>JAEUYN010000606.1:0-394554 GCA_018257835.1 Euura lappo | reverse complement strand
ACCAGTATAGATATACTCATATCGTTAATTCTATGGGAACAACTCGAGTGACTTGAAACCATTCCAGGCCTTAACTTAGCGTGTAATTGGATGATATGGGGGAACAGTGATTGCATCAGAACAGTGACTGTACACTGCAGGGGAATGGAGGGGGGGGATATTCTGTAAGTTTGACGGAATTGATCAAAATTAAAAATGTATTTACCCGAAACTTGCAATTGCGTACATTCCAAATGGTAGTTGAACACAAGATTTTTACACCAACAACAAGTTACCGTGATATTACCTTGAATTGAATTACATAAACTTATTAATTTATTACGTAATCGTAAATATTGCAAGCGTTGGTAGAATAAATAGTTTATCGAAATTTATAAACAAACGTTTTACATCTTACATCTAATGAATACTATCCAATGACCCATATGATTTCTACTTCAAAAACCGTAAAAAAATGTTTTGCACCATTCAACAATGTCAAGCCTTTTCCAGAACGATTATATTATAGTACATTACAGTAAGGAGGCTTCAAAGTAAAAATTATACCGTGAACAATAAAGGATAACATATAATAACGAGGGAAAAAAAACTGAAAATGGAAACTCTTAAAAATAATTAAACTGCTCAATCTGTATTGTTTTCGTTTACCCGACAATATGAAGTAAAACATAATTTCGTTCAACGAGTATAATGATGCGAATGAGAAATATTTCGTCACACCCAAATATCCCTGATAATGAAAATAAAGATTACGCATGCGTGAACCTAAATAATTTTGTCTGGCTTACAAACATTTTAGACACGTGTTTCAATTGTTAGTGTTGTAAAAATGCGTGTTCTGTACAGACTGCGTACATTCAATATAAATACTGTACGTGAGAAAATGCTACTTTGATTGTACGAAAATGTCTGTAAGTTAGACTCTCGTAAGTCTTCTGCCGCCAACTACACTAGCTGCCAGAACCACAGTTGACTACACACCATTTTTCAAGCTGGCGAGGTATTCGTTATATTTCTTCTCCTGGGCTTGCTGAAGCTTCTGCAGTTTCTTCATCAGACCTTTACTGATTTCCTTACCATCAATATCATGGGTCGGTAGTCCCTGGAAAATAATTTCATTACATCAAATTTATAGGATAATTTCATTTTTTACCAATGACATGAATAAAGGATCATTATACAAAACTTGGGTCCTTACCTGATCGTCAAACTGTGAATATTTCTCTTTCTCATGTCTAAATAATTCACTGGGTGGAATTTTTCGTTGAGCATCTTTTGCTGCCGCGATAGCCGCAGCTTCTTGTTTTTTCCTTTCTTTCTCTGCAGCTTTTTCAGCCTCCAATAGTCTCTTGGCCTCCTTCTCTTTCAACAGCATTTCTTTGTTCACCAACTTGACAATGCTACCCTCGCCTTCGTGATCTTCCAGTCTCACGCCGACGTTTGGTAGTACGTCATCTCGCAGGCGATCGCACTCCAACAGAATATCGCTGGCTTTCAAAGTTCTGGCGTGCGTTCGCACGCTCACCCTGAAGTCCGCGAGAATCTCCAAGTACGGCATCACCTTTTCCTCGATCTGAATACAGAGGGCCAATTTACAGTCAAGGAATGCAATCAATTCAGAAAATCACAGATCATCAAGTGCGAAACAAATATACCCATATCGAGTTCTTACATTATTATAATCACCAGCGTTGTCGGAAATAGGGAAGCCAATCGTTTCCTGCAAGCCGGAAATCGCACCGAACACGGAGAGTATTTTCGTTATGTAAACAGCGATGTCACGAAGCAATAGATTATTTGGAGATTTGTTATCCCTCAGATATATGTTGCTATATGCGACAATGTCTCGCAAAGCATCCAATGCCGACCTTGTGTCGATATTGTCTGTGAAAAAATAACAAACCGATGTCAAATCATTTTCATGTGGATATTAAAAATTTTGTAATCATAATCAACTCACCGCAAAGAGCGGCATGAACAGAATCCTTGGTTGTACAAAAGTTATTATAAAGTTCTAGCTCAGCCTTGTTCCACTTACTAAAAGTATTCAAAGTCGTATTATTGCTCATTTGCCTAATCTTATTCTTAACATTGAGAAAGAATTCCTAAAAAGAAAAAGAGGAGATATAAAACGGGTTAGAACCTCTACAGAAGAGAATAATGGTATTAAAAAGTCAGGCATTGGCGTCGAACGTCACTCACGTTCAAAAACTTCTCGTACTGGACGGCCATTTCCATGGTATTGTCGCTATAATCCAAAGTGTCCTTCCAAGAATGGAGTAAAAATGCTAGTCGGAGTTGCCTGGCGGTATGTTTTTTCAGGGCATCTTGTATCGTGACAAAGTTCTTCAGGGACTTGGACATTTTGCATCCGGCTATTGTGAGGTGACCGGAGTGCAAGAAGTATTTAACCCAGTTTGAGTGATCAAAATATGCTTCCGCCTGAGCCAGTTCATTGTCGTGATGCGGGAACTTTAAGTCAACACCACCGGTATGGACGTCCAGGTTTTCGCCGCAGACTTCAGATGCCATTACGGAGCATTCTATGTGCCAACCTGGCCGACCTCTGCCCCAAGGGCTGTTCCACCATGGCTCGCCTGCTTTTGAACATTTCCAGAGAGCAAAATCAGTCGTGGAACGTTTTTCCGAAAGACGATCCTCCGACGTGCACAGGTCTCCTGTAATTTTGTAAACGAGGAAAAAATTAATTTTTATACCTTCACCGTTGCAAGGTTGTCAAAGATTATGGAAATATGCGGTACTCGTTTACCTTCTCCCTCCTGCAAACTGTTGGTATCTCCGTACGCTTCGGGAACCAGTTTAGCATAATGATGATTCTCCCGTTTGTCAAAACCATTGACATCGAAATAAACCGAGCCATTGCTTTCATATGCAAGATTGTTGGCAATTATTTTTTCTATGTAATCGATGATCTCAGGAATGTATTCGCTGACCCGTGTCAATACATTCGGACGCAATACCTGAAAAGACATAGAATGGCGGTGAAAATAGATCCAAGTTTTCTCGGTGCATCCCAAAGAAACGACAAATCTTTACATTCAGAGCATCCATATCTTTGTGGTATTCCGATTCCCAATACTGCGGCAGCTTGGTGAATATAGAATTTTCCGTAACGGTGGATCCTCTCTCTTTGTCAAGCCATTCCGCAAGAGGATCTCTCGCCTCCCTAAGCAGAGCCTGCAATGCATTCATTATTTCCATTATTAAGATGAAACGTGTTCACGTTATTCCCGAATTTGCCGAAACGGACTAAATTCCACCCGTCGCGGAACACAAGAAAACGGACGCATCCTTACATTCTGTGCCTCGTCCAACTTGGTTTTATCGTTGAGTTTAACAGCCTTCTCAAGATCTTCAACGGCCGTTGTAACTTTGCTCAGCATCTTTTCCAACATGCATTTTTTGTCCTGATCCAAAGTCGACCTCACCGTGTCCTCAAACGCTGCCATGACTTTCTTGGCGTCGTCTAGTACTCTGTCAAGATTATGGTTCTCCTTGACATACTCTTCGTACAGATGGTTCTGTCTGGCTCTCTTTATTATTTTATCATCGATATCCGTGATGTTCATGGCGTAGAATACATCGTAGCCAAAATAGTCGGAAAGTACGCGACGCAGAATATCAAATGATATGTACGACCTGTGGGCAAAAGTTGAGAAACTTGATCAAAAATTGGATACAATAATATTCACATTCATTGTGTATTGCAGATGTCTTGATTGTGTATCGTAGAAACTTGAAGGCAGTTGATTTGAATGAACGCTCATGATTTTTTCGTCATAAATGGTATCCGCTATCAATGACTGATACAAGTTGAAAGAGCAGCAGCAGTCGCACTTATCGGTAATAACCTTATTTTGAAATATTACGGTCATTCTGGTCATTCGGTGGTAAATTCATCGGGCATTGATTACCACACGACTTATTGCATAGCTGTTGTACGCAGGATCTTGTAACAAACAAGGGAATTTGTTTGTTGCAGCCGTACGACTGTGCGTTCTCGAATAATCACAATTCTGCCACGTCAGGTGATTAATTGTGTTGCCAATAACTGGAAATTATGGTGATATGATCCAGAAAATTTGACCACAAAGTAGACTATACCGCTTCGCGTTCGTGAAAGCTTCGAATTTGCCCCAACATATGGCGTCGATAAAAATCGTACCTGGCATGGCCCATGTGCGAGGCGTCGTACACCGTTGGCCCGCAGCTGTACCACGAGACTCTGTTCCCATTTTGAGGTATAAATTCCTCTTTCTGACGAGTCAGACTGTTGTAGAGTCTCAAAGTATGTCGAAATTTGGAATCTGGTGGGTTCCACGACGGCTGGGAACGCTTGTTGTTGGACATCTCGAAATCTTCGAGGACATATGAAAATTAAATAACGGATGACTTAACTCCGTGCATTCTTCCACGCCCCTAAACGAGGCAGGAAGTAGCGGATAAAGAGATATTCAAATAGAGCAATTTCCACTAATAGTCGATTGAACTCACTCACTGGGGAAACTTTGGTAGACAAAATGAAATTGTCGAAAAAACTGGTCTACTCCTTTACGAAGATATCGGCGCGCTGGTATCGGCTTCGACTCGTATCTTAGAACGTCATTTATAACACAGGTAAAAAAAATGTTAATCAAAGTTGCAGCGTGTTCGACATTTCCTTCCTCTCCCACTGGCCACTCGACGCCAGCCGCGTGAACGTAGACCCGAGGTGGACGTGAACGTGAACCTTCCCAAAGCAGAGCTGCCACTCTGAAACAAACCGCATGGAAATGACAGCTGTCAAAAGTTACGACACGTTCCCGACCCGCCTCTACGCGCCGATCCACATTGAGGCGATTATTCCGCCACCGAGAAGGTCAACCAGGTCACCCCAATTCTTCGTTCAATTATCTTCGGCGATCCACCGATCCACGCGCTATTGATGAATACTCGGCCGAAACGCGTTCTGGTAATCGCGACGACGCGAGTTCGATCGTCCTCAAGTTTGTCAGCCTGGGAACACTCGGCACTGCCAAGTGCCAACGGGCAACGAGCCGCTAGAATCACTAGAATCCCTTTTGGAAGTGTTCGCTGCGAGGAAACGTGGTTCGTATCGCTTCAAAATGCAGGTCCCAGCTGTGTTCATGGATCTGCCCTTGGAGGATCAGGTAAGATGCTCCGGATCGAGGCGCAGTTTTCTTGTTAAAATTATTCACACCATTGTTGTGCCGGTGTGTCGGCTATCGGATCGCGCTCGCAGTCTGCTGACAAGCGTTTAGGTTAGGTCAGGTTAGCTCGGCTACCAGCGTTCTCGAAGAATCGGGCGTCCAGAAATGATTTCTACCTTTCACTTCACAGGCACAAGAATTGCGGGTGTATTTCAAAAGCTTAGGAGCCGAAATAAGCGAGGACAAGTCACCGAGGGGAATCGAAGATGATTTACATAAAATTATCGGGGTCTGCGACACCTGCTTCAAGGAAGGCAACGAGGCCGAGATCGAGACGATCCTCAACGATATCGTTTCCATCATGGTTTTGGTTAGTCGATTATCGGCAAATTGAACTTGCGCAAGGTGCTCAAATCGCTTTGTCGTTACAGATATTTCTCAAACTTCCATTTACAGATTCCTATCGAACGTGCGGAGAATTTAATTTTAGCATTTTGCGAGAAACTGACCAAGGCTCCGGGACAAAAGCTTGGGCTTGTTTGTCTCAAGGCGTGAGTATAAGCTGGAGAAAGCCATTTCTGTTTTTCATTATCTCATCCGCAGCTACCGATCGACTTGAAATAATTCTTGATCAAAATTACAGACTCTGGCTGCTGTTCCAATCCCTGGATGAGAAATCACCGATGCGATACCATGTCTACTACCACTTGGTCCAAATTGCGCGTAACGTCGATCAGGTCAAAGCCGTTTACGGCGGCGTTGATCAACTCAAGGCACAATTCGCTCCGTGCCCACCGTCGAACGAGCAGATGCAGAAGCTGCTCCGTTTGCTGCACGAAGTTCTGCTCAGTTGTAAACAGAGGTCCGAAAACATATCTGCCTCTTGCGGATTCAACTTTTGAAGCAAAAATGGCGTTAACGTTACTATATTTTTGGATTTCCATTTTCAGCGAACAGGCTGCGGCAGTGATGGTCGCGCTACTCGGCACATACACCGCCGAAAGTGCATCTGCTCCGAGAGAAGATGCTCAGCGTTGTATTCTGGCTGCTCTTGCGGACCCGAATACTTTTCTGCTGGATCCGCTGCTGACTCTGAAGCCTGTCAGATTTTTGGAGGGGGAACTAATTCACGATCTACTCTTGGTGTTTGTTCAAGAAAAACTACCGGCATATCTTCAGTTTTACAAAAATCACAAGGAATTCGTAGAACATACGCTAGGTGCGCCACGCGTTCGGATCCGAATACCCTTCGCAAGAGCGTTCGTTTTCATTTTCAATTACGCATTCGTTCCGCAACCTCTAAAACTTTGCACAACTTTTGCTCCACAGGCCTCAATCACGAACAGAACATCAAGAAGATGAGACTCCTCACATTTATGCAGCTCGCGGAAACAAATCCTGAAATGTCTTTCGATACCATTCAGGCAGAGCTCCAAATCGAGGAGAATGAAGTCGAAAGCTTCATAATCGATGGTAAGGACAAACTTGGGATGGAACTGTTAGAAATATGCAAGGAAAACAGATGTCACATCTTACTCCAACAATAGACCAATACATTCTTATGACGAGAAAAATTGCAGAAGGCCGGGTTGGTCCGACGGCGTGATACGTCTGTTCCTGGATACGCTTGCGTAGACCGGTGTTTGAAATGGTATAATTTTCGGTGAATTTTTTTTCATCGAAAATTTCGCTCCCTGATCGTATTTGTGCGCACGGTATTTCGTAAGCGAGCATACACGAGTTGGGAAATATTGATCGAACCAGTACTGGCTCGGCGGTGTTCAAATTGCCGCTGAGTTATCGAAGAGTTCAACAAATTTTTTATATCAGTAATGCTTCATATCCCTTTACATTGAAAATCCCCTTGTTACAGTTTTGAAAACTAAACTAGTCCGAGCCCGTATGGATCAGGCTGGCCGAAAAGTATTGGTCTCCAACACGATGCACAGGACTTTTGGTCGCGCTCAATGGACCCAACTGCGGGATCTACTCGCCGCGTGGAAAACTAATCTTTCCTCGGTTCAGGAAGGCATGAAAGCCGTTGCAGCCGCACAAGTCGAACTAGCTGCTAAGACCAAGTGATCGAAGTAATAAAAGTATCAGTAGGTTCAAATCCACGCCACGACGCTACTGCAATAGGTCCGATTTCCCTCTTGAACAGCCCTTACACGAAGATTATACGCTGTAGATTTTTTAAGATTCTCCATTTTGTATAACTTTCGCAAAGAGCAGCCACTTATTCCGGAGAGTTCAATTTTCATCGTCGTTGTAGACAAGTTTCAGGTACTCCATACCGTGTAAAAGAAAATTATTGAATAAAATCACATTTGTATGAAGGAAAATGATGTAACAGTGTTGTTGTATGAGACTCCTGGTTTCGAGTTGTTGAGTAATATTCATACTTGAACATTATGTTTATTTCAATATGTAGATCCTTCGTACAATATAAGATTATTAATTGTACAACGATTAGCCGTCTCTTATTACCAGAGTGAGCAATACTCATCAAGCCATTCTTATAACCGTTCATATAACGCAATTTTTTTTTTTTAAATACAATGACAAAAGCTTAATTATAGCATACACATTTCTTATCAAATACTGCATTAGCTGTCTTTCTCGCTTACATACATACATATAGCAGAGCAGAATAACGAATGGACATTCATGAGTTTCGACGATTAAAAAAAACCATGATAACAAAAAAAAAAGACTATTAGTAAAAATCTATCATGTGCAACTCGTAAGTAAAAGTTTGTCATACTCGAACGTTCGAGAAAATGTCTGCGAACAAGGAAGTATTGCATCTGAGGAGAAAACACAATGCGTCGGATGGATTTCGAAATAAAGATTTTCTAGAAACAGTTCGAGTGAATTAATCACGTCCGCTGGCAGTTCTTGAGAGAACCACAATTTCATACGCTCAGCTGACCAAAGAATCGAAAAGAAGTTCTCTGTAAAATTACGTACTCGCCGCAGACATTTCGAGAGAGGGTAAAAACTAAAATCTAGAACACAAAGTACAGGTGGGAACGTTCATATAATTGAAGAAAATAATATTCTAATTCGTGACGAATACGTGCCAAGTAATGCGTATTGTGTTCTCCGCAACAATGCTATTTGCGTTGAATAAACTCTTATTTTTTTCACGAAATGTCGTGCCGTACTACATCCGCGAGATACGCGAAATTATAGCTACACAATATATTGACAGTAGATCCTACGACTGTTCAATAATTATTCGTTAATTGTCTAATTAGAAAAATAAATGAACCGCTTAACGATATCAAAATTAACATAATATGTTCACTATAAGGCCAAATCAGGTAATTGTAATTTCTCGCTTGGCGCGTTCATTCTCGATTAATGGCAATGGCAATATAAAACATCTTGCATTCATTTCAGCCACAAAAGTGTGGGAAGAGTAATAAAGTAAACATAGTTGAAGAACGCGGATGCCTGAGATTTACTCGATTCGAATTTAAATTTGAATTTCTCTTTTCTTTCAATTTTCAAGTAAACTACTTGAATATAGTACAAATACATAGGATTTTGATATGTTGACTTACGTTAAATCTTACAATCGGCAACCCAGAATCACAAGAACGTAAAAAAAAACATTATTACTCAATATCATTAGCAGCGACTCTGTTCGGAATTTCAATTATACGTGGATAAAATGATCTAGAGCCATTCGAGCTGTGTCATGCAATGCATATTCGACACGTTATTCAAAACTTTCATCGACTGTAGTCTTTTGGCATTAGAAGAATAATTTACGGAAGAATGAACAAACAAAAAAACGTCGAGTATAATACTCAAGTTACTACGCGATTGAAGGAGAAACAAAAAAAAAAAAACAATATTTCAAGATTAATTATAATATTCAATCTCGAAAAGTCACATTTCGATGGCTCCGAATAAGATACGCGTAGCTCTTCGGTAGCAGATGATAGAACAAGTATCTCCAGTGTAATCAGCATAGGAGATATATGATTATTCATTTTCCACCGAAAACTTACGCGTTTCTTAGTAGGGGCTGTCGATTCAGCACAGAGCCCATGCTCGTACGTATGTAGTACCATTCAAATATACCGAATTATCAAATTGGAAACATTTTGTACATAGCTTTGAATAATCTTCAAGTGAACTTAATCGTTAGTCCTAATTATTTCTCTTGGCATGCCATTCTTATTTAATCAGTTCCGATGGCTTGCTAATCATTAAATATACTCTTTAAACATAGGTGTACAACTTCAATTCATTATTATCTACTCTTGAACCATATATTTCATCTTCTTACTTTTTTTGTTTTTGTTTCATTTAAACTTGATAGTGAGGTTAATTTTTCAATTATATTTTTAATATATATTTTTTTTATATACTTTTTCTCTTTTCTTCTAAATTACACCTATACAAAACTAGGATCCTAACTTAAGCATACGGATTTATACGATTCCCTACAAATATGCAAAAATATTCCAAAAATTATACCGTTCGATGGATGACCTGTCGTATTCATCTCACTTTTTTCAACTGACTTTCATCTTACGTTCATTGAGCGAATCTTGTATTATTCTATCATGAAACAATCGTCCGCCGGTTTTGAGCGCTGAATAACGGGTCGATACATCGATCGGGACGTAGTACGGATTTGTACAAATGCCAGGTCAGATCTGGGTGGAAAATCGTGGGCGTGGCAAGTCGCCGAAAACCGTATCTCCGTGAACACTCTTTGCGAGAGCTTTCATCGAAGCACGGATGTTGTGTGGGTCATGGGGATCCCTTGAAAGCTGGAAAACCAAAATAATAATATTCTCTTTTTCACTTTTGATTAACGACAAATATCTCGAATCTCAGACTAGATACCTGGTCGTCGTCTTGATCCTGCTGAATCTGGCGAGCAAGCGTAGGAAATACAGGAACGCTCACAGGCAATGACTTGGCGAGCGTTGGATGGCCGCCTCTTTGCCCTCGTGGGATGTGGATCCCTTCGTCGTGACCAGAATCTGAAAAAAATTTCGAAAATTTCCTCACCTTGTTCGGATAATAGATATAAAACGACTCGGGCTTACGTTGTGCCTTTAGAAAGTGAAAAAGAAATTTCATGCAAATCAAATGATTGGAAGACTTTTCCAGTCTTACCATCGGTATCGGACTCTTCGTCGGACTGCTGAACTTGTTCCGAAGGTAGAGAGTCGTCCATGCCTTCCAAAGTGAAGAGTGCCTCCGCGTCGAAACTGCTCGGCTCTTTGGAATAGAGTCTAAACGAAGCCTTTTTATCCGTTCCACTTCTCTATAAGATGACGAAAACAAGTACGTTGAGCGATGGAACAAAAAAAAATAGAAACACTACGCCGGAGGAGTTTAAACGAGAAACGAGCGCCCGCACTGACCATGTGAAGACTGGAAGGGTGCTTGGCCGCCGACTGCTGCCTTACATTAGTTCCAGTAATGATCTTAGTATCGCTGGCCACAGCGTGAGGTCTGGTATTGACCGCATTCAACATCGGTTCGGTTATAATTGGTCGGATTGTTTCCGGAGTTGGAGGACGAGCTTCCAAAGTCAGCGACTTGACTGTTTCCGGTCGCGTACAAATCAAGCTGGAATAATATTTGTTTTGGTTAATAATAAGCCATGTCGGGATTCCATTGAGAATGGGCGAGAGATAAGCAAAGATGGAAAATGTTTACCTGGCAAGCAGCCTGTGCTCGGTATGAGCGCGTTCTCTGTACTGCTCCAAGAGTTGATACTGCTCCGCAGAAAATGCTCGAATTCTTTCCTCGGTCGCGGCGACTTCTCTCTGTACAGCGGTTTCGAGTTGTTGTTGCAGCCCGCCAAGTGCCAGTTGCAGATTACTCGGTAGTTGGGACACTGAATAACAGTCGTGATTAAAAAAAAGCATCAAGTAAATTACGGCATTAGGGCATCGAGCGGCTAATCTTTACGCGGGTTGGGTTTACAAGAGGCGATTACTAATGTAACTTTACACTATGGCGTAAAAATAGTTCCCCGGTTATCTCACCCCAGAGAGAACGGGAGAGAGGACATTTTATCATTGTTTTCGCCACAGCTTTTGTTAGGTAATATTGAGACCAAGTTCCCAGACCACCGGCTGTAATGAATATCCACTTGCAACAGGACATGATGAATAACGGGACTGAAGAATGGAAATAATTACCCGATAATATAAAGTTTGGAGGAATATAGATACCTGAAAATTTGGTCGGTGGTTGTAGAAAATCTACGGTGTCTACATTATTGTTATCGATTAATATTCTGAAGATAGAACTGTAGCTGGGGCTTGTCGTCAACCTGGCTATTTCATCGGCGGACGTCTGAAATAACATAGAAGTCATTGTCATCAACGGTATCGTGTTTTCTTATGGAACTTGACGCTGATGAAAATAACAACGATACGTAGCCAGAATTCGAATGATTGCAAACTTATGCGACAGTAAGACTGTTCTTGAGAAAGAAGACAAGCAGTTCGTCTTGCGCCATGAGTTAACGAGGAAAGCTTTAATCCGATACAGCACTATTTTTTCAATTCAAAACCTGAGCAGGGCGATGTTTCTTGTGCAGAGTAGGTAATCTGCATCGCCTCCGCTAGCAACGTGTATCAGTTCTCCTATCTCATATAGTATTATATATCCGTAGATAACGAAATGAGCGCATTAACATGAGCTGAGATTATCTATCAGGTTCTGTACGTTCAAAAATATACATCCTTGCAGGGTTATATTGAATAACATTTTTATCTCATTCATGGAAGAGATATCGATATAGCTTCCCCTTTACTTGCATGACTATGAAACCGTTATTTTCAAATTGTCTGAACATTTCAGAAAAAGAAGCACTTATAAACCTTTTTTTTTTAAATTATTTTCGGTCATTTCGTCGTATTATCTATTTATCCCAAGATTGATATTCTGGGAGTTTGGCTACCGCTGCACTACAACTTTGGCAAGCCCTCCTCATTTATCTGATTGACGATTATTCAATTCAATGCACTCCCTTGTTAGGAAAGTAGTTCAAAAAAGTAACAACAGTTTTATTAACAGCCGTCGCTCTCTTGTAGTCAACATGAATGTTCTCATAATCTTTCCCCAATAGACGGGGGGGTATTATAAATGAAATAGGGCGATGACATCCGACTGAAATATGAAGTAAAAAAATGCGTTCGATGGTCATGAGGATTTAAATGCGGAGGACCGATGCATAATTATTGAAAGACATTGTCCATTTCCGTCAATCAACGCGGCATAACTTTATATAATTAATTAAATCTGCGAGCTGTACTCACGAGGACGTCGGAGTTGATCAAAACTAACGCTGCCCCACGTTCCCTGTGAACGGCGTGTGTATTTGTGGAACAATTGATGCATCGATGTACGACCCAAGCTCCGACGTTCCTCACTTCGACCAAACCAGGCAATTCCTTGGTGATACCTTCCAATTCGGCCACGGTCGCGACATTCTAAAATACGTGAAATACACGTAAAGTATCGGGGGAAATGAGAGGGATCAAACCGAGACAATTTTACTCTGGAATCGTTGATGAAATAAAAGAATGCGATTGCCTCTTGATTAACACACTTGATTATCAATCGATACTCGGTAATTGACAAAAATCGCAAAGGAGGATCGCGAGGAGATGATCCCTTTGTTCCGAGAGCCCCAGAAGCAAGCGCAAGCAAGAGCAATCGGGGAAAAGGTATATGCGAGGGGGCATGAGAGCGAGCGAGCCGAAAAGAACCTGTGGATCTGGGTAAATATTGGAATTAATGAAACGAAACGGTGACATACCTCTCGAAAGAAGGGATCAGCCACTTCGGCAGCGGTAAGTTCGTAATCTTCGACGTTAACCCTCTGCAGTTCGTTGCCCCTTGCCTTAATTGAGACGTTCAGGCACTTGCAGGCGACGTGCATATTGGGACGATTCGACGAGAGTAAATAATTCAAGTAAGTTTCGACACCGCGGGAGTGCACGGTTTTCGCCAGGAGAAGGGAGAAAACGCTACCACCGAAACTTATCCAATATCCAGTCCTCGCACTCGCGCGAATGCGATGTGCGATCTCTCGACTCTCCGCCTTATCCCGGTTAAAATAGTTGGACAGAAACTAGAATGACATTTTATCTGAAACACAGGACAGGACGATGCTCCCGTTGGCCAACCGGTTGTTGAAATGATGTAACGACAACGCGAAGTACCGCCGTATATTTACTGAATATTGTTGAAATTTACGGAACGTGGGACACTCTACTAAAAATAAACACTGATTTATGGACGTCTACGTGATCGGCGATCTTACCCAATGCTACCCAACACCCAAGACAAAAACATACTCTCTAATCAAGCGGGAGACTGCGCCGCTGGTCGACCTCCGAATCGCCGAACAATAACGATCTTATCGATTCGCGACGTTCGTTACTTCGTAAATCTCTTTAAATATGGACGAGGAATAAAGGGCTCTGGGGATTTTTATTATTCGTTAGAATCACTTCGGGCTGCTAATGATTTCCATCGCCCATTTGACTCGCACAGTCTCAGTCCGTCTCACAACTCGTCCGGAGGGTATTTCAAACGTTGATTTGCCACGACGCGACGCGTCGTCTACCTTTAACGACAACAAATCATTAGGGAAACTCGGGGTTTGATTTTCAAACGGCATAACACGCGGTAATGGAACGCCAGTTTTTGGATTGTCAATTGTTTTTCGATAAGAACACGTATCGATGATATTTTCTGGATCAGCAAACTTGTTGCAGTTTTTTTTCTCTATCTTGATTTAAAACAGATAGTACCGGTTATAATCGAACGGGCTGACAAAATTATTGATAAAACGAGACTGAGTATTTGAGGTAATATATTCACTAAGGTACAGTTATGACAGATATAATACACATGCGTACAACGATAGCTACAATAAAATAGATTTATTATATCAAACCATTTAACAATTACATGGGATATGCATTAAGAACAATTTGTACGGATAATAATATTGATACTGCTTATATCGAACAGTACCTGAGTATACGATAAAAAAATCTTTAGAAAATCAACATAAGAACAACTCATTACCTAGCTCTGATTTTGGTTTATACTCTATAAGATAATATAGAATTTGAATATCATCAACACTGGGGTAATTGGTCAAATACTGATAAAATTTTGGGCAAATTCGCTAGATTGAATCTAGTATCTAATATCTAATATAATTTATAATTGGAGGCTATCTAATTTATTTATTTATAATCGGAGGCTTATAATTGGAGATGCCTAATTTCTGGGAATGTTCAACATCGATTCTTATTTCGGTAAATTAGACGATTTGCTGCGTCCTTTGAAACATTCGTCAAATCTTATTGCGGCGTACCTGAAAAACGAACAATCGATTCATTTCATTAGACGATTCATTCAACGGTGAAACTTTGCAATAGCGGACACCTTTGGGACCGGATATATTGTCTGTTATTAGGAAGTGATTTACCCGTTAGAACCAATGCCTTTTTGGCAGGGATTTTCAGAAAGTTCGTAATAGAAAGGTATCCGCTAACAACAGGTGTATAATAAGGACGAGTTTCGCTGTATCACATTGAACGATAGATATGTCGACTCACCCTAAATAATCGAAATCTATGTCCGAGTGCTCGCTCTGCAAGAGCGCCCAACAACCCCAAAAGAAGTGCGCCAAGTGAACGAATTCATTTACTTGCATATATAACCTGCTAATTTCATCCTCTGTCACGCTCAAACAGTTGTTGTACTCTTCGAGGTAAAGCTTGAGCCAATTTCTTTGCAACTCTTCGTCAGGATATAACGAATAATCCGTTGAATCTAAGCCTAGAGAAACAGAATCACAACCGTGATTTCAGTTCGTTGATGAAAGTCTTTCCGAAAAATTATCAAGAGTCTCTCAATCGATAAAAGAAATACTCGCCAGCAAATTCAGCAAAATGGTTGGCAATGTCAAAGGCTTGATAATTGTTAGCTCCGTACTCAAAGTCTATGAATGTAACAGTATTTTCTTTCTCGTCGTATAGTATATTAGCCAGGAGTAGATCATTGTGCGCGAATACCACGGGGCTGTCCAATCTAGACAATTCGCTCTTCAATAAATTGTATTCCTCTTCCAGCTCCTGGTAGGGTCGTATTATTCTCTCGAATCTGTCGAATGAAAGCGATCGACTAACACAGGAATATTACCGGACCGTCAACTTTTTTCAGTCACCTAACATTGGCTTGATAATTCTCAAGGAAACAAGCCATGCAGAATTACAACTTACTTGGCTTGTTTGTCAGGGTCAAAGAATGACCTTGGCATAATAGCCATAAACTTCTCCGTCTTGTCCCATATGAACGGTGCCGAGTTTATCTCGTCGTGAACAGGTTTGAGTTTGTGCATTTGAGCCAACCGTTTGCTCACCAGTTTGTATATCGGTAAACTTCGCACACTGTCAACCGTCAGAATATTCCCCGGAAGAAACTCGTACGCCAGTCCGTTGGTGAAAGTAGCGTACAAAGAATGAGTGAATTTCGCTTGGTGCATCAGCTGAAACGAGTACCGAAAAATTGATCATCTTGTAACGAAGAAATGAGGCGAAACTCCGTCCCAAATTCCTCTCCAGATTCCTACCCGAATGTTTCTAATCTCGGTTGTGTGATCGATGAAGAGCTCTGATCCGTGCCCGTAGACTCTTACCAGGACCATTTCGTTGTAGTGGCCTTCGTACCATACTCCCACAAGCTTGTTGGACAGTCCATTCGTGAACAGCTGCAAAAATATGTAATAATGTGCATGCGGACAAATAATAATTTGCCAAATTCACAAAACATCCTCTCCAATGATATGGAAGAAGTATACTTTGTACGTCTTTGTACGATTCTCCCTATGCCTTGCGGTCGATGGAGATAAATAAATGATGTAGAATGAACGATGACGTAACGGAACCCTTATTGTTCCACCGAAAGTATTCAGAAATTGATCGATTCCGATCAATCGATCTAATCCAGTGATGAGTCGAATTGATGATAATTGAAGGTGAATAAATCATAGTTGGGATCCAATTGCCGATGTGATAATTCGAATCTATACATGTATAAATATAATCCGATTCCTTGCCATTGCACGAAGCGACACAATGAACTTAACTGCGAGGTATGAAAACCTCGATGTAACGGATACATCGTGTGCGTTACCTAGTGCATATAATGAAATACCGGCTGGCAAGTTACATAACAAATGATTAATCCACTCTTTATTATCGTCCGGTCATGTCTAGTTGAGGAGAACTTATGCATCTGTTATACAGTTATAGTTATTGATACGAATGGAGGATGAATGCGTATACTTACTTAGACATTACCTTGAATTGATATTTGTCGACTGGCCAATGGGGACGAATTTTTTTGACAATCTTAGTCGCTCCTTCGATGACATTATTCTCGTCAATAGTCAGATCGAAGTGGGGTTCCTTGTGAATAATTCCTGCCATTCCTATATGCGGGAGGCTAGAATCAGCGCCGATATAATTTGTAACAATTTTTTGTGTTAGGATTAGACTTTATTGTGCCGCAGCGATAAACTCGGCGACGACCCAATCCAGTCGAGGGTCCAATACCCACTGATAAGTATCAACTACCAGGCTCCCCACTATACATGTGAATATACAACACACCGGAAGAGAGTAGGAGAATGCCCATGCGATTACAGGCCGAAATTCAATAAGATTTGAAATTAATAGGCCTGTGGCAAGAGATATTGTAGTGTGTCAATGACACATACGCGATCATTGTCGCAATAGACTGCTTGACCTAATTCCAGTGTCACTTACAATTAGCGTTGACATAGGTTGAGACTCGCGTCATTATATCGTCATTCGTCGTATTATTCTCGGTGGTTTTCATTCTCGTTACCTCACTTGTTACTAATTACAGCTGCGATCAAGTTTCTTCAAGGCTTCAACGAAGAACCTCTTCCCGTTTATTTGTATTCAAACCGATCCCGGGCTGAGCGTTTGCATCTTAACATTTTGGACATGGTAATTTTACGAATTAAAATCCCAGTCACTTATCGCTGACTATTGACTCACTTGTTACTCCCATTGGCTAGCCAATACGAGCAGAGAATCACACGTGGTCGCTTACTTCGCGTAACTAACACACGCGTCCCTCGCGCACTACTTCTACCTATACGTACAATATCCCCGGCTCGTTGACAAATGCCTACAGTTCACAGTCTCACCTCACACGAGGTTTTCCACTGATCTTTATACCTATAGAGATCAGTGAGGTTTTCACACGGTTTTCAGAAAACCGTTATTATGTCAACATCTTACATCGTATGCGCAATAATTTCGGACGAATCCAGGGAGATTGTCTTGGTGTTGAAAAAGTACTTCGGCACTACTGATAGTACCGATTAAACCGATTGATCTGGGACGTCCCGTACTCCCGTCCAACGATCGTAGAGTGTTACAGCTGTCACTTGGTATTTGAATTGGAAATTCTCGTTTCGTCGACAGAAATGAATGACGATGAACCGGATTCGGGTCACAAAGTTTACAACAATGACCCGGTATCGTTGAAAGGTTACGTTAACAAGACAATGTTGATAAAAACCAGAGACGGTCGCGATCACACTGGTGTTGTTTACACCGTCGACCCAGTCTCAGAAAGGTTAGGAATTCTCACCATGTTCATCATCGTTATTATTTATTATTCATTATTTATTATCCGTTATTTCGCGACAGTTAGGAAATTACAAAATTAACAGAAAGATGTACATGTCAGATAAATATAGTATAGAAACTAACGATAATCTGAAGTAACGGAGAATTAGCTTACGAGAGGGCTGAAACAATCACGTATTTGGATTTTTTTCCACATTTTTCAGCTTCATTCTGATCAATCCAATCGACGAGCTGAAAATGAAGATAATACTGGGCGACGCGATCGAGGGTATTGAACTATTGACGGACACGGCGAGCCAAACACCAGATTTATTTTTAACACCCGCGGCAGATCTACCCGAATCTACATTGTTACAAAGAAAAAATGCCATTAGAGACTTGCTACTAGAGAATCGTTTCCCCGTTACAGAGAACGACAATGTACTGAATATTGAAGGAGTAGTATCGATAGAGCCACCTTACGATCAGGAGCATTGCATCGGTACGAACGAGATCGTTCTGCAACGAATACAGCAGCTAGTGTCTAGCATCGTGACATGATTTTGTTTAAAAAAAAAAAAAAACTGTTACGTTGTAAGAAATAAAGTGAAAAATACGTTGGAAGGTATATCAACAACATTAGCATTTATTTCAACTAATTATAATTGAAATATTTTTTTGTAATCATTGAAATTAATTAAGATTAATTCAAGGCATTCCTGTATAAATATTTCACCTATCATTATCATAATCATTATCATACACATTTATAATCTCTATGACTACGCTATAATATAATACAATAGTTTGCAACATGTTTTGTTTCCTCTTGTAAATATTCTCTTCTTCCTGCTTGTTGGCATTTGCCTTTTCACAAACATTTACACTCGAAAAAGTTTTCATATCCCCTGTGTAGTTTCACAATCTTAAATGCATCTCTCAATAAGGTTTATAAACAGTGTGAAAATTACATTAATGATGGCCGAATTGAATTCTCCTAATATTTCATTTCTACTCAACAACAATTGAAAAAAATATTTTTACAATGTACACAACAATCTCCACAATTTTTCCATCCTTTCTTCCACTATGTCGTCGACGAGTGTTTTTCTTTTTCGCGTGTAATATGTACATCCTTGATGATAATTTGGCCGACTTATTACTAGTTAAGCTTCTCATATTCGACAAAATGTTCCTCGAAAGTTATATTCCATCATTATTCTGTTGTCAAATGTCTGACAACTTGTTTCATCAATTATTTTGGTCAAAGCGAACGTTGAGGCCGCTCCGTTAATCAGGTGAGGAATGTATCCATTATGAGACTAAGCTATGCACAGCTGTGACAAAGTCACGTTTCGATCGCCTTCATCACATGTGCATTACCTTCGGCGTGCTGGAACGGAAAATAAACATACGCGTCAAATTTATTCGATGTGGCAAAATTTATCTGATTAGATAGACCTTTGAAGCCGGATTCTCACCTTTTTCCCCATAGCCAATTCATCAGAACGCTTGACTGGCTCTGGACATCTCGAGCTGTGGAAAAGTAGGAGAAGAAACGTTACTGCAATTGTTGGTAACGAGTTGGTTTTAACGTTTCATTCTTTCACCATTGATAGCGAATGATTCGTGGGAAACGATATTTTGTTCATTTTTCAATACGTACAGAGAGTGTAGTTGGCATTCACTAATCTGGCCGCTGCTTCCGGTGGTAGGGAATTCAGCATATCCCTACGAGTAACAAACGACATTTGCTGTGTGTGCCTTGATTCTCGTTCGTCGCACAATGTCACATCCCTTCTCTGGTGCACAGTGTGTAACTGTGAGAGCCTGTCAGAAAAACTAGCTTACTTTGGGTTCTGGGAGCTGGTCGTTATGGGTGGACGGGAAATTCAAGTCGTAATCAATGCTACTGGCTTAATCGGTATATACCCAACAGCTGAAGGCTCCGTTACATGGTCTACTTCGTACTGACGTCGGTGAAATCTCAAGAAAGCTTCTAGGGTCTCCAAAATTCAATTATCAAGGGGCTGGAAGCCTTTAAGGGGTCAACAAAACAAAGGAATCGATGAAATTGAAGAGCAAAAAACATCTTACTTTTCTGCAAGAGCATTCTTGTCTTCTCCTATCGAAGAAGTCTCAACGGCGATAGCTTCCCTAGCAATTTCGACCGGACCGTCGGTTTTGGACGGAGAGGGATGCTCTACTAATGGTTCGTCCAACGACGTCGAATGCGAGTCTTTCTGGGGACTTGAGGTTGCTGACTTCTGTCTCCTTAATTCTTCGTTTACTCGAATGGCGTTGGATAATCTTAGTTGGAGAGTATCACGTTCCTCCAATAACTGCATAGATAAAATAAATGTGATTCGGTGGTTTTGAAGGACCAGGGAGAGCTGATGAAGTAACAGGAATGAATTCCGAATATTTGCCTCACCTGCATCAATTCCAACGTTAATTCTTCGCACCTAACATCTCTCTGATGCAACATGTAAAGGGCGAGATCCAGCTCACCTTCGACCGACACAACCCCTGAACTTGGGATCATACTTTCACCGCCCTCGGAGCTGCTGGCTCCACCAGAAGTCTGCTCTTCGTCTTGGTCCCCAGGTGAGAGGATGTTCGTGGCGCCTTGGCTCTTGCCTCTTTGCAAAGCTTTCTGAATAATTTCATATTCCTGTACCGTCTCACTCAAAAGTGCTTTCAAATTGTTTATCTCTCCTTCTTTAGATTCGACGATCTGCCGCAGCTCGTTCAATTGCTGTTGTTCTTCTTCCGTCAGTGCGACCAATTCTTCGATTCGTATATCTTGGTCGTGAATTTTTATCCTGAGATTATGAATTTCAGTATCCTTGGTAATACTGGCTTCTGCCAACTTTCTATCCTTCTCGTCCAAGCCTGTTTTCAAAAGCTCTATTTCCTCGTCTTTGCGTTGCAAGGTTTCCCTGTACTCAGAATTTATTTGTTGAATTTTCTCCATTTGTATTCTCAGATTCTTCATGTCTACATCCTTCAATTGCAAAGTGTCGAGCAGTTCTTGTTTTTCTTCCGCCAAGCGCTGCTTCAATGCATCAATTTCTACTTCTTTTTCTGCCAGTCTAGATTGTAACAGCTTTTCAGCCTCTTCCTGCATCGATTCCTTCTCTGACATCAATTTTGATACGAGATTCCTGTCTTTATCGGACAGACTTTTTGACTCTATCAATTCCTGAATGTCCCTTACCTTCTCTGCCAGAGTCGCCTTCAATTGCTCAATTGTTTGTTGCTTGGCGTACAAATCCTCGTTCAATCTTTGTAGTTTCTCTTGAGCTTCGTAGTCGTCAAATTGTGGACCGGAGCTAGCCTGAAGATAAATTTGAGAATCTTTTTCAGCGATTACGTAGCGGAGTTCGTTTATTTCTTGTTCTTTAATGTGAAGTTCGTTCTGTAATCTTGGTATCGTTTCTGGATCAAATGATACGGGTCTGTCCGCTGCAACCGGGTCAACGTGACCCCTGGGGACGATCTCTTGATGTTGCATTTGCAGTTGTTGCCGAAGGCTATCAATTTCTGTCTGCTTGGTTGCCGACTCCTCCCTGAGGGATTCAATTCGTTTCTCCAAAGATTGTTCCGCCTGGTACTTATCGTTGTGTAGCTGACTGATATTGTCTTGCAGCTGTTGTATAATATCTGGATAGGTATTTTCGTTAAGTACATATTTCAAATGTTCGATCTCAACTTGCTTCTCTTCCAGCTGTGACCTCAGACTTCCGACATTAGTTTCTATCTTGAAGTCGTCGTCGCTAGTCATTCTAAACCTTGGGAAACTATCAGCCAATGCTACTGCATCCTGTCTCTGTGATTCCGACTCGGAGCGATGGAAACTGTCGACTTCCTTGTGTTTCTCATTCAGGTCTTGTCTAATCTTATCTATGCTGCAATCTCTTTCGGCCAAGTCTCTACTGAGTTTTTCCAACTCCAGATCCTTATCTTCGGCTTGTTGTTTCAGTTGACTGAGTTCCGATGTAACACGGTTCAATGCTTCGGACAATTTCCTTACTTCTTGACTATTCCATTCATTGAGAGAATTCTGTTCTTGCAAAGCAATCATTAGCTCGTTCATTTCTCTTTCTCTCTCATTCACGTCTATGGACGGACTTGGTATGATTGTAGCGTCAACATCAGACGAAGTTTGATTACTTATCGCGTCATTCAATTCGATAATCACTTTCTGATTCCTCTCTATCTCCGCTGAATATTTAGGTAGCTCCGCTTTGTACCATTCTACATAGGATTCTTGCTCAGCTAATTCTTGGAGCTTGGCATTCAGTTTCTCGGTAATTTTAGCTATACTTGTGTCTTTTTCGGCAAGTATTTTCTTCAAGCTTTCGCTTTCTTTTTTTAGCGTTCCAATAAGGGATGCGTCATGTTCCGATTCCAAATCACTTTTCTGCGCGCTAGCTTCTTTCGTGGATAATGCAGCTCTGAGCCTCTCTATTTCCGCCTCCTTGTTCACCAACTCTACCTGTAAGCTGTGCATTTCTAGATTTTGTTGTTGCGTGAATTCGGTCTCCTTCACGGATAGTGACTGCCTCAGGTTAGATATCTCCTCTCGTTTCCTGTTCAATTCCTGAGATATGTTTTCTATATCGCTGCGTAATTGATTTTCTGCTTCTGTTCTTTCCAGATATTGTTGTTGATACTTTTGCTTCAAGTCGGCGACTTCTTGGACTCTGATGTTCAATAATTCTGTGACTTCGGCCAAGGACGTTGACACGATCGATAGTGTTTCCTCGCTTGATTTTAAAGATTCAGTTTTTTGCAATAAATCAGAATTTTCCTGTCTCGCCTGTTGCAGATGCTGTTCTAACTCGTTTACTTTCAAAGTCCATTCTTCGATCTCTCTAACTAGTGATTGTTTTTCGTACCCAAATTCCACCAACTTTGTGTCCAACTCTGTTCTCAGCAGATCGTTATTCTGCCGCATCGCCGTTACTTGGTCATTTGCATCCATCAGACTCTGTTCGTATTGTTTCCTAAGCAAATTGTATTCCTCCTGTAGTTTATTCAAGCTACTCTGCAAATTTTGGTTTTGTTCAGATAATTTCTCAACTTCGTTGATATTATCCGGTTTTTCTCCACCAACTTTGGCCTCCGCTGAAGCGCTTTGAACTTTCTGTTCCTCCAAGAGGTTTTGCAGCTGCTCATTTTCTGATGCCAGCGCCTCCATTTCTGCTTTCAAATCGTCTAATTCCACTTTGTATTGTTTCGTTAATTCTTCAGTCTGCTCCTTTCTTTGAGACACTTGACTTCCGATTCGATCCGTTTCGCTTCGAGCCGGACCAATTTGACTTTCGAGTTGCGGCAATGGCTCGCTGTGTCCAACTGGGTTGGCATTGGACGATATCTCTTGAATTTGCCACTCTAAAGACTGTACTTTGCTGGTGAGTTCCTTATTTCGAATTTGCCATACTTCTACATCCATGTCTTGTCTCTCTTTCATTTCGACAAATCTCTCGTTGGCGGCAGTCAGAACTTCTAATCTCTTTTGCAAGTATTCTTTCTCCGAGACAGCATTCTTTTGCTCCTGTATCGCGTCCTTCAAACTCTTTTCCAATCTATCAATTTGTGATTTTAATTCTTCTTCAATAGCTGAATCCAAGTCAGAGAAACACGAAGATTGTTGATGTTTCATCTTCTGTTGTAACTGGTCGTTTTGTACTTTGAATTCCTTAAGTTTCTTCACCAACTTAACATTTTTCAGTTGGACAGCCTTGCTCTCCTGGTCAAAGACGTCTATCTTAGCTTCTAAATCTTTCACTTGATCTTCAAGCTCTGCTATCCGAGTCTGTAACTGAATCTCCACGCTAGGTCTCAAAGGTGCTGTGGATAATTGGTGCTGTTCCTCCAATTGGGCTTCTTCCGCGCTCCAGCCCCATCCTTCTTCTTCAACATCCAATTTTCCAGTCGAACCAGTATCCCATTCTGAGCCAACTTCCAGGTGCATAGTTTTCTCCACAGTTTGCTCGACTGGTCTCGATTCTGATATTAGTTGTTCTGAATTATTATCAATCGCCACTTGAGCCTGTTCACTTCTTAATTGATTCATAGCGATCGTCAATTCTGATACTTGCTCTTCAAGTGATTGTTTCATTTCAGACAGTTTGGCCAACTCTTTTCGTACTTCGGTTATCGCCGACTCTTGTACTTCCGCTTGGCCCTGCAGTTCTTGGACCAATGCGCTATCTCTATTTACGGCATTATCAGCAAGCTGGCTTCTCAATTCGATAATTTGGTTTGCGTGAGATTCCTGAGATCCGAGAAGCTCGTCTCTTTCAACTTTCAGATTTTCAAAGTCTGCTAAGAGCTCGTTAAACCTTGATGCGACTTTGCGAAGTCCTGTCGTTACTGTGTCTCCTCGTTCGCCTTGATTTTGACATAGCTCGTTCACTTTTTCTTCAGCAACCGATATAATTTGCTTGACAATTTCTTCAGCCTCTTCTTGTCGAACCTTCAAGTCATCTATTTGAGATTCGTAAGAAGATTTTACGTTCTCAAGCTGAGCGTTACTTGCTTTCTCCGACGAGACCATAGCCCTAAGCTCGTCATTAGCCAGATTCAACTCTTTCCTAACTGCTTCAATATCTCCCTCCCTAGCCTCAATAGTTCCCAGTAATCTCTTGAGTTCTCTGTCGTAATCCTCTTGACGATTGCTCTGCATCTCCAACTGCGAACCGATATCTCCGAGTCGTAGATTCAACGAATCAATCTCTTGCTGCTTCTCAGCAATGATTTCATTCAGCCTCGAAAGTTCATTTCGACATTGATTGTACTCTGCATGGAGGTTCTGCAACTCAGTGACCAAATGTGTGTTGTATTGTTCTTTTTCGTTAGCCAATTTTTCATATTCCGACTGCGAAATGAATAGTTGCTGCCTTACGCTGTCCAACTCTGTACGCAATTCGGCACATTGATGTTCCCGTTCAGACACAAGATTGGCTAATCTAGAAATGTCGTCAGTGGGTAGAGATGTATCTGGTACGACTGTATCAAATACGTTGGAAATATCGGAAGTTTTGGGGGCATCGAATGCTGCCATTTGTAACTGCATGTTTCTTCTTTGATAATTTTCGATTTCAACTTGTTTTTCTGCAAGAAGTGATTGCAGTTTCTCAAAATGCTCAGGATTTTCCTGAGACGTTGCAACAAGTCCTTCTTTTCTGTTGTCAAGCTCAGCAGTCAACTGCCTATTCACTTCTTTGTGCATTTCAACCTCCGCTTCTAAGTCTGATATTCTGTGTCGACAGAGGCTTACGCCATCTTTGAGGGACTCGATCTCTTGGATAAGATTTGTCTTGAGGTCTTCTAGTTTTTCACACTTTTCAAACAACTGTTTCTTCTCTGAATCAAGTTTGTTTATTTGCGATGTTACTTCACGCTCTGAGCTATCTATGTGTTGTTTGGCGGAACGCAATTCTTGCTGCGTTTTCTTCAACTCGTTCTCTTGTAGACTATACTTCTGAACTAATTCGGTATGAAGAACGTCAACGTTTTGCAATTTCTCGTTAGTTTCTTTTCCATATTTCAATTCTTCTTCAACCGCGTCTATCCTCTCTTGGAGGCTGATGTTCAAGTCTTGAAGACTCTGGATCTTCTCAGTTAATTCGTTATTTTCATCGATAGTCTCGTTAAGTTTTTCATTGATAGCTTCGTCCTTAGCCATTAGCGTAGCCAATCTCTGCTCAAGCACATCCTCACTGTACGAAGCCTCTTCCGTTATTCTGAAAGATTGTTCTAGCTCAGCACCTAGGAATTCGGTCCTCTTCTCCAAGCTGTGTCTCCGCTCTTCGACAGCAAGCAAAGCTTCCTCCAGTTTATTAATTCTATCATTGGATTTACCAAGCTCAGTTTCTAAGGCCTCGACAACGGCGTCTCGCTCTTGCAATTTTGCCTCCAAGGCTTGAACCGAGGTTTGACAATGATCTTGCGATGTTCTAGCCGCATCTTCTCTCATTTCGCAATCCAGGGTCTGTACTCTGTGAGCCTCAACTTTCTCAATCACGTCCGCTTTTTCCTTCTGTAATTTTTCCAGTTGATATTTTCTTTCCTCAGATTCTTTTTCAGCGTTTTCTAGTTTTTCGTTTATCTGCGTTTCCTTTGAGGATAACATGCCATTTTCGGCCTTCAGCTTTTGAATCAGACTCAACTGTTCAACATATTCACTCTCCATAACTTCCATTCGCACTCTGAGTTCTCGAGCACGTTCGGTAGTCTCTTCTAAATCTTGTTGTTGCTTCTCATAGTCGTTCTTCATCTGCAATTTGTAATATTGATACTCGGATAAGATATTCTCCTTGGCCATCCGCTCTTCTTCCAATTCCGACGACTTAATGTCAATTGCTTGGCGTAACTTCTCGATCTCCTCGCCCATCTCCGTGACCTGCTCCAGCAAAGAAGTTACTTTCTCCTTGGAGACGTCGATCTCCTGCATCAGTCCGCCGACGTTCTCCAGAGCCATTGAAGCCTGATCGCCGCTCTCTCGAACTCTTTTTTCCAGTTCGGAAATTCTCTTGTCTTTTTCAGACATCACGGACTCGTTGTCTTGGATGCTTTTGTTAATTGCTTCCTTTTCGGATTTTTCAGAATTCCACTTCTCCTCAAGGTCGGCAACCTTTGCTTCTAGCTCTTGACATTGAGTCGTTTTTTTCTTCAAGTGTGCGGCAATCTTCTTCATTTTATCCAGCTGAGTCTTCGCCTTGACTTCAGATTCGGACAATTTCTCTTCCAGTTCTGCTACTCTTGTTTCCAAAGCTAATTTATTCTCTTCCGTTACATTTTGACCCAAAAGTTTTTGCTTTTCTTCTATTTCAGCCTTCAAACTTTCATTTTCCTGCACCTTGCCGTTCAGTTCTTCGATTAAATCCTCCAACCTTCGATTCTGCATTCCCGTATCTTCCACGTGTTGTGCTTTCACGAGTTCCAATTTTCTATAAGCATCCCCAAGTTCTTTACGGAGATCTTCGAGGTAAACATGGTTTTGTTCTATGGCGCTTTGCAGCTGAGATATTTGAGTCGCCGTCGATGACTCGTCGATTTTAGCTTGGTTTAATGCCGCATTCAAGTTTTTATTTGCTTCCGTCAATTGAGCTATTTCGTCTTCTTTTTTCACCAATTGCTCTACCGTCCTTTGAATATTGGCAGTACTATCATCGATATGAGTACGTGCCACATGATTCTCATCAGCTAGTTGATCAATTTTGGATTGCATCTGTCTTATTACTTCTTGGTTATCCGTCAAAGATTTGACCAGGTGATTGAACTCGTCCTCCAATGTCTTAGAACGTTCCAATTCTATCTGCAATCGTTGAATTTCCTGACTTTTCGTCAGTGAGGTTGCATTAAGTTGCCCAATTTCTTCCGTGAGCGATTTTATCGTGTTCTGCTGTTCTTGGAATTGTGTCTTGTAATTATTGAGGTCATCCTGTAGAGCGTCAATTGTTATCATCTCAATTTGTAGCTTTTCATATTTGTCGTGCAGATCCGCGTCAGTATTCGCGATCACTTCTTTCAGGGCAGCTATTTCTTCTTCCTTCGCAGATACCAGTCTAACTTCCTCGTGGAGTCTCGATTCCAACTGCGATACGGTGTCACCGAATTCCTTCTTCAGTTTCACTGTCTCGAGGTCTTTTTCTTCCGATTGTTTAACCAAATGCGCATTTTCAGCCTCAAGTATTCTCAAGCCTTCTTCGATGGATGATTTCTCAGACTCTAGGATCTTCATCTTCTCTTCCATTTCGTTACACTTCAATTTCCATTCCTCAATCAGGCTTAGAGTATCTTTCAATTCTATCCGAAGTTTGTCCAAATTCTCTCCCGCGGCTTCGTATTCGGTGATTTTTTTACTTTGCAATTCCAATTCCGCTTCCTTCTCTGATAACTTGGACTTGATATCTTCCATCACGGCATTTTGTTCGGCGATTAATTTTTTACAATCTTCTATTTCGTTTTCCAATAACGACACCGTCACGCTGCCTTGATAACCAACCGATTCTCCGACTTGAGCCACATTTTCGCTTTCGATTGTTTCTTCTGTAAGTTTGCGTAACAGTTTGGTGATCTCTTCCCGTATTGATTGGGCCGAAGTTTGATTCTTTTTATGCAACTCGTTCAATTTCTCTATCAATTCTTTGGCGAATGTGTTGGCAGTCATTTGATCTACGACGCCCTTTAATTCGTCTCTTTCCTTGGTTATGAGATCCAAATTGAGTTTCAAGTTCTCGTTTCTCTCTCCAAGTTTCGTCACGTTTATGACCAAGGAATTATTTTCATCAACCAACGCGTTCCTTGCCTTCTCGTCCTCCTCGTATTTGTTGCTATCTTCTCGTCGCGTCGTAGCTTCCGCCACTTGGTCTTCCATTTTCTCTTGCAATTTCGTTAACTGGATGACGAGATCATTGTTTTCTTGAGTCAGTGCATGAATACGATTTTCCAATTTGGATAAATCGCCGTCAGCAATTGTCTCGGACTTTGGTTCATGGTCGGCGGTTTCCTCAATCTGAGCCAATTTCTCTTCCATTTTAATCAGCTTTATAACAAGTTCGTTATTTTCTTGCGTCAGTGCATCCAGTCTCGATAGATTGTCCCCGTGTTCCGGTATGCGTTCAAAAGATTCGGTAGATCCGCTGTCAGAAGAGCTTTTCTCTTCTACCTTACCCAATCTGATGATCAAACTATTGTTTTCCTGGGCCAGGACGTCAATTTTCTTCAACAATTCATTCTTAGTCGAGTCGTTGAATGTTTCGAAAGAGTCGGTGGAGCTGCTAGTCTTTTCTTCCAGCTTTGTTAGTCTAATGATCATTTCGTTATTTTCTTGAGTGAGAATTTCGATTTTCCTCAGAAGCTCATTTCTGTCAGTTTCGTGGAAAGTCTCAAACGATTCTGTCGAGCCAGCTTCCGAAGTTCCCTTTTCTTCTAATTTGGTCAACTTGATGATCAAGTTATGGTTTTCTTGAGTCAGAGTTTCTATTTTATCCAAATACTCATTTTTATTCAATTCATTTGTTGAATCGGATTGCTTCGGCTCGGCGATTGACTTGTGCAAGGCATCCAATTGTTCTTCAAGTTCGACAACTTTCATTTCTGCAGTTACCCTGAGGTTTTCCGATTCTGCATTTTCCGCCTCTAAAGCGGAGACTTCCAGTTTCACCGTGTGTAGTTCTGTAATGAGACGGAAATAATTGATTGCAAGGAATGATGAAAAATGTTTGTAGATGTGACGTTGAAAATACGATGTCATTCGAACTACATATCCTTGTACCTTGCATAAGATCCAATTTTTGATTCTCTAAGGCAGCGATCGCCTGTACCTGGGAGTCGATCTCGGTGCTTTGTGCAGATATTTTCGTCTCAAGGTCAGCGATGCGTTCTTGCCAATCACCTGCAGAAGCTGTACATATTGTAGAATGAAGTTTTCCGCAAAGACATGTTTTGAAATCAACGGACATAGATGAATTTGTTATAAACCGATATCCCAAGGAACCGTATTAAACGAAATGTGCAATAATTGTATACAGATGTACGAAATCTCTGCAGGTTGTTGGTTTTTTGTTGAAATTTCAAATTACACAGCTTAACATTATTGGTATTATTGGTAAATTCATTGTCGAAAATAACTCAACAATCCCACGATAAAGAATAAAGTCAAATTAGTATGCATGTAAGACAATCACCTATAGCTTAATTAAAAACTATATTATCTAGAACTACTCACTTCTACAAACAAAAAAGGTTTCATTATATACTCTCAACATTGCTTTCTACAATTGTGTACCATCGATCCTGATCATTGAAAATAAAAATAACCAGTAGAACGGCTTCATTTCACGAATCCTTTTATCGTTTGTACAAAAGTAAAGTAGAGCAAACTTTGACAAGTAATAAAGTAGGTACCATTTCATATTTTTCATAGCATATGTATTAGCAATTGAATGGGCTTGATTTCCAAGGTGTGTAATGACGATGCGAATGATTTTTCTGCCGCCACCGTAAATATTAGGAAGCGTGATGCTCTGCATCTCATCTCATCACGATCAACGAATGTAAAATCTTGGAACAGAGACAATTGCCTGGGGCAATTGGGAAAGAGAACAATCGACGAAGTGGAAAGATAGTTACCCGCGGTACAAATTGTCCTCGAAAAGGTTGGACGAGGTAAAATGAGAAAGTAAAAAAAACCGATATAGCGAAGGTAATGAATAAAGCACAGAGTGATAAAATTATACCTTGGTTCCTACCTTTAAGCTCGTCAAAGTCTACCAGACTGAGCTGTAGATTACCTTTCTCTTCCTCTAATAGCGTCATCTGGTTCCCCAGCTTGACCAACTCCGCATTCGCATCAGATACCTGTGTGCAGAGTTAACTGGGATTTAAGATCGAAGGATAATTGAACGTATAAAATCAGGGTGTTTGCATACCTTTCTGAAATTCTCCAATTGTTTCTGCAGGCTTTTAACTTTGCTTTTATGTTGCGCCTTGAGTTTAATCATGCTTTTGTTCAACTCGTCCAGCTCCTTAGATATCTTAGCTACTTTTGCATCTTCTTTTGACACGTCGTTATCTTCGGGTATTCTCTTGACCAATTCATTCTTTTCAGTTTCAACGGCGTGAAGCATTTTCTCCAAGTCGTTAACTTTGTTAGAATAGTCTTCGTTCTTCGATGTAAGCTCGACGATTTGATTCTGTAATTCAGTTTTCGACTCTTCGAGTAATAATTGGTTAGACTTTCTCAATTCTTCTATTAAATTCTCCAGCTCAGCTATCCTGTTGTCCTTTTCGACTATCAATCCGTTGCTCGCGACAGGCTCGTTGGAAATCACCTTATCTTGTAACTCGGCAATTGATTTTTGTAATTCGTATTTCTCATCCTGCAATTGTCGATTACGCCGTTCGATAGTTTCCAGCTTGGATCGAATCGCATTCACGTCCGGAGATGCGACTATACCCGCCCCAGACTCTAGTTTGAATATCCTTTCCTCAGATTCCGCCAACTTGATTTCACGCTCCTGCAGCTGTTGGAGAAGATGATCGTTTTTAGATTTGAGAGAAGACTCTATGAGGATGAAGTTCTCTTGCATGGATTTCATGGCATCTTTTGCTTCCGCTAAAGTATCTAAGGTTGAACGAGAGAAATCTGCAGTCGCTGTGTCGGTCATCTTCCGTTTTTCGAGATCTTCCTTTAACCTGGGAATTTAAAGAACGAGGTTGAGTAGAAATTCTAATCAGAAATGATGAAAGTCAAAGAGAATGTGAGGCCACTTCTCACCCTTCGACGGTACTTTCGTATTCCGCAATTTGACCGTCCCTTCCCTGAAGCTGTTGCAACAAACTGTCGATTTTGTGCTTCAGGGATGTTTCGATGAGTACAAAGTTAGCCTGCATCGTTCGCATTTCGTCTTTCGTGTCTTCGAGGGTGTCCAAAGTCGATTTGCTCTTCAGCGAGAGGTCTGCGGACATCAATGTTATCGCTTTGGTCTTTGAATCGATAACAGAATCCTTTTCCTTCAAATTTTCCTCCAAGTCAATGACGGTAGCTTCCAGCTGTAACACTCTATTGCTGAGTTCGGCTATTCTGTTGTCCTTGTCTTGCGGATTGAACTGTTGCAACATAGGACTGCTCGTGACCTGGATCAACGAAACGAATCAATGCAACATACCAAAAAAATTATCAAATTTTTCAAAAATGTGTATCACCTGTGTTGTTATGACAACAGGTTGAACCGGCACAACTGTAGCGAGTTCTTTGTGCAATTCAGAGACGGTAGTATCACTCTCGTCGAGCTGCTGCCTAATGGCTTCGACTTTTTCCTCAACTGCTCGTTTATTTTCAGTCATTTCTTTGCTTCGTTGTTGGAATATTTTCCTATTTTCTGCAAGTTTCTTCTGCAGAAGAGAAGACTTGGCTTTCGGCGTTGTAGCTTGACTGATGTCGTCCACAACGTCGTCGAAATTCTCCACCAACGGACTGGAAATTCTAGTTTTAACTACCGCCTCTGGCGTACCCGCGACGGATGACGAGGCACCTCTACTGCGTCGAGAGAGCTTGGTCCTTGATTTAATATTGGACAGTTTCCTGGCATATTCCTGCAACAAGAGCGCAATAAGAAATAAATTTTACACACGTAATAATGTGCAAACAAAGGCAACTGATTTTCACCTGAACTTCTTCCTCTTTTTTCTTCAAAGTCTGCTTGTTGCGTAGCATAATTTCCTTCAGAGTTTCCAGTTGGTTTTTATTCTGCTCGCAGGCATCTTTCGCATCAAAGGATTCGCCCTCCGCTACTCCCGGAGCCGGAGGCGGGTCCGCTCCTCCGCTGGGACCCGACATGATAAACTGAACGGCAAAAAATATTAAAAGATACTTTATCATGTTTTTCGATTAAACTTGATACCATACTATGGTCAGAGTAACAGCCAAAGGAATGTTAGCTCGCGGAGTTAGAATCACCTACTGCTCCCATTCCTAAATGGCTAATAGGATACGAACACGACTGGGGTAAAGTAATTCCATTAGCATGCGCGCAGAATAGGTGGAATAGGTATTTAGAGATTTCCTAGCAAAGGGGTAGGTTGGCCGATGCATAAATTATTCTCCTTCCCACAAATGGTAGAAACTCGATAGATTATAAGCTTTCTGTCCCAGTGAATAATAATCCAATTTGTCAAATTCTCTGAGCGCTCGTCGGTCGAAAATATCAACAAGTTTATCGAGCTGTCAAACTCTCGAGTTGAACTTGTGTTATGAAGGGAAAAGGAAAATAATGAAGGGCCCAAGTGAACGGGAATCTAACCTAAAATAATCGAATACAAGAAAGCATTCGAGCATGTGCGTTCATCGGAATAGATCGAAAGTGCAGGCACTTGATTGACGTGGTCAATTCGTCAGAGCTGACGTAACGATACACATTTTTCCGTATGAAGATCGGAGAAAGTAAGAAATGAGGTTATGTCACATCTCGTAGTGTCACTTCGACCAAAACCTTACAGCTCGGAATTTGGATTGATAAAGAATGGAAAAGCGATTGGGATTGTCCAATGAACCGAGACACCGACTCTCATCTTACCGTACTCACATTTATTTATATTCTCCCAGACGTCAAGATGGGAACAACACGTCACTAAATTTATTTATGCACATCTTATGCCCCCGACTTTTTCCCTCGCTATCCTTCGAGCTCGTTCAACAATTCTTGGATCAACTATTGAACCAGTTGCTTGTCAATTACCCGGAATAATTTTCACCTCATCTATTTCCTGGTTAAAAAAAAGTCCATTACAAATTATATCAAATAGTTAACAAGCAGCAGTATCCACTCGACCACCGCACTGAAATCTATTTCGCCACTTTTGGCCCGGAAATTGTTGGACAGAATGTCAAGACAAGTAGCGCGACCCTGAGACAATACTCGGCACTGCGCGGCCAATATTCCGCGGACCGCGAATCGACTCGTTCGTCGGTAAGGTAGATACCCGCATCAGCTGGCCCGATGCTCGATTAAAGTGACAAAGGAACGTCGGAAAATTAACGTGAACAACATAAGACGGGACTAGAATCATCTGACGGTTACTCCGCTGTACAAAGGATTATGAGAGAACATTAACCGCAGTCGTCACCGGGCTGTACCCTGACAATTGCCGCGTGCCAAAGTGCATCGAAAATTCAATTTTGCGGTAACTCGTGAGACGGGCTACGGCGCATTTTCCAGTGTTCTTGGCGGTCCGCGTCTATCGACGTTCGAGGCAAATGTCAGTTGTTGACTTTTCGTAAAAAAGAAGTTAACCTTGGGAAACGTGGGGGAACGAAGACACGGGGAGAGGTTTTCGGGGAATAATGGACGTGCAAATGCAGTACAAAGGTAAAGTCATCGACGTCTATTGTCCCAAATCTCTCGAGCCTCGATGATGGATTTGATGCATCCTGCGTTCAACTTCGCATCGGCTACGTCCCGTTCTCGCTTTGTTTTGACGTTTCATTCGATACATGAACATGATAGGTGTTATATTATTATTACAATTCCACAACGATTTCCCTCGCCGTCTCGAACGGTCACCCTATAGACTCCATCAATTTGAGACCGCGACAATTGTTCACGGCCCGCAATTATTTTTAAGAACTATTTATAAGCCGACGAGTGATTTTGTTGCTGCGTTTTCACAGCTATCTAGGAGGTATATACGGATGATTAATCGCCATGACCGTCGAGAAAGGGTTGGGCAATTTTTTGTTCTTCTCTTCTATTCGCGAAGCACCCATTAACGTTATTAGCTATCCGCTGTATTCGTATCGACAGCGAACTAGGATAGGTGGGTATCCATGTAACACGGCCTCAATTATTCAAATCATTTGATACTCGCCTTTATCCTTCAAATTGATAATAACGTAACCAGAAACAAGGTAAGTCGTCAATAACAAGAAACAGATAAGAGTGGATACGAGAATCGACTGTACCGCACGTGTTTGATATCTAATCGCAACGCGGGAATATGCTTGCAACGGGCTATTTGAAAGCGAAGGAATAGTTCTGCGAAAGCGTCAACCTGCACCTATTGTTTGTAAATAATGAGTCGATTGAAATGAGTCGAGGGTCGTCCGTTTATTGATTCATTCGTCAGTGATTTGATCGATGCATTAATATAATTCGACCGACATCGCGCTCCTAGTTCCGCGATAAAGGGAGACACTCGCGGAGGGGGGATAGGTGAATAGGGGGAATCAAGTAGGATCTGGGAGAGGGAAGATTGCCCGTAGACGATGTGATTTTCAACAATTGGTTCCATTGCACGATGTGACACCGCGCGTGTTTTCACAGTGCTCAAGAAACCATATCGGTCTTTCTCTTTATTTATTCCTTTCCGATTGTATACCTCTCCGATTTCATGTTTTATACGTTATTTGTGAATTGCGAACCGCGTGTCTTCTGTGTGGCGAGACACTTCCTGTAATACATCATCATGAATCGAAAAAAGATATCGAAGAAAAACTCGGCCAAGAGTTCGGTACAGAACTCGGCTGCGACTAAAAGTAAGTTGCATTTAACCACTCATTACCCTCGAACGCATCCTTCACAATTTCCATTCTCATCGCGACTATCTTCCTTTTTCAAAAGCAACTACGCAATTATATTGGTTAAACAGGCAGGCACATTCGTTTAAACTTCGGAACAGGTTACACTACATTTCGTATTGGTACTTGGCAATCAAGCCAGTCTCAATGAATTGAAGTCGAAGAAAAGATTGATACTTTTTTTTTAATCGCTGTTGCATTCTCCGCGAGTGGCTACGGAAGCAACGGGAGCTAGATTCGCGTACAAAGGATGGGATAGCGCCGAATCGGTCTGATCTGAAAAAAAAACAAGGGGGTCGTCGGCCTCACAGAAGATTCGGTGGTTACGGTATTTACCGTCGTCGCTTCGCTGTACCCGCGATATTTACCTATGGGTACAGCTCGAGATCGAACGTGGGACGTTGCCTCTCCCGATCGCGGCGATTATACACTTAAAAAACTCTCCGTCTCGTATGTTCAATCATCGACGTCCCGGTAATGGATTTCTGCAAAACGTACACCTTCCCGTTTTACGACACCTCAGATCTTTCATAAACAACGCGTCAACGCGTCAACATCAATAATACGCAGACAAAGCACACCGAGGTGCTAATGGGTGGCGTGGCAACAGATTTCACACCTGCGATCAATTCGCGGAACAGCTAAATGCAGTTAGTATAAATATACTGGATAGAAAATGAAGGGCTCCGGATAATGTGCGTGTCTATAGGTATGGCACCTCGTTACACCGCGATGCACGTTGATCAGATGAATTCGGGTACAACGTACGTACGTACATGCCCCAACGATAACGGTAGACTCTAACGACTGGTTGCCTTTAAGAGAACACGCGATAATCCGATGGCTAGGCTGACCCGAAAAAACTTTCATATACTTCATCTTTTACTTTTGAATTATAAGGTCTGCGGAAGTTTTCTGAAAAATTATGAACGCGTGTACGATATACCGTTCGGTGGCCGCGTGTATTGTTTACGCCCCTCGGAAGGGACCTGCGGCAATGATGATTATCCGTTTGCTTCTGTGCATCACCGATTTGACACGTCGACCCATGAGCGGAGCAGCTTGACTTACGATTAGTGGCACTCGAGACCTAAGAAGGTAGATTTGACGGGAGGTCAGTGACTGTTTAATTCCCATGTTTTCGACGAGTCGTCGAAAATTGTGCAGACAGCAGACGACCTTGGTCTGCGAGTACGAGAATGTGTGTGTGGGGGTGAACGTAATTCATCCCGAATTACCTTCGCGCCGTTTACAGCAATGTTCTGCAGTGTTTACCCTCCGGTATTCCTTTTCACGCGAATTAATTTAAAGCGTTAGTCAATCCCGCAGCATATTTCTAATGCGGCGGTACTCCGTTTGACCATTCAACCAGGATCAAGTCTGCGTCCTGATTCAGCATATGTTAGAAAATAAACTGTGGATAGGTACATCGTAATTATCTCGTGCTGAAAAGTTGCCGTTGTTCGGTATCCCGAGTCTTTGATGCATTTCTTTATGTTATATAGTCGAGAAGCATTTGTACAGATATGCCGTGCCTTGCTTATCGTTAGTACCGTATACCGTTAATGAGCATCTCTTTCCGGAGCAAGCTGTTCGCAACGAGAAACCGGTTCTCATGCGTCAATACCCTTACTTTGACCATAATAATTCCTGCGGATACCGCGAATGTCGGAATTCCCGAATCAACGGTCGGCTCCAATTTGTTATTTAGGAGAGTGTGAAAATTGACGTCCATTTCGGGTCGCGATATCCAAACGCCATAGATGTGTGGTATGCCATTCTATTTACCAATTTACCCTTTCTATAACTACGTACGATTGGAAATACGGAATGATCAAAGTGCGCTCGCTGTCGGGCCGCGACCGCAGTTGACGCAGTTTTATGTACTAGCCTGTATACCCTTTCCTTTCTTTTAATCATCGCGATGCTTATAACAATCGTCTGCTGCTCCGCACGCAATGTCGACCCGATGTACCTGCAGTCATTCGTCACAAAGTCGTTGGGCAATTGAATGTCACCTTGGGCCGACTCGCGACCCGCTGGTCACAGTTTTGGCTTCATTCAAATGAAACGATACGAATTTGCACCTCGAAGTGTTTTCAGCATCTGCAGATCTTATTCCAAGTTTTTCGGCAACAGGTGGCGGGGAAGACAAGTTAAAGAAACACGAATTATATTCATTCAAAATTATGGAAAATCTGTGTACGCATTTATTTCTAATTTTTCTTTTTTTTTTTCTTAATTCTCTCTCGAATTTCCGTACCTGCAGGTACTGCAGCCACGGTGGGAGATGCGGCCAAGAACCAGACACCGCCGACTCTTCTTTCGAGTTTGAGGAGCGTTCTGTTTGTCATTGGAACCGTCCTTATTGGATTTGCGGCTGTCTGCAATTCGCTCACATGGTGAGAATCGTACTTTATCTAATGAAAATTACATCGAACTAATGGGTAATCGAGTAAGTCAGGAATAACCCAGAAAAGTATACAACCCGCACAATTAAATTATTTGTTGATCAATTTTGCGTACCGCAATACGAGCTTATCACTCAACTGTTTGAATTGATAGCAATACGAATCGTGATGCATTGCAATGTAATAGATCCCACATACGGAATGGAGTCACAATGCACGCCTGATCGATTGCCTCGTGTTGATTATTATGTGTATCGAATGTTAAAATTTTCTCACATTTGCTGACCTGGATCGTAATTCGGATGAACCTGACCTACGTGATTATTGTTCTTGTTCGATAACAGGCACTTGCAGAGGTTTTGGGGAGCTTCGGGCGACTTTTGGCAAGCTCAATGGGACAAAATCTTAGATACGATCGGAGAAGACCCCATAAACCTATGGGTTTACGGTGAGGAGACTCGGTTTACCCAATAATGATTCCACCTTTGCACGTGGGATCGACTTTATATGTTGTTTTGGTACTTGAATCACAGGGTCCATGGGACTAACTTTGGTGGTCTACTGGGTATTCGGTGGAATCTACACCCTGTTGGACATCACCAATCGTCCGGCCGCCTTGAGACGTTATAAAATCCAACCAGGCACCAATGAGCCAGTTGACAACCGAGAGCTGTGTAAAGTTATAGCTCAAGTTTTGTTCAATCAGATAGTCGTCGGTCTCCCATTCGCATATTTGAGCTTCAAGCTGACCGAATGGAGAGGATTTCCAACAGTCAGAGAACTGCCGACGTTCCATTGGGTCCTGGCAGAGATCGCCATACACATTTTATGCGAAGAAATTGGGTTTTATTATTCCCATCGGTAAAGAAGATTTATCGATTAGTTTGTGTTCGGAAAATATTTCCGCAGAGATCTTTCATCAATGTTAACTATATTTACCTGTCCATTTTCCAGACTACTTCATAGCCGTTACCTTTACAAGCATATTCACAAGCAGCATCACCAGTGGACAGCACCCATCGCTGTGACGGCGCTCTACTGTCATCCGCTGGAACATATTGGCTCTAATTTGATTCCCCCATTTTTGGGAGTTTTCATCGCCGGATCCCATGTAGCCACGGCCTGGCTTTGGTTTTCTCTCGCCATTTTGTCAACGCTGAACGCGCATTCTGGCTATCACCTTCCCTTCTTCCCTTCGCCAGAGGCTCATGATTTTCATCACTTGAAGTAAGCGTACGGTTTGTCAACTCTTGGTTCAACATGGATAGCATTCGTATACAATGATTGATCTGCAAACTATATGCATATTATTCATCCGTCAATAATCCATTCCATTCATTCTTCCCCTAGATTCAATCAATGCTTTGGAGTACTCGGAGTGCTGGACCGTTTGCACGGCACAGATACGCAGTTTCGTAATTCCAGAGCTTATGCTCGTCACATAATGATGCTCAGTCTCATTCCCCCGAGGGAGGCTTTCCCGGATCAAGCAAAGTACAAATCCAAGTGAATCGTACCGAGAAATCCCTTTTTTTTTTTATTTATCTGGAAACCAGCACAAGCAGCAGCCAATTTCTGTTGATGAGATTTATTACCCGATTTAGATCCGAGCAGAGGATAGCTTATTCAACTGTGTTACGTTGAATTGCCTGGGAGAGGGTTGGGTAAAATGATATTATAACATTGATCTATGTAGCTACGGATAAGGGTCGTGTGTTGTGTTGAACTATTTCAGAAAAATAATCTATAGTATTTATGCATTGTGGTTTACAAGAAAAAAAGAGAAGAAAAAAACAAAAAAGATTGAGGAAAAAAAAAGTGAAAAAGGGTGTATATTAATCCAAAAAATATGTTTCTATATAAAGTGTGAAGCACATGTGATATATACCATATATACCTATACTAATACTTGATACTTGATAATCTTAATTCTGTTTTATTGTCTCATTGCGCCGATGAATCCACAGCAATTTTCAAATGAGCTCATCATTCCTTTTGGGAAACATTTTAATTAATCAATTAATTATTTTTGAAATGCTGTATACTGATAATATCACTACAAGACGACGTACGCATACCCTTGGAGATAAGTTAAATTAATTATACTGCACAAGAGAATGTTATCGGCTGTTGTTGTAAATTCAAGTGTTAACCAATTTTCCGTTCTAATGTACCAATATACATTTCATTATTTTTATAATATTTTGAGAATGGGGAAGAAATTTTCGTCAAATACTGTTTGATGATGATGATCGTTCTGAAAAGCAATACAGAGTACGGACGGATCATGTAACAATAAGACTATACGTGTCACTTTATAGGTATAGATTGTAGCGTCTGTTGCTATTCGAATTCACACCATTATTGGATTTTATAACGCGAAACTAGCAATCCCTTTTTCAACTCGGATATGTTCACCTCACGAAATCCCTTTGAACCTTTCCGTTAGTTCTGCTTTCGATAATTAACAGAAGAGGATTATACTTGACTGTTGAAAAATCGTCGAGCTGACCTGACAATATTGCAGTACATTATTTTTGTATTTGGTGGTGTATAGATACTTGTGGATGCTTATTTTCCAGCTGAAATCGATCGGATGTCGGGTAGCTTGCGTCTTTGAACCCTAAGTGCTTACTATCATAGAAAACAGCTCCGAGATTTCTCAACGTCGTTGACATTTTAATTAAATTCAATATGTTTTCGAGAAAATCACCACTTAGGATAATGAAAATCAACTCCGTTTATCGCACAGCTTTGGGCCGCAATTATTCTAAAACTGCCAGACGTCCACTTTGATACACGGACACGCAAGGAAGACCGACGAAACACTGACGGAGCTTTCGACAGTGGTGAATGTATCGCAGGCTGCGTAGAGTCTGTAGCCCACGGCCCACTCATTGTCAGCCTTAGCGATACATCCACCACTGTCTACCAATATCCGCGAATCCAAGTCCTCGGCTTAGACATTGGATTCACCTGTATGAACAAAGTATTGCATGTTTTTTACATCGGTAGAAGGTGGAGTAAGCTTGTGGTCTGATTGTCAAGCCATGATCAAGTTTAGTCATTCATCGGAGTTGACGGTTGTTTTCCATTTAGGTATGTACATACAGAAAAATTACACTATGGTAATTAGCGAATAGCAACGAATCACACATACGACATCGGTAAATATATTTCCTTACTTTGTTGTACTTTGAGAGAGTGTAATAAATTTAATAGAAAACTCTAAACAGATATTATTATACGAGTATGCCCTCATTCTGCGTCACAATGTAGATCATAGATCAAATGGATCAAATGTATAATTAATCTTCAATTATGTTGTAAAACTTTCGAGATATTAATCAGTTTGTACGTAATGGTAAGATGCGCGCATTGATAAACTGACTAAATTTCCAATTATCGAAACATGTATTTCACGCTAGTGCTACATTCAACCGAGGGCATGATTCGCGTTGTCAGGGACCTTATCTTTCGAATGTCGGTTTTAATTAGAAATCGAGGCATTGTTGAGTTGGTTTTGTAACGAGTCATACCTGGTCACCCATCGTTATCAAAGTTTGTAATCTACCGGTTCTATCGATGTCATTGTGGTTGTGTACCCGTCTGAAAAGCTTATGAATAAAATCCTTGAAAATAACAAATTTGTTCTTCCTCTGGCTTCAGGACTTCAATTGGGGTTTAGAGAAAAATATACAATAACAAAGATGAACGGGTCAGTATAATTATGTATATTTAGTAACAACGTCAATTTTTACACGAGTATATGTATAAAAATAATTACGACTATATTGCTTAATGATACATTATTTGTTCATCTATTCTAATCATTTTCCGTAAAATATAGACTCGAAGAACTGTACTCAAAGTACAAAAAAGTTTCCCGTCTTCTTACAAAGGTAACAAATTTTATAATCCAATCGAAGCATACGGTATAGATGCCTATAAACTTGGCAAAGGCACCATCGAACAGCCAGTATTCGCACATAATTCAACATAATTCGAATCGATAACAGAGGCGAGTTCTATATACAAATTGATCTTATTCCTTAATCAAACAAAATTGTCACTATCGGCAAACGTAGTTGTCAATCTGCGTAAGATGAGGATATTACTGTTATCCGACGAAGCAATTCTTTGGCTAAAAAAATTCATATCTATGATCAAAGTTCAACTACATAATGCGTCGTCGTTGCTTCGGGTCACCTCAATTCTCCACATTAGCAAAACTGTTTAAAATACAATTAATCAGTGAAAAATATCAACACAAGATAAAACAAACATAAAGTAACAAATTATTAAATATTAGTTGGTGATATAAAATCTTTTTTAAACTGTTAGTATCTGCTTCTAACCATTTTCCCGCTTCTTCCCTACCGTGTTTCCCAACACGGAAAGCTGCTCCTTCAACAATGGATTACAATAATGTTATGGAAGTGAACCTAGCAAATTATTCTCATAGTTAAAGCTCTAAATAATATCAAAATATCCCACTGGATCTTCGGTGCTTACTCATTTCTCAAACTCCTTGACGAAGTTATCAGCGTTGTATAGAAATCTGTATCTACAATTTATAGGAATTTACATATTTTCATAATCACGAGATTTGAAAAATTGTCAATAGAAACAAGGACCCCGAAGTAATTTAAATCTCTTCGTCGGGTCCCTGCTTCAAAATGCTCGGGTGCCTAATCACAAAACTATCGATCCCCGTTGCTAATCATTGTACATTCCGTCTATAAGGAAATCCATCCTCCTGTAGTGTCGCTTGTCCCAGCAATCCCTGCCTCTGGTGTACAATATGTACGCAGCGATACCGAGTACCGGTGTAGCCATGATAGTTATCACCACAGGTATGACGTAGTCAACTTTTTTTGGCATTCCAAACTCCGTCTGAGTAGCCGAGGACGGCATTCCTTCGCCGTCGTCGTTCCCTTCGCCAGAGGTCACTGTTGGCTTTGGAATATGTATCGCAGTCTTATTCCCTCGTCCCGGAACTATCATGATGGGTAGCCGTGTAACCTGATCCAAGCGATTGTCCGCTTTATCCTTCTCAGGAGTTTTCGAATCGCTCGTCTCATTTTTATTAACGATTGCCTCGGTTGTCACAATTCTGGGGCGAGGTGTCACAGCTGAGGTTTTATTATCACTTACAGTCTGACGCAGCGATTCGCGATCCATCTTGGTAATGTCTGTTGCAACTTCTGTAGAATACCTGACACCTTCTCTTCCGATCGTTTCCGCCCCGTTTCCAACTCCTTTGCGCGGCTTTATCTGCGATCTTTTCGTGCCGGCATCCGACGCTAAGAGTGACAGCGGGTTTTCATCAAGCTGTGACACATCTTTGGCCCCGACAGCCAAAGGTTGTCCGTAAGATTTGATCACTCCTCCGGACGTCATTGCCGAACTTCCGACCATTGAACCTGCCTCGCTCATAATGGCGACTCGTGTTCCGTGTTCCTGCGATAGCTGTAATCATTATCAGGGTAATCGAAGCCGATAGATCGATCAGTTTCATAATTAAATTGATAAGAAATGATTCGATCGGTTCCAGGTTCGGACCGGTTAGATACGGGACTGATAAGAAGAATCAATTGCAGACTACAAACCGTTATTCGAATGTTAAGGAATGGAAAAAACAAGCTTAAGGCGGTCATTCGGCATAACTTACGCTCACAGGTCCATTGCTCGGCTTCGACGTCCCGAAAATTCCCTTCAAGCCGGAAGAAGATGAATTTTCGTCCGATATCGGATTCCCATTGACAGTTGAGGTTAAAACAGATGTCACGTATACGAGCACTGTGGCAACTTTGAATGACGACATTTTGTATTGAATTCGATGAAATCTACGCCTGGACTGAACCGTGACCAGTCGCCAGAGTTTCGAAAATCTTTTTAAAATATAGAAAAACTAAAAAATGAGTGGCTGCGAACCACCGATCAACCCATCAGGCCATATTTCAACCGTGACGACATTTATTTTTCAACCAGTAGTTCGTAGAACGTTCACATCGTTCACACCTCCCAGTTTTCTACGTCCATTGACCAAGTGAAATCTGTAGAATGACGACTTTCCCCCAAGTCCGGCCGCCTCGCATCCCACGGTATCCCACCGCGAATCCCCGTCGGCTAATCGCCATTCTGCTACCGAGCGTTATCGTTATCGGCGTAGAGTTGGATTTCTAGGTTACCACCAATCAGCTGTGAATTTCTGACTGACGTACGCGTACGGGACTGGGAGACGGACCGGACCGCTGTCATATCACACAAGAAACGTAAGTTTTCGAAATTCCTTTGAAACAGATCGGGAATGGTATTCCGCGCTGTTGCCCGCCTACGCGGGCTATCTGTCACTCGAGCATTCCAGCTGAGATACCTATCAACTTTGCTCCTCAACGATTGGGTGGGTCAGGGCCAGTCAGGTCAAAACTATGCCTTGTAAATACGTGCATAAACGCGGGGAATGAGTCATTGATAGAGAAGACGCGATCTCGCACCTATCAGCGATCCGTTTACCTTGTTTTCGTTAATATAGAAACTGTCGTGCATTTTGTTGAAGAAATAAAAAAAAAAATGGAGTGGTTATTCGGGAAACGTGTCACTCCTGAGGAGATGCTCAGGAAGAATCAAAGGGCTTTGAATAAAGCGATGCGAGACTTGGATAGAGAGAAAATGCGTATGGAACAACAGGAGAAGAAGATCATCGCCGACATAAAAAAACTTGCCAAAGATGGGCAAATGGTAAGTGGTAACGGAGGAAAAAAACGAGAGACAGCCGCCGGCCATGCGTTCAATTTCTGACCTTTCAGGAAGCTGTGAAAATAATGGCTAAAGATCTGGTGAGGACGAGACGCTATGTGAAAAAGTTTATGCTCATGAAGGCGAATATTCAGGCAGTTTCTCTGAAAATACAAACGCTGCGTTCTCAGAATACTATGGCAGAAGCCATGAAGGGTGTCACCAAAGCCATGCAGAGCATGAACAAGTGAGTATGGACCCGATGTCGCCGCATCGGTAGATAAAACAATGAGCGGAATCTCTGTTAATCGACGTTTCCGATTCCCAGGCAACTCAATCTACCGCAGATCCAGAAAATCTTGCAAGAATTTGAGAAACAGTCGGAGATAATGGACATGAAGGAAGAAATCATGAACGACGCCATTGACGACGCTATGGAAGACGAGGGCGATGAGGAGGAAAGGTGATTTAGCTTTCGACGCGATTTAAAGACATCGGAACGACGTTGGTAACGTTTTTACCTATTTCTTTCTAGCGACGCTGTTGTTTCCCAAGTTTTGGACGAACTCGGCCTGCAATTGACGGACCAATTATCTGGCCTACCTCAAGCATCCGGGTCTCTGAGTGTAGCGGGTAATAAACAACCTGTCGCGACGGCAGCTGGCGCAGCTGGCGGTACTGGCGGCGGAGGCGGCTCTGACGGAGCTGGCAATGTGAACGACGCGGATGCAGACTTGCAAGCAAGACTCGAAAACTTACGCCGTGAATAAACAAGTGATCGATGTGCCGGTTTTTATATATATATAAATAGTGTACAGAAATTGCTTTACATTTACCGTTGTGACGAGAAGAGAGCCCAGCTCTGTGGATTATACAGAACTCTATGGATCCGTTGAGAAATTATTCGATCACATAGCCTTTGAAAGTCCGCTTTTTTACAAGGAATGAATACCAACGAGCACAGCTTGGCGATTTCACGATCACTTGAAATGTTAATATACTATCTACTATCTACTTTAATTTAAATGAGATGAATTCTCGTTCATAGAATATTAATATTATGCAACACTGACTTCTGATACTTCTTTACTACTATAACAAAATATTATACTTATAAATAAAACCCGACGTTCGATCTTAGTCGAACGCGGATTTCTACTCAAGTTAACAAACTCCTGATGTACGAAATAGCTTTATCTCACTTTATCTCAGTAACATTATTTTCGTATTTTTCTAAAGTCAGCTAAAATCATAAGATTGCTCAACATGGTACAGCCTACTATTCGTATAACAGAAAGCTTCGTTTTATACTCGCACGTTTTTATTGTTGGGATGCTTGAAACGACCGTTACATACATCATGCCTACGTCCACTTTTTACTGTCGTTATACTGTATTGTCTGAACAGTTCCAGCAAATATCTATCCATGGCTGCTTATGTAATATTAAAAAAAAAATCCACTTGAACGGCAGTTATTCATTCGGAAAACGTTTTGTTACCGATTACGCGCGCTTGATAAAAACTAAACAAAATCGAAATTTATTTCAGCATACACCCAAATACGGTACTCGATTAATTGATGAACAAACACGATAGGAAAGGAGATGAAAATGATAGGTAATTGTCTAGCTACGTGAAGGAGGAAAAAAAAAGATTCGAATCAGTTTTTCAATTCGGTTTCATTCGAGTACTTATTCAATTTATTTATTCATTACTAAATATATTATATAGAAACTACGCGGGAAAAAGGGGCAGGAATGGAATGGTTTGAGCAGGGACGCCGTCAAATTTCAATCAAAAATCACCTATTCAACGAGTGAAAAATGAAAAGCTTATTTAACAAATTTATTAACAATTATCAATGGCTCTCATCCGAATCAATCATGTGACCATTACACCTGTCTATAACTGTTTTGATATGAATATACAGCGACATGAGTACCGATTGTTAACTTACCAAACACATTACATCACCGGCTCCCTTAGAGTTTGCTAGGAGGACATTCGTAACTCACTCTTGAGGCAAAACGAAATTCACGTTCTACAGCGACGTGTACTTTGAATATTTTCAATTTCATTATTTTGCACCCAAGATGATCGGTCGATTCAATAACATTTTACAAGTGAACAACGGTCAACGTAGTAAGTTGGAAACTATGCTCAGGAGGGATTGAGCTATGCAGCTTGAGGATTTTTACTCTCAGCTTCAACTTCAATATTCGGTTCGTAGAATAAACTAGAAATAATCATTTCACAAAACCATATTTTTTTTATCTCGCGCGCAGGATATCTCCAGATCCGTTGGACAGTTCTGGACCAAATTTTTTACAAAAATTGTTCAGGTCATCTGCTCTGAAATTATGAACCAGAAACTCGATTCACGGATCGATGTATAAGATACAGCTGTATATTTTTCGCCAATGAAAATCTAAATCAGGCATGTCAAACACGCGGCCCGGCTAGAAAGACATTGCGGCCCGCAAGCACCGGAAATTTATGCATGGATTTCGAAAAATATGGAATAAAAACTATTATCAATGTAGGCCAAAAGATCAAAATCCGTTTATTCAGTATAAAAGCAATCAAATTCTCACTTTGCTATTATTGCTATATATATTTCGTTACACCCTATGCCCGTTTTGAGTTATTGCGTATCTGTGGTATCTTCATAGTTTCATACAATGCAGCCGAAAACGAAACTGCCTATTTCGAAACGTGAATTAAATGTGAACCCGGAGATCGATTCTCAAAAGGTTCTGTTTACTGGAACACCAAACGATGACTTCAATGTCTTGTTTGTAAATATATTTTTTTTTTAATTTATCACGAAAATACGAGTGCTCCAAAAATGGATTTGTTAAAAGTCGCTCGGTGAATACAAAATCGTATAATGTCGATGAATGATGACCTCACTTTTTATGCGTACCTACTTGCAATTCCAGGGACACTTCATTTGTCGTGGTAAAACAAAACCTCAGAAAATCTCGAATTTGATTCGGAAGCACCGTTTGTGGCCATCACTGCAGTATTTCTGGCCAGTTCTTCAAAGTTGGTCACTGAATTCTGCAAAGTTGGTTACTGAATTCTGGTTCTGATTTTAGTAGTTCATTCGAAAGTTCGGTGTGACGTCGAAAAATACATTTTTTATCCAACAAACGACTTTTTGAAATAACCGAATTTTTCAGAGCGTGCATTTCAGGTATGATTATGGATTTTTCGGATTCTAGAACGTGCAATGAAGGAGACATGGTTTCAGTTTGCAGAAAAAAAAATTAATGTGGGATCAATCTACGCAATCAAATGCTGAGGTCGTTTAAAAATTGCACATTCAAAACACACTTGCGAATAAAATACTTCAACCCGATTATTTTTGGGTTTGCGGTCCCCGACAAGGTTCGAAGTTACTCATTTGGCCCAGAGGCTGCGATGAGTTTGACATGCCTGATCTAAATATCAATGATCAAATATTCGATGATCTGCCAATTGGTAAATTCTTGGTGAAATTCAAAACTGTCGCATCATTTCGATTCACCGGATTCTACGAACGTGTGATTAAAATTGTAGTCCAATCGGATAAGATCACTATATAAGACTGTCTCGAGAAATGCTGCGCGCAAGCTTTTTGCAGTGACTTATTTTAGAAACGTCAATGACGTTTTTTTGTGGGCAATAATACGAGTTTTCTACTGAAAGTATCATTTCCACCCCAACTCCACCACTATTGTTGAAATAGATCTCTGAAATAAAGGCCTTGGAGACGTATGTGCCCCCTTAATAATTAGTTTAGAGCTCTTTCAGAAATTATTAGTCAACAACTGACCAATGCAGACTGCAAGACTTGGCTTTCGTTGTATCGGTTCGGTTTACAGATCGTTGTTGAAACGAAACGAGGGTCCTCCAGTCTGCGGAGAAACTATAAAACTAAAATAATGTCGAAACGATAACTAAGCATCTTTCTGAAGCTACGATACACCATTTTTCAGGTGGAGCACGTCATCGGTCGATTATGTGTATTTTGATATTATTGTTACGTCAAACGCTGAGAAACCGGTTCTCTCGATAGTTGTGCGAATATTATACGACGGATATGTAGTTTGAAATTTATCAATGTTTGAAAGTGATACATACTGAAAGTTTGAAAAAATCGTGAATAATACGAAAAATCGTTTCGACATTTTTCCTCTTGTTTTTTTTTTTTTTCGCTTTAGTACAATAAAAAAATGTCAACGTTTGGTCAAGCGTTCAGATAATATAAATATCTATAACTAAGAGTGTCGTTTACTATTATAATAAATAGCCTACCATCCTGTGCGCTTAGGTCAGAAACATTGTATATTACATATTTACAAGCCATTGTAGTGTTAGGTATTGATTATATCGAGAAGGACAGCTCAAAAAAGCAAGAAAATATATAAAATCGATAGTTTGATATTGGCCATTAGGAGCCGTGAGTCATATAGTCCAAACTTGCACTTTTTCAGCGACTATGCACCAGCTCGCGTGGTCGTAATAGGATGAAATAATATGTAAATTCTCAACGTATTTATTGATTAGTTGGTCCAGCTCTCCTTCTCTGAAAACATGGTAGTACTGGTGATAAGTTATAGCTCCGCCCCCGTGGTCAGAGGGCAACGACTCCTGCGAAGAAGAGCCCGTCAGAGTTCCGTTACTCGTCGTCGCCGATACCAAACATTCGGAATTAATAGAGGCCTGTTGTCTCACCATGGGCGGGCGGGAGCTTATCTCCTCAGAAGCTGAACGTATTTCAGTCTGAAGTTTGCTATTGGCTTTCCTGTTCTTGTACTCGGTATTGCACGATCCTAGAGATGCTAGACTACCGTTGTGAGTTTTCTCAGTCGCTACGGACGCTTGGAATGATTCGGTTTGACTGAAATCGCTGAAGCTCGTCGTATTTTCTATGGAATCGCCAATGTCGCTCGATTCTATCGAGTTCCCAAACCTTAGGTACGGTTTTTCGACGCTGTCTTCGCCAAAAGCTGTGACATCGCACCGGGAATTGGTGATTTCGTTCGATCTTCGTCCCTTGTAAGAGTCTTTGAGCTCGGTGCTAAATTCCTCACCGGCAAATTCTCCGTTCTTAGAAACCAAAACAAAGTCCATAATATCCTCTGAACCGCGTCTCTCGATAGTTACCTTATGAATTACAGTTTCATTACTACTTATATCTGCGTTTGAGCATTCTAGCCCCAGCAAAGTGTCGCTTGGCTTATTGTCACTTTTTGAATGTTCATTGTCATTCGTTTTGAATTCGTTTAACCAGGCATTCGTGTTGACTAGTTCGCTATATTTACAATTTGCCGATTTTTCTTTGCCTAGTTCCTGGTCATGTCGACTCGCCACCGGGTGCGTTATAAACGAATCGAGAACTTTGGGTGACGCGCCAATTACGCCCAGATTCGTACCCTCCCTCGCTTCTTCGTTGAACTCTAGTTCGGTTTTTTGGCAATATTGGTCAATGTCATGAATCAGATTCTCACTTAGTTTTTCCGTAAAGTCAATCAAATGACAACGACATTCTTCGTCCCAAGTCTTCTCTTCGGGTGACGCCGAATTCACCCGTGAATCTTCCAACAGTTCTTCAAGTTCTGAAGGAGAGGCATTACCGTTTCTCCACGAATTTGTAAGCCTTACCGAAATTTCCTCCATCGTTTCGTGCTTCTGTGCTTTCGTCGCGTACGAGTTACTCGTCTGCGGTCTCAATTGAATCGCCGTTTCCACGGCATCTTCCAATGAGCTCGCAACGTTAGCTGCAGCCTCCAAGAGTCTGAGCGATTGTGACGATGCTAACGACGTGTCCGTCGAAGATCCACTCAGGCTCGCTGGCATGAGCAATTCGTACGCGCTGTTGTTATCTAAATGACTGAACTCCGTATGCGTAGTACCCTCGGCGGCAGCCTTTTCGTTAGCCGTCCGACCCACAACTTGCCGACTCTCATCCAATTTGCTGACATTATCTGAAAGGTAGTACGATCGTGAATATTTCAGTTCCAATAAAAATGACTCGACCGATAAATATATAATGAAATGCAAGACATTCCAATACGTACCTTTATGCGCAATGAACCGTTCGTCAGATATGACACTGATGACGGATCCAACGGATTCTGGGGAAGATACTCCGCTGGAATCGCTGTCCAGGTCGTCAGTTTCAGGATTGAACAGTTCCAGAGACAACAGCCTCGGCAGGGGCCTGGTTACGGTTTCCAATCGACCAGGAGTAGCTGCCGAGGCACGTCTGACCAATGGGAACGAGGGTTTGGCACATCTAGTTGCGAAACCTGGCTTCTGTTTCAGGAGTTCTTTGATTTGGATTAATCTTGCTTTACGACTTTCTTCCTCGTTCGTAGGTTCTATGTTAGGTTTATCAAAGGAAGGTTTTCGTTGTTGCGTCGGCGTCTCCTCTGGTACTGGGCCGAGCAAAGGTTCGTCTGTTACAACATTTTCGATATTTGGTGCTCGAGAAGTTGATCGGCTCTCCGGCTGAACAGGCGATGCCGGTTTCTCCGGGCTCTTCTCTTTTGGGGTGGGGTTTGCACAGTTATTAGTCAGATCTGGAGTCGCAGGATCCTGCGTATCCGCCATTTGCGTCTGTTTATCGGAACCGTATTCAGCTTCGTGTTGAGAGATGAATTTATCGAATATAGAATTTTGTTGGCTATTGGCAAAAGCACTGAAGAACGGTCTGGGTGGTACGGCATTCAAGGTACGAGGGGATAATCCAGGCGGACTTGTCGGAGGCAGAGATTTACTGGTGGCAGGAAATTGTTTGAGAAGCGGAGATATCGGAATCAGTTTCAATCTTGGTCCTATTAGATCTGGAGGATGTTTTACTCGAGGCGAAGGTGGAGCAGACATTGCGCTCAACTGATAACCAGGAGGTGCCGATATCGCGTCGATAATAGACGACAACTCCTGTTTTGGCACGTAAATAACCGAGGCAAAACTGTCTTCCGAATCGACGCTTGTGTCGCTCTGCAAGCTGCTCTCCTTCGAGGAATCCGATCCATCCTCTCTGGACAATCGTCGCTCCACAGATTCCGCATCCTTTTTCATCGCCGAAGTAACTTTTTCCACCGAAGGCATTATTTTCGGGGACAAGGGTTCGCACGCGGCGCTATTAGAATTAGAATGCTGATCCTCTTCCTCGTCTTCGGCAGAAGCCCAGCCTTGAAGCATCTTGACGAAACCGTTTTTAATAGACATGCCGGATACCTTTTCCATGTTCGTAGTCGACTGTTTTATCTTATTTGTAAGGCCACTTTTCAAAAGCTGGAATCGTTTTGTAGCATTACCCGAGTAAAGCGAATCCTTGAATGCTTCCAAAGCTTTTCTCTTACATATTATCTCCTCGTTCAGCGATGCCTGCTTCATGATATTCCTCCTCACCTTTTCCTTCTCTTTCAAACGATCGATGGACATTAACTCTTCGTTGAGAGAACTTTGCTTTTGCACATTGCCACGTTTGAAAGGAAACCTTTGGGCGTTCTGTGAATAAAAAAGGACAATTTGTCATTTAGATAACGTTCCATCTTTTTGAACTAACAATAACGAGATCCAAACCATCGGAGGACAGAGAGAATGGGATGATTACCTTAAGTTCCGGAAAGTCCTTTATTAGTTCTCGAATGGCAGCGTTTTCGGGAATCTCTAAGCAAATATCCTCGATGAAGTGTGATTTTTGCTTGACCAGCTTGGGCTTGGAGCTGCTGAGGGGCGGCGTCTCGACGCTTTCGTTCAAAAACGAATCAGACGTGAGAGTAGAACAGAGTCCGGGAATGCTGGATCTTGATCTAACAAGATTGAGTCGTTGTATTTCCAAAATATCACCAAGACTTTTAGACTTTACGCTGAGCGTGTCGGGAAACTTGTTGAGCGTTACGTTGATGTCTTCGAGCCTTCGTAATTCTATCGGCAAGTCGTCCACATCCCCGCTGTCGTCGTGTTGAATCTGTCGTCTTTCTTTCCCTGCGCCGTGACTCCAAGTCTCTAAAAACCACGGACGACTTCCCGGACCTGCACGCTTTCCTCCTGCCAATTTCTGCACATAAAATGACGTCAATTAAACTTTTTCTGCTAACACTGACAATGGGTACGGTATAGAGGAATCAAAGCCGAGGATTAACGGCTAGTCAAATCACCTGCAAGGCCCGCCGGACAAAACTATAGCACGTTTCATTGGGACTGGAAAGACTGCTGGTCGAGGGAGACGGACTCAGCACTGGATCGATCCAATAACTTTTGGTTCCATGCTTCTTCCGACTATTTCTGAAACGCAATTTACAATTGTACGATTACGGTAGAAGCCTCGATTATCAAACGCACGACTCGGTTTTCCGAACGTTATTCGTTTCATTATTCGAATCAGGACACGGTTGACCTGAATTTTCTGTCACCCAGACCCCGTATTCCGTCTTACCCAGAAATTATTTTGCTACGGATGCCGCAAAACTTGAACAATAAATAATGAATAAGTTGGGTCCTCATTCTTCAAGACCCCGCATTTGCTTTTATTTGAGAACAATTTTCACAAAAAAAAAGTATATTTTCCTGCGTCACATCGCGTCATCCTGCAACATTGTTTCATATAATCCGAAAGCAGCTCGGTCCCAATTGATTCGGATAACCGAGGTTCCACTGTTATAAGAAGCGAGATTTTTTTTCTCTCTCATAACTACCTTTTTGAGGTCAAAAAATCTCTCGGAGCAATTTGATTAGACTGTATTTCATCGGCGTAGGGAATCCCGGACGACTTTTCCCCGTTTGAGGTGGAACTGAGGCAGTAAGCTTTCGGCCATGGAACCAACACATCCTGGGATTCGAACTGTGGACAAAAGCAAACGGTTTCGATCCGACACTCTGGCACGGTATTGGTTTCGGTGGTCGTGAAGTTATGATTGAAAAATACTCGACCTTTCTGTGCCGCTGTTCCATAGCCCATACGGAAATGACCAATCTTCCGCCGATCCGCAATACTCTGGCGAGTTCTTTGAGCGCGTGAACTCGCCTCTCGGTTGTCGCGAAGTGATGAACAACGGCGATGGATAGAACAGCGTCGAAGCTATCATCCCGGAAGGGCAGAGACAAGTTGTCGCAGATCAGCACCTACGATTCGCGATTTCGACAACGAAACGAATTGTTACACCGCACCGCTGCCCATATGCGATAGCTTATTCGCGTTATTAATTGTTGGTACTCACCTCGTTTTCCTTTTCCCGCGCGATATCCGTCAGGTGCTTACACCTGTCCGCGCCAACCTTGAATATGCTCTGGTTGACGCTGAGATACTTTCCGTTGCCGCAACCTGACGACGAGAAAAATCAAATATTTGAAAATTGCAATCGTTGCTTGTAATGTGACAAATTTTATTCGTCGAATCGGACGAATCATTCACCAAGTGGTGATCACTCACCGACATCGCACACCAGAGCCCCGGGTTCGAGCTCTTCGAGGAACTGATAGATCCTGGGCCAATGTCGACTCTGAGCAGTCTTCTCGGCGCATTGCTCGTAGACTTCGTGGACGTAGGCTTGCTCCAAGGCCACCGACCTAGCTGTCTGTTCACAGTCGCTCTCAGACATCCCTCTCGCTAAGATGATGGCTTCTTACCCACATCCACACTGACGGCAGCACTACTGCAACCAAATCGGGATTCGCTTGACAAGGACGCGGTATGAGAGTCGCAAAAAATTTATACAATATATGTACATCAGCAGCAGCTCTCGCACTTTCTCGTTGGAAGCTCGATCTAAAAAAATGAATTCGGACTGAACGACTTTTTGCTGAATTCTATGATTTCGAGCATTCTCATTGTCGCATGACATACAGCTACATAATTGTTTCTAGCAAGTATATATGAAATCGGTGGAAACGTCGTTACGGTATTTTCTTCCGTTAATATAGCGAAGCAGGAAATTGTAGTCTTCCGTACAGTACAGAGTAATAACACATACAAAGTCACAAACCCGGAAGTTGAGCTTATACAATATTTACACAAGCACGATGAAGTTATAAGGTATTAATAATTTCGCCTGCAAAATGATGACAATAATTTCCAGTCTCGGGTTCTGGAAGTGTGAAGATTCAAAACGGCAGGAAAGAAATTATTTTCAATATAGGTACTATATAGAGAACAAGAAGTTACTTTTTATAGTAGGCCATATAAGTATTGGGCTTGGGAGGGAAGAAACTCCGGCAAATTCAAACATTCCCTTTATGCTCCCTCGCAAATGAGGCTCGGAGCAACACGGGACACGCGAGTGGAAACTAAAATAATAGTAAATGCAAGTATATGTATAGAAATCGATCAGCTGTACGGATACGATGGAAATAATAAAGTCAAGTATACGAACATGCTGGGCAAGATGACACAATCGCGATTGCATTCTGTGTATACCATATTATGTAGGTATATACATATGTATAAGGGACTCAAATATCAACAACTCAGGCCGACATGTTCTCTATGACATAACTACTATACGACCGTGTGTGTGAATATTGAAATACATCATTATATTCGATAACAAGCGAATTTCGATATCCTTTCGGTATGCCTAGCCTCCGCTCGGCGGTACAGGGACACTCGATTATTGACTTTATACGCAATCAACGCGCATACTACTGCATCGATACTTAAATCGTACCATTTGTTGGCATTGTATAGTGTATACTATGCGTAGAAGCACGCACATGCTAACAACGAGTGCATTCATGCCTCCTCCGTTGTTTGCGCGGCGCGGTCGTTCCGTTCGGGGGAACGAAAGAATGAAAGAACGAAAGCAGGGTAAATGGGTATTATAGAAACAGATGGGGTAAAGACTCGAGTGTACTATAGTGCCTCGGAGTGAAAAGGTAAACACGCATTGAGCACCACGCGATACGCAACACGCAACACGTCATCGTGCGACGCAACACGGGACCAGGTATAACAGGCGTTGCGTAAAGTCCAGACTCGCGGCACCGTCGTTTTCGAGGGCTCGCCGGCTGGAGCTGGTACACCTATCGCTCTAGGCTAAATAAAAAGTCAAGTTTCAGCTTCGTGCACGCGAACTCGCACGGTACCAAGGCCCGGGTCACGGTCTGACCCAAACGAACGTTGTGTTATGATCGAGTTGTAACGGGCGATGCCGGAGCCGAACGAGTTACAGCGGGACCGGATCCGGAATATTTTACAACGATAGAAGCCGACGGAGAGAACAATAAAAAGACAAAGAAGTAGGACGAGAATTAATATTCCAAACTTTCCTGCACCCTTTTACGCCACTGGAATACTGGATATAACATAAGTTGTATCGGGCGTCCCGGAACCTTACGTTCTACAGCGCGTAGAAAATAAAACAAGATCGGAGCTGGGTCGTGGATATCTTGCGTAATGTTTCTCGCTCCTTTGTAATTGCAGTCCCCGGCTTGGATCTAATCGTAGAGACTGGACTCGGTTATTTTGGGCGGGAAAGTATCGTTACAAACATCACGGCGTACCCGAAATGTATATAGGTATCTCTTTTTTTCTACGAAAGCACGCATCGTGCGAATCTACATGATAATTTCTGAAACACCAGACCGTTTGTGCCGGCAAGCAATATAATCGATCAGTTATAGGCGGCGATCGGTAATGCTGGCGCAATTTCGTGACCCGAATAGAAAAATTATCAGATAAAGTTACAGCCCTTTTTCCGACACGATACGTCTCTACTATTTTGTCAAACGATAACGCAAATCGATTGAAAGATTATCGAATCAGAAGCTGCATCAATGGCATCGTTTACTTGTCGCTCCATTATTTGAGAATATAATTACGACGTGTTTGTCAAATTCATTACATTTTCTGACAAAAACATTCTGAAAATGTTTGCTCTCGCGAATGCAGATACCTCAACACTTTACAGACAAAGCCATTTATCGTACCAGACGGGACGAGACGGTAGGTAAACTTGTTGAAGAATACGAATGACGCGCCTTTGTCTGGCTGCACACGTTTGTTCCTCGACAAGTTGACACTCTACGTCCGAAATCTCGTGTTGAATTATTTACCAAAATATGTACATACGTGCATGCGCCTCGTACGCGGGACACGCGAGTCGATAAATCAATGAACTATGACGCGTTTGTACTGTCCCAGGGCTTCATCAAACTTGTAATATATTTATGATTCTAAACGACGCGAGACAGAAGGTGGGCATAAGGTACAGGCATGTATCACGCTCATCTCTGTGAATGGGAAGGAAGTGTTATTTTCTCACCTTGTGAATAACAAAAAAAAAACTTGCATGTAGCGCGAACGTTTGTTAACGCAACGATAAACACTAACGTGGAGGTTCGAGAGTGAAAAAAGAGAAGATAATCAAAAGGCGTTCGTGACGCAAGCGTGAGGCAGGAGTCGAACGAGTCGCAGCTATGGGACACGGGTCTGTATAACGGGGACGGTATATTAGCCACTGAATAAATTACAAAGGGTAATGAGGCAGGCGCGCGATCTTTTTCGGCAATGAAAACAAGCCCGTCTTGTTCGAATGAAAATTTATACTGCCGCGTAAACAATCATCGTGTCAGGGGATTGAAACGGCGTTCCTCTCATTTCTTCTTACCCTCGATTCGTTGCAATAAAATTTACTCGCTTTACTCGAAATCCCAGCTCGGTACGATCGGGGGCTCGAGACACCGGCAGTAAAACAGTTGTTGCAAAACTCGTAGAACGTTTGTCCGATCGTCCAAGCCAGAGGCGAGGGGTTTGGGCAGTTTCTTTTTAGGCACGGTAGCGAAACTCAAAAATGGTACGTTGTAAGCCCGACACCAACGTAAAAAATGTCCACAATTTTCAGTCCGGATGAAAGTCAGTATGGCCCATAAAGTCCCCATGAAATTCTTGCTCTTTCCCTTTTTCTTTTGTAAATAAATCCGACACACGTCCAGAAACATGATAAGGTCAACGACGTCCTTATCCATGTGAGCGAGGGCGAGGGCGAGGGCGAGGGCGAGGCCGGGGGGGGTCTGAACGAAAAGGGCGACAAACGAAACTCTCCGCTATTCTCCGCAGATCAACAGGTTCGCGTGGAAACGTAGTGCAACGTAATGCGGGAAAACCGGGGCAGGAAACACTTGCGGATCCCTCCGTGCGCATCCAAACTGCAGCGGGACAACTTGGACCCTATAGGACTACGAACATCGCCGATGCGTGGCTACAGGTGCACTTTCACGGAGGGTGCGAGAGATGCTGGTCCGCGTACTGCATACATCAAAGACCACATCGTCGCCTCTGTTGTGACGTACGGAACCCGGAGCGACTGCGCGTTGAATTTACTCAATATCGCATACTTCCAGAATGGACCAGTTTTCATGGACTAGTTTGACTAGTTTTGATAGGTCGAACCCTGGGCTGCGGCCTGCTCGAACGTCCCGGCCTTCCGCTGCGTGTGCCGCATATCCTGCATACATGCATTCGTACTTTTAAATTCGATTCGTCGAATCGTACACTTGTGTTCCGCTGTCCAACGAAATGCCATAAGACAAGACTCCTCGCTTCGAGAAACTTGCATTCCTTCGAGATTACATGCCACACGCAGGATATAGGCCCATTTAATTCTTCCCGGCCCTTATACGTTGTACCGTATGTATGTACATTACGTTTTCTCACACCCGGTCGCAAAATACCACTTTTCATACATCTTGAGCGGGGGCAAAACAGATATTTTCGGCCCTCGGGCGCAAAGTGCTGTTTTGCGCCGGCTCACTCGGTCTGAAAAGAGGCATTTCTGCAGATCAGGTGTTGAGGAAAAAGTTGTGTGCATCACGGGCGCAACGCTATTTTGGCGAGTGTGATTGCAGTACACCCGCCTTCGGCTCGTACTGCAAATTTCACACTCGGAAAATAGTGCTTTGCGCCCTGGATACACGATACAATGTACTAGTGTATGCACCTACCGTGGCAGTACGACGGCACATTGATCGCGCGTCGACAGCTTCGTCTTATTATCACAGCACCAGCTGCTATGGCTGCGCCGATGCCAATAATATTTTATATCTTCTATATCTATGAAGGAACAAGTGATCAATTATTATATGATATACCTACCTATAAAATAACCGTGAGATGAGAATGCTTCGCAAATCGAGGACAACGCGCGCCATAAGGGCTCGGTGATCTTTCGGCGTACAGTATCGAACCGGGATTCGAAGGGATAGATAATTGAGGTTTTTGATATTAACCCTGACCGCGGGCGTCTGATACGTTTTAAAAAAAACGGAGACGGAGATCGTTTCTCACAAGCGCGAAACTGGCTCAACTTTTTACCACCATTCTCAAGGATTCGTCCAACACATAGGTATACTCTGGATAGTACGATGATATTCGTAATAATATTCGGTAACAGGTAGATATGCATATAAATATAGATATGTGACAAAGAGAGCTGCAGGTTTACCGTTATAGGTTCAGCGGTATCGGTTTGTCCGAAGACTGGAGCACCGCAGCCGAATGAAAATTTAGGACACTGCAGAGGCTCGCGTTATACCTTGTATGCAGATCGATGAAAAACGCAGATCCAGGAGGGTAGGTGCATGTCCGACGTACAAGGATGTGTGTAGGTCGAGTATAACGGCAAAGAAAATTTGAGACTGTATACAAGTAACTCGGTTATGGGTGGTTAGGAAATCGGCAAAATTTCCACAACATTCCTTTTCACATATACCTACCTATCGACCTATACACACTCAAGCCGTATAAAATCCCCGGGGTAGGTTTTGGCCGATCCTTGAGAATTACATCTTCCGCTGGTGTAGCTTATATAAAGAGAAAAAGAGTTTTCTCACACCCGGTCGCAAAATGCCACTTTTCATACCTCTTGAGCGGGCGCAAGACAGTTCTTTTCGGCCCTCGGGCGGAAAAGTCCGTTTTGCGCCCGCTCACTCGGTCTGAAAATAGGCATTTTTGCAGACCTGCAGGTGTCAAGAAAAAAATTGTGTGCATTACGGGCGCAAGGCTATTTTGGCGAGTGTGATTGCAGTACACTCGCCTTCGGCTCGTGCTGCAAATTTCACACTCGAAAAATAGTATTTTGCGCCCTTGATACACAATGTACTATTTATACCTTCGCGTAGATAGAATATATATGTCGCTGTAAAGAAATATGCAACGGTGCTCGGAGGAGGATCTTGATATGAAATTGTTGAGGTCTCCCGACTGACATGAGTGAGATAAAATCCTGCAGCACCCACAAAAGATTCCTCCCTTTGGTTTTCATGACAATATGTCTTATACCAAATAACCGTGCAGTATAGGTACGCGGTATGTTTCGCGATTGTGTAATTATCTGAATAATATACCTCACAGTTCTGACTGCAGGTATACGCGATTGTAATAAGCGGTGAGTCGGGAGGGTAAAAAACGGTGTGACATCGAAGAAGGAAAGAGAACAAGAACAATCGGTGTACTAGATAGCGTGGCCGCGCTGCAGCGAGGCAGCAGCGCCGAGTTTATGATTAACAATATCCTAGAAACCTGAATAGAAAAAGGTGAAAAAATGTCGTACAGGAAAAAAAAATCGAGAAAAGAAACAAAAACGTTGAAAAAATAATAGATAAAATTGCTGCATGTGGTTTTAACTCGGGTTACATTCTCGTTCGGTGTTGGTTAGGTAGCCTTGTCCTCGGCGCGTGGGTAACTCGTAAACTCTACTTTCCGTGCCAATGGTAAGGACAACCTCGACTAATAATTCCGTCGCCTGGAAATCACCTTGTAAAAATTGACTTACCGCAACTTCGTCGTGCCGTACTACCATACATTCCGTGCCTGCCTACCTGTATCTATCCGCCTATACTACCCGTCATTATAATGCACGGGACTGAGGATAATCGTGAAGAAGCTGCGTTGATGCAGCAGCCAACACAATAGGTGGTGGTGCGCGGGTACCCAATCATTGAATTCCAACATTTCCAACGCGAATCTATGTTAATGTACATCGCATCATCGAGAAATATGGAGCAACGGCGGCGGCTATCGCGTTTTATAACAAACACAGGGCTTCACACGTTTGTGCCTCTCGATTCTTCATTACGTGGTTATTCTATACAGCTATTTGATAACTGAAATCGGGAACGCGGAAGAGATAATAAATCGTTGTAGTGCATAATTTTGAAATTTTTCGCGTATATTTTGTGGCATTTATCCGAATATTTTATAATAACGGCGGCCTCGAAAATGATATACATAACATTCGATCTTAATATGGCGACTGGTCGTTCTTGTAAAGGCTGAATTGTATATATAATACGTACGATCTTGATTGGGCAACGCGTGACACGTTTCTATCCGATCGTTGGTAAAGCCAACTTCCACCCATGTTCCATTTTTTATTTAAGTGTTTGTTACTGTTTCCAGATATCGATGACGAACTCGTCGATTAGGCTCAACAGTTATACTCAATGATTCTATATAATATGTAAATCAGCTAGAGGGGCGATAAAGAAGAAGAAAAAATATTAATACATCAAACAATGGTATTTGGGCTCGACGCGAAGTGGAATTATTTGTTCGCATCTGAACCTCTGAACTTTCTCCGGTCCGGCTCGGATAAACGGGTTCGAAAGATAAATCGTTACGACCGATCGCTCGCTCCCGTGCGAGGCAAACCTATAGGGCTTAGGACTCACGCCCACCGCCATTGTAGTTTACGCAACAGTTGCCTTTGCAACGGACGTTCGTATACCCTCGGAACAGAATTGGCACGGTAGAAAACGTTAAAGAGAACAGAAACAAAAACAGGGGCTTGCGTCTCGCGTAATCGTGCAGCTTCATTCAAATTTGCGAAGCTGCGTGTAAATGAAAGGAAATATGTATCGATGCAGATGACGAGATGAGTGTGCCAAGGCTTCTCACCGACGCGCTTATCTGCGTGCATCATTTATTTAAATAAGACAGTTTTAAAAGCGGTCACGCAATCTGCATCTCTGCGCATTGCATAAAGTCAAACAAATTCTTGCCGTTGCAGGTGTGACTAATTGTCAGTGGCGGCGCCATTATCTTGCCCATTCCCATCTCCTGCCCATAATTCCATTCATCCTTTATGGGATGGGGGGGAGGGGGAGGGTTTTTTCCCTGTATCCCACCGCGTCTCAGGTCTGCACACGACTAGCTACTGCCAGACTTATTGTTAGACGTACGCGGACCCTGAGGTCGCACCACACCCGACGACCTTACGGGGAGAATGATTATAAATTCTACGTTGTTCAGTCATCACCGTCACCTCTCGCGAGAATTGACGTTTTCTCGAGGCACGTAGGTGCAATGAATGCAATTTCTTGACAGGCAGAAAAAGGTCAACGACTCGTGCCGTAAAATGTGAACTTTGACCTGTGACCCGTGACCTGTGAAGGGTGCATCGCGATATCTGAAATAGGCCAAGAAGCGGGAGACGATCGGAGGCGAGGAGAATCAGGACCGAGGCGCGGGTCAATCATTCGAGCGGCTAAGAGCATATATACGAAATACGATAACCGAAGCGACGATGGGATGTCTGTCCACTTTAGTTTTTATGTTTGTCACCTTCGGATCGGAACACTACATTCCTCGAGGCTGATTATAATAAATAATCTGTTTATTTCTCCACGGTTTCGAGCTGCCGACCGAATATATTTAAGGTTTAATTGAGTTCCGAAGATCCTGGACCGGACAGTTCGCGTATAATAATTCACATTCGGGCTCGTGGAAAGTCCTTCATACTCTAATGCTCTGTGACGTATATCTCGCCTGCCCACTCGCTATAGCAGTTCTCGGTTCCAATAATTCGCGAAGAATATCACGGCTAGTTATTGGCATTTGTACCTGCCCACTGGGAACCTTGATATGTATAATAACAGTCCGCGTCCGTGTCTCGTCGTATAACGTATATTCAGATTCACCTCGCGAGCAATGAAACTTTAATTAATCGTTAAAATACGCATACGTGTGTATATTATCCAACTGTGCGGTATGTATGGTGGTCGATCGGGGCTGAATCGTACGAATGAAACTGAAGATATCTCTCGTATATGGGAATGATCATCGAAGGAACGACGATAAAAGTTGTAACCGGATAATTCGCGGTGTGTCGGGAATCGTACGAATTTCATTGACTCTCTTTTTAGAAAAAAATCTATACCGCGGTCTCGGTCGCTATAAGTGGCACGAGTGAGAGTTTCTTCGGGCAATTTCCGTCGTCGACTTTCCACACCGCGGATGCACGTATCTGCGGTACAACCGCACTATACGAATGCCGAGCTCTGGTGACATTGCAAACCAAACGATCCGGAATCCCGAATATCGGCTAGAAGATAGGTTATGATTACAGAGAAACGGAACCTCCTATAATAGAGTGTACAGGTATACCACCCATACATATACCCATGCAGGCGTAGATGTTCCACCGTATTCTATCCTCTACCTATAATATGAATGTGCTCTAAAAATAGAATAGCGAAAACTGCGCGCCCCCGGCCAGGGGCGGGAGGCGAGGGGAGTCGCGGGGGTCGCGGTGCGTGGGCGACGCGGGTGACGTGGGCAACCGTGGGTATACGTATAGGTAGGTGGGTAGGTAGGGGTTGAACGGGGGATGGATACAGGAGTAGATACAGGAACAGCCGGAGCAGCGTGCCAGCGCAAGGGTGGCCGCCATGAATGAAAGCACCGCGTATCGATTTATCCGCATTCCGTACCGCCCTATTTATAAAGTACAGTAAACACCGCGGTACATTCTACAATGTCCGACGAAATTCGACCCTCTGCTCCTCCTCGTTACCCGTCCACGTCGATCATACGCTACAACACCGCACATACACCGATACTGATTTACAACAGCTTGGACAGAGCGGAACGGGAATAATGCGTGAACCGATGTAACCTCTTCTTCCGAAGGCTACGGATGTACTGTAGCAGCTTCGTCTATGAATAAATGAATTATACATCAACGTCCGTCAGCATCCGACAATGATCGCAAGTTCTGTATCGTTCGCGATGAATTCAAGCTCCTGCTGCTTTTACCATCCCCACCTGTCACCGCGACGATGGAACAGAGTCGTGCGAATTATGACCGTTGGAGACGAGAGATTTTCACGGTTGCGAAACGAATCGTTGGTTCGTATACCTAGATGGTCGCAGATGAGGTTTTCGATCGAGTATCGCATACGCGAAGGAGATGAGGTGGTAAATCTGGAGGGTGAACGGGGAAGAAGGCGAATATCGTTTTACCTCTATCATGTCAGCAGCGGATGCCCCTTCATCTTTGATTCGTGCGATTCTTGAAGCGATTAAAGTTTACGATACGATTCACTTTTCCCACTGTCTCAACGATTTCGCCGAACGCCATAACTCTTCATGCGATTCAATTAGCCAACTATTTCATACTACGTTTATTATACTCGGTGATATTTCCCCGTGCGCGGAGTGCGGAGACTCTTTGGGCGCATTGTTGATGAAAGCCCGGTGGAAACTATCTCGGCTATTCTCTCCTCGCACGAGAGGGACGAGATAAAGAAAATCAACTTTTCCTCGCACTTTTCAGACCGAGACAGCCCCGTGTCAGACATCGGTCGACGCGGTCGACGAGTACCAACTCCGAGGGTTGCTACTGCAATTTTAAAGCTCTCCACGAGACGGAGCCACCGTTGGCTGGCGCATTACGCTCCTGTATATGACGACGGTGTGTTTTATATGTATATCCAGGCCCTGGCACCTACACTCCTGCACTCCCCGTGCGGCTGTATGCGGTAGGTATGGACATTGGACGTACGTATACGTCGGGTCCTCGTGTAGAGTACCTGCATACATATTTGATCCTTCACGTTTCGCCGATGTCGATATCGCCGCTGGTATATTACGTGACGTAGCATCCGTTCACCTATAAACAACACATAGCTTTGTCTCTTTTTCTGCCTCTGTCACTCGGCCAAAGCCGAACCACGCCGATGTGTGCGTATCGCCGTATTGCTCCCTTTCCCACCCTCTCCGATTTACTCTGCAGTCTTGCCGTCCGACTACACGTACGTTATAAATTTATAATGTACCATTCGCGCGGAGATTATATACAGGTATGAGTGAGGTACGCACACCTGCACACTGTGTACGAAAGATCCCATCCAGTACCTGTACAGCGTGATATAATTTCTTCTGAGAAATAACGACGCGAGCTGCTTGCTCTCTTACGTCATTTCATTCAATCGCATGTAAGATCCTAATTCATACACAACTACACAGGTATAATCGGGACAAGAACCAGAAAATTATTCAACGCCGGTTTACATGCACGTGGACTCTGATATCGCCGCGGGGTCAATGAATTTTTACTGTAATCGTACCGACGTTTCGTTTCATCGGTTCGATCGTTAACCACTTATCCTAATGCGTCGTCTGTGAAATAATCTGTTTACTCGAACGTTAATCGCGGCTGCGATGCCAGATCACGTAGGAATTTGGGCCCCCGAGAGCAAAGGGTGAAACCCGGTTCGTTCCATTGCATCCGGTAACGTCGTAACGATACCTGTGCCGATTATCGATTATATTGGAAAACCCTGAAGGCGGACGACACTTGGATCTTGACGACTTTAGGACTGATTCCATAATATCCAGATTCCAACACATCTTCATTTTGAGGCAGATTTTAGCGGTACGTAGTAACGGCCGCCCGGTCTGGGCATTAATTTTACCCCCACTGATCCCTGGGCCCGTGGCGAGGCGAGTAGTGGGTGCCGGTGGCGGTAAGACAGAGTTATAAAGTCGGTTTGTATCAGTGGGCTTTCATCCCACGAGATCTGAGCCGTTTACTCCCGAGATCTCTCGGAATTTTTGGTTTAAACTCATTGTCAGTTACGGCCTAATCGGTATACTCGATCGGTGTGCGACATCGTTTTTCATTTCGAGTTTGACGATATACGAGACAAAAGTCGGATTAATCTTTGTTCCAGCGTCCGATAAGATCGGGTGCAGGTGTAAGTTCAATATTGAGAAACAATTTCAAAAGTTTTCAAGTCCCGTCGATTGATCGATTGATACAGAAACACAGAAACACACTATCGGAGCCTGCAGTGTAAATGTTTGCAACACACAATTAGTGCAGCAGCGGACGGAGAGACAGATTTTGTTAGAAGATATCGAATAAATCCAATAATCTTTCGATACGAATGAAGCAACGTCCGATAGATGAGATAAAAATTGATAAAACACACGATAGTTGCGGTATATATTAACCCGTTTCAAGATCTATCCTCACTACGAGTAACGAACTCGCGCCCTGCTCTCTGCATTGTCAGTCGATCGCGGAAAGACTGCGATCACAAGTATAGAGGTAAGTGTATAATACGATTCGTATTTGTTTTTATCCGCCTAATACGGAACGACCGTGTCGGTTTGTTATTTGAACGAGAAGAAATTTGAAAAAAAACTACTGTAATGAAAAATTGTACAGCTTGATTGATAGAGTTCAAATGTATATTTCTACCTATATCCGCATGGTAACTCTCGCGGAACGTTGAATCAGGTCCAGTGTGTTCGCGTGTGCGGTAGTGTGATGTGAAATTAAACGGTCATGATCGAAAGCTTATAGAAAACTCTGATTTATACATGCATTATATATTTATATGTATGTAAATACGTCGATGATTGGGCAATTCGACGCGTCAATAATATTTTCTTGCGCAATACGTCCACAAATATTCGAAACGATACGATTGACCGTGATCCGGCATGGATTAGCATGAATCGGCCGCGATATCCCAATAGGGATCCTAAACGTTTCGCCACGCGAACCGAATCAACGTTCCGCGACCGCGACGAGTGTGCGATGTCGGAAAAACAGGAAGAAAGAGAAAACAGATGAAAAGAAACGTTGTCATTGAAAGGGATGTGCTGACTTAGTCTTTCGATCCCTTCGGTCTCCCAGTCCTCGATGTCTCGATCCCGGATCCGGTCGGAATAATCACGGTGTAAAATACGAAGTGACGTAGCATCAACGGGGCAACGCTCGGGATTCGACATTCGGCATCAGTTGACATTTGAATATGCGATCGCGTTCGGAGCCGATTGGTAATTCGTGAGAACTAACTTTCTACTTTATCTTCCGATGAAAAATGAGGCGGCCGCATGGACGATGAAAAACTTGGAACGGAACGACAGCTATCGGCGCGTCCCAACAGGAATTCAACGAGCATGGAGTAGTTCAGTAGTCCGCAGCTGCTCTGCTTTTGTTTTTCGTTCTAATCATCTGATGTTACTTATAACACTTTAACACTTTTACTTTTCTAATACAACTCATCAAATCGTCTTGCGCGTATGTAGTTTAGCGGGAAATAAATTCGTAGGTAAAAGTAGACGCGTATTCCTTCACCAAAAATCTCATTGTCAGTTAGAAAATTCGTTCTAGACTACATAGGTAATAGGTAATAGTACGTCTGGTACGTCAACACCTAACCAACAAACGGGATATTTGACACTGACAGATGTCGCGGTGTTTAACCGAAAAAATAACGTTTCTTTCCGAGTCGAATAAACAAAGGATTCGATTGTTCCGTCTGGTGATCGCGTATCATTTAGTTCTTTGTTATGCCTCCGTGCCCTTATCTAATCTGCTTCAGCGTCCCAGCTCGTTGTGGTTGTTTTTCAGCTTCCAGCAGATAAATGTCCGCTAGAATAATCGCGATTCGGAATTCAACGACCGCTCATTAGTCCGATGTGTACCAACACCAGTCAACCAAGATGTGTATAATTATTGTAGAAATTTGAAATGTGTAAGAAAGGAAGTGTTGGCTCACAGTTGAACCTCCCTACGTCCATGTGTGTAAAAATGAAATGGGGCATTGGGTGAAAGTGTGCCTTGGCTTGGAGGTCTTATATCAGATCACCAGTCTACCAACAGCCGTACCGCACTGTCGTACATGGTTTTTCTTTCAAACTCTTTCGCAGACTCGCTTCTCAATTCCTCGGTCTACGCTCGTGTTAGTCCATTCGTAATGTAAACGTACCGACGTCGTCGATGCTCGTGTATATCGAAAACAGCTGCTCTTATCATCCCAATAATATTGTGTCGCAGAATGTTAAACGCGGTCCTGGTATCCTGCTGCACGGTTCTTCTGATAGCAAACCTTGCCGCGTCGCTGGAAAATGGCCTCGCCCGTACTCCACCCATGGGCTGGCTCTCGTGGGAAAGATTCCGATGCAACACGGACTGCAAGAATGATCCAGACAATTGCATCAGGTGAGTTGATCGTAAAACCGATATTCCACCTCGGCGCGACTGCTCTTCGTCGACAACTGGGCGAAAGTTAAGTTTTTCAAGGTCGGGTAGTTTTGGTATTTAAGATCGCCTTGACGAGATGAATAAAAAGTAGACGTGTTCTTCCTTCTATTTTCTCAATCCTGTGAATTAGAAGGCCGTCTAAAAAATTGCTGTAATTCATGTATTTATAATTGAGGTCTCGTAGGACTTTCGCCAAAAAATTTACATTCCTTAAGAATCAAGTTATGTCGCAGCTTTGGTTATTCGACGTTGCATAATTAAGTGTGCCGGAGAAATACTAATCTATTCTGACTAAGTGACTAAGTAACTGTTACAAAGTTCAGGAAACTGAATTCATTAGCCAAGATTTGTATCTCGTTATTGCAGAGTATTATCTCACGGCCCCGAAACACTTTGTATTAAGAAAAAAAAAACAACCTCTTTCCCACCGCAACGTGGGACGGTACTCCAATTGTTGAGTAACGATGTAATCAAGGTTACCGTCACAATTCTGAAACCAGTTAGAAAGTACAATGATCTAAATCCTTATATTTTTCATTATTTCACAGGGATCAACTTTTCCGGACAATGACGGACATCGTTGTAGCCGAAGGCTATGCCGCTGCTGGATACGAGTATATAAACATAGACGATTGCTGGCTGGAGAAGGACAGAAGCTATGACGGCCAGCTCGTACCGGACAGACTACGATTTCCTTATGGAATGAAGAGTCTCGCCGATTATGTAAGGTTTTAATATCATTTTGTAATATCATTAGTTTCAGGATCCTTTGAATAAACCAATTGCACAAATTAGAAATCAAAACCCTAGCATTTACTACGCACGTAAGTTTTGCAACTTTGGTATTGGACTGAATTTTGAAAAGTTATTTCGAATATGAGACATTGGTACGCTCTGCCTCTCTCTCTCCAAACAGATATGTTACATACTTTGATCACATTTTCTAGGTCCATGCCAAGGGATTGAAATTCGGAATTTACGAAGACTACGGTAACTTCACATGCGGCGGATATCCAGGTATTTTGGGGCACTTGGAAGATGACGCTGCCCTGATTGCCTCGTGGGACGTTGATTACGTTAAACTGGATGGCTGCTACGCTCTTCCGACAGATATGGACAGAGGTGTGGCTTTATAAGTTTATATTCACAAGTCAAACTGCTGCATGAGATTCACATTTGTATGTAACCCGATCGACGAATCTACAGTTATTCAGACTTAAAAACAAAAAGAAAATACAGAGTTCACATATTATCATGGTTCCAACTTCGTTTCAGGATATCCCGAGTTTGGATACCTCTTGAACCGAACAGGGAGACCCATGGTGTACTCGTGCAGTTGGCCGGTATATCAAACTTTTGCGGGAATGCAGGTTGGTTAAATCGAAACTCCCCCACTCGCTGAATTCAAATGTCTCGCCACTATCGACGATTCAGACATTTAAATCGTTTTCCAGCCGAACTTCACGTCTATAATAGAGCACTGCAACGTGTGGAGAAATTACGGGGACATTCAAGACTCGTGGAACAGTATAGAGGGTATAATGGATTATTTTGGAGACAACCAAGATTCTATCGTTCCCAATGCGGGACCTGGGCACTGGAACGATCCGGACATGCTGATAGTCGGTAACTTTGGTCTCAGTTACGAGCAAAGTAAGACACAGATGGCGCTTTGGGCCATCCTCGCCGCACCGCTCTTCATGTCCGTCGACCTCAGAACCATCAGGCCAGAGTACAAAGCGATTTTGCAGAACAGGAAAATAATCGCCGTTGACCAAGATCCCCTCGGGCTTCAGGGACGCCGTATTTACAAGGTCGGTCACCGCTCTCGTTGCAATTCATTGTTAATCATAATTCTGACCGATTAATCATTCTTTGCCTCATATTTCCGCCTTTCAGCACAAGGGGATCGAAATCTGGGCTCGACCCATTAGTCCAGTTTATCAAAACTACTATTCCTACGCTATTGCGTTCATTAATCGCCGATCAGACGGAACCCCGTCGGATGTTTCGGTAACTTTGAAGGAACTTGGTCTGGCTTATCCGGGAGGCTACAGAGTAGAGGTGAGTTGTCATTGAATTTTTGTGAGAATCGTCACGTTCCGGTACGTTGTTCCGGTATTAACGCATTCCTTCCCTTTCAGGATCTCTACGAGGACGTTGAGTACGGAGTACTGAATCCCCAAACTAAAATAAAGGTGAAAGTGAATCCGTCCGGGGTTGTTATACTGCGTGCTGACTTGGACCTGGAAGATGCGTTCGCGAGAAATAATTACACACCTTTCCCCGCGATCAACCAAGTCTTCAAAGTGAGACAGAACGGCTTCAAGTGATAATAAAGATAAGGAAGCTTATTCGTGAATAAATAGCGAAACAAAACTAGGTAATGAATACTACGGCAATATTAGTTTGTTAGGTTTTCATACTCAATTCTCTACACGCATGCCTGTTTACCGGGGGTGTGTTATTTCTGTTACCATAAATTTACGGAGATTATACATGTAATATAGGGTGATGTAATAAAATATTATATTATATTATTTTACAATGTTTTAAATATTATACGTGATATACATTCTAGTATGCAACAAATCTCATCTTTGTACTCTTCCTCATTTCAGTTCAGACAGACTTTCGATTCATAGCCGTAAAAGAAAAACATAGGTAAATTAATTTTGTACAGTGCAATATGTAATAAACAAAATTGGAGATTCATATTTATAACGTGGTTTTATCAAGATCCGCCCGAATATTTCAATTCTCCGGCTGTGGGCGTGCGCGCGGAGTATACGACTGAATAAAACATTCATCCACACTACGTCGCCTATCGTTGATCTTTGTTAGAGGATAATGATGCAACAGGCGAGATCCATTTCTTGGCGAATGGATGGAGGGAGAGACCAGTCTATATTTCGTCGGATCTCATGAAACATTGTAATAATATAGTTTCTCGGATAAAATCTCTCAAAAGCTCGTATCATGCGATTTGATTCAACTAGTTTTGTCCAAACAATGCTTTTCGCAGGCAGTTTTGACCAATAAAAAGAGATACCGATATTTTCAATGTGGCTAATAATGATGACAATAAAAATAATAATAATAATCCAGCCTGTCGGTATGCACATAAACGGCATTTTTTAGCGAGCTTCTGGTATAGGTACCACTTTGAACCAAAGTATAGTTTATGTGACACGAAATATTGTTCTGCAATGGTACAGTTTGGTTCCTACACCATACAATAGGCTCGCCAAAAAATGCCTAATATCATCGCCCTCGGATGGTAACGTCGAACATCGAAGATTGAAAACATCGGTCGACACGGTAGTCGACATCAATGGACCTGCCACCTGGAAATGTCAGTTCCACAAACATCACGTCTAGCGCAGGGCCACAGAGGCATGAGGTTAAACAAATGTTATCGTAAAATTGCTGTAAGAAACGTATAAAAATAATAACTGTTCGATTAAATACTCTCAAAATGAAGACCGCTCTGATGGTGGCGGAAAAACCATCCCTGGCCGCGTCTCTTGCCAATATATTGAGCAATGGGCGGTGCACCAATAGAAAAGGTAGGTTAACAAGTCTCATCCCACACTTAGCTTACGTCGATTAGCAGCGTATTCCATTCGATATACACTCGAACATCTGACCGGTGTGTTTCAAACCGAACCCCGAGCCTTTTCATTCGCTAAACATAATACCGGTTCGTCGGTTTTTGATTCAATTCGCGGATGTAAAACCGGCGAACGTCAAACGTCGGAAGGTAACACGTATAGGTGTCTGATTTTTAGGGTTGAACGGTTCTTGTTCCGTTCACGAGTGGACCGGACCGTTTAAATCCGAGACTGTAAACTTCAAGATGACATCTGTCTGCGGGCACGTGATGAGCCTGGACTTCAACGGAAAGTATAATAACTGGGACAAAGTTGATCCTGTAAGTTAATGTTGCCGCTGAGTCGCCAAATACATAGGTAGTTGCAGATCTAAGATGATCGGAACTTCTACAACGTTGTTCAACGTTGCAGGTCGAACTCTTCTCCTGTTCTACGGAGAAGAAGGAAGCAGTTCCGAAGCTCAAGATTCCGTATTTCCTTGCCAAGGAAGGTGCTAATTGCGACTATTTAATATTATGGCTTGACTGCGACAAAGAGGGAGAAAACATCTGCTTCGAAGTCATTTATGCCGTTCAGCAAGGGCTGCACCGAGAGTTAGATCCGAGCGTATGTAATTTTTCGGATTCCACAAATTGATTCAAATTATACCGTTCGGCGAGACTTACTTGCAACATAATATTGATTCGTCAATCGTTTCCTCAGAATATATGGAGAGCGCATTTCTCCGCTATCACGGAGAAGGACATCAAAGCGGCTTTGGCTAATCTTGGTAAACCGAACGAAAACGAAGCACGGAGTGTCGACGCACGCCAGGAACTTGATTTGCGAATCGGATGTGCTTTCACACGTTTTCAAACAAAATTCTTTCAGGTATAAAAAAGAGGAGATAATTCACCATTCAGAGGAACGAAAAGATGGAAGGTTGCTTCAAAATTGTAACCAAAATTGTAACCAATTCGATTGAACCCTGTTATTTCATTTTCAGGGAAAATATGGAGACTTGGATGCATCGCTCATATCCTATGGACCTTGTCAGACACCGACGCTGGGATTTTGTGTTCAAAGACATGACGAAATCCAGACATTTAAACCAGATCCTTATTGGGTTCTTCAGGTACAATTTTTTCTTTTCACGATTTACACTCCAAACACCTATAATGTGACACGCTTCGTTATTGTTAGGGTATAGGCTAAAGTCATCTTCCCAGACTTGAACAAATTGCCTCGACTTGTTATCCGCTGTATCTTTCTACGACTTTGAGTTTTAGCCCAAGCACATTATGAGTTCTGACGGTCGCCCATATTTTCTATTTGTAGCTCCGACACTTCGTTGCTTTGCGTATAGACGTTATTTCTTCACTGAAAACTTATTCAAACATCGCTAATTCTAACATCATTATGATTTCTTACTAACTTGTGCCCAGGGAGAGTGATTATAATGGAAGATATAATTCCATCGTAACAAGGCAAGTCGCTGAAAGATTCGAATGAACCTTGTTAGTCCGGTGACTTGACTGATATCTGAAAACGTGTGCTTCTATCTTTAACAGTAACGAAGGTGAGCATTTTTATACCGATGAGGCGATATGTGAAAAAAATCCATTTCAAGCACGATTCTCTTCATTCGTAAGACGATGTACACAAATTTCGATTACCGTTCCACAGGTAACTGTGAAATCTGAAGATGGCCAAGACGTTATACTGAATTGGAGTCGGATGAGATGCTTCGACAAAGAAATCGCAAATATATTTTTAGCCCACGCCAAGGAGCAGGATCAAGCTAGGTAATTGTCATCAAACGTGAATTGAAGATGGAGACTGTGAAAAGTATCCTAAGTCAGGAATAATTTACAGGGTAATAAGTGTAATCAATACTGAAAAATCCAAGACGCGACCGATAGCTCTCAACACTGTCGAATTGATGCGAGTAGCCAGTTCTGGTCTAGGAATGGGACCGCATCACGCCATGCAGATAGCCGAACGACTTTACACCCAGGGTTACATCAGTTATCCCAGGACAGAAACTACTTCTTATCCGGAAAATTTCGACCTGCTGTAAGTCATTGATGAAGGGCAATGAAATGAAGGGGAACTTCAAGTATTCAAAACGAGCGAGATCTGCTTTATTTTCTTCACAGAACGACGCTGAAGCAGCAACAGAATAGCTCGGATTGGGGTGAAGACGTGCGCAAGATCTTATCCGCTGGTATGAACAGACCAAAAAAAGGACACGACGCCGGTGATCATCCCCCAATTACACCTATGAAAAGTGCTTCCAGGAACGAACTGGACGGAGATGCTTGGAGGCTGTACGATTACATAACGAGGCACTTCATTGCTTCGGTAAATTAATTTTTCGTGATTATCTCCAGACTTTGTCTAATCCCACACGTGTTTGATCCAAAGGTTGCCTTCGATTGTAAATACCTGAGCACCACAGCCAAGTTCGAGGTTGGGACGGAGACCTTCACCGCGGTTGGCAAGACGCTTCTAGACCCTGGGTTTACCACAGTACTCACCTGGCAGGCGTTCGGAAGCAACGAAACTCTCCCGAAATTCACGACTGGCGAAAGCGTCAATATACACGAAGTTGGTCAAGTTCCTTTGAGCCTCATTTCTTTTCCCTACCTCCGTCGAAATTCACACCATGTGTATTTTCAGGTGAAGCTATTGGAATGCTACACCCAACCGCCTGAGTATTTGACCGAAGCGGAGTTAATCACTCTCATGGAAAAGCACGGAATCGGAACCGATGCCTCTATCCCTGTACACATCAACAATATCTGTATACGGAATTACGTTACCGTTACCGCAGGACGAAGGCTGACTCCTACGCCTCTGGGCATTGTCTTGGTTCATGGATATCAAAAAGTAGGTTCTCATCACAGACACTTGGACCGTAATTTAAAAAATGACCATTCAAACTGATGCTAATAAGCGATCTTCAGATAGATCCCGAGCTTGTTCTACCTACGATGAGATCTGCGGTAGAAGAACAACTGAATTTGATTGCTCAAGGGAGGGCTGATTTCCATGCAGTTTTACTGCACACTGTGGAGATATTCAAACAGAAATTCACGTACTTTGTGCAAAGTATAGATGGAATGGATCAATTATTCGAAGTTTCGTTCTCGCCTCTTTCCGCTTCGGGAAAATCTCATTCCAGGTAATAGAAAAAGTGATAACAATTGAAATAATATCGAGTTGTTTCGCGTTGCAGTCAAGTTCGGAATGAACAAACTAAGCTGAATCGGTTTTTCACATCTATTCCCATTCAGATGCGGAAAGTGCCGGCGTTACATGAAGTACATTCAAACTAAACCCTCTCGAATGCATTGCTCTCAGTGTAACGAAACTTACAATTTACCTCAAAACGGAAATATCAGGATCTACAAAGAGTTGAAGTGTCCATTGGACGACTTTGAGCTCCTCTCATGGTCCACAGGATCCAGAGGAAAGAGCTACACCTTCTGTCCATATTGTTACAACAATCCACCATTCAGGTAATAAATCGTTCGATTCCGCAAGGATTATCTTTGATCCCTGTTGACTCAGTCGTTCGACTCTACGTTTCTTTGCTTCTCCTCCGACAGGGACATGAAGAGAGGAATGAGCGGATGCAACTCTTGCACACATCCAACTTGTCCCCACGGTATGAATAATAATGGGATATCCAGTTGCCCGGAGTGTGACACGGGAATCCTTGTGCTAGATCCTTCGGCAGCGCCAAAATGGAAGCTCGGCTGTAATCGCTGTGATGTGATTATCCACCTGTTTGACGACGCTCATAGGGTAGCTGTGGAAACAGACGTCTGCGATTGCGGAGCACAGGTCGTCACGGTCGAATATAAACAGGTATTGAATTTGATTGAAGATTCAATCCGGAACTGTGACGACAAAAATCTCAAGATCTCCCGACTCGGACGAATCAATTTCGTCAAATTTGTTACAGGACAAAAGCAAGCTTCCTAACGAAGCGACTGAGCTGACAGGATGTGTCTTTTGCACACCAGCGTTTGTTGCTTTGGTAGAAAAGCACAGAGCCGTTGCATCTAGACCGGTCGCAGGCCGGGGAAGAGGACACAACAGAAGCAGAGGTCGAGGGAAACCACGTCCACCCAAAGACAGGATGGCGCAGCTAGCAGCTTACTTCGTCTAATCAACTACGGGAAGCGGTAAAAGTATTTATTAGCCAATTTATTCGGCGAGAGAGTGCTGAGGTCGGTGTGGAGATTTTTTAATTTTAATTTCTTCCTGTCTGTACCAGGCGAGAAGGTGGTCAGAATGTTAGATCTAAACGAAACCAGATCATTTCTCCTTGTTTCGACGATCTTCGATACGTTTCTCAAAGGAAAAAGTGCTTCAGCTCTAAATTTAATTTCGATTCATTGGAATAAATTTTTTTAATTTTTTATTTTCGTTGGGTTGCCGCTCCAACTGCGAAGGGATTTTCTTTCTCTTCATCTTTTAATTGTTCCTTTTTCTAACTAGGTAGTATCAATAATTCCGAGCCGTGAAATTGTAGATCGGTATCGCGGTATCTTCTCAGGTCATTGTGAAATTATGAATGTAATTTATATTTACATTAATTAATGATACTAAGCAGCTCTACCGCATTTCAGCGTCGATTAGGAAATAAGTTGTAGCATACACGCGTTTCTTCCTTTATTCTAATAAAAACTATTTATTTAGTCAGATTCTAGCTTTTATATAATGATACAAATTGAGTGGACTATTGGCAGAATAATCCTACAAATCTACTCGGGTAGACGCAGTGAATCGTGATAATGATAATATGACAGTCACGCGGAGGTATTAACAACTTCGTGAAATTTAATCAGTGATTCATCGGAGAACTGGGATAATCCCGTGAATACATCTTACTTCCCACATCATGTCCAATGAAATAACTTGAATCAATCAAAGTTTTCGTAATAAAAATAATGAGCATCTAACAGAAATATTGTTGTTTTATTCACATTCAGCTCCTATTCGTCGTTGGTATAACGCGAAACTAAGTTCCTCCCTTCGAAATAATATCCCTCGATACATGGTGGGTAAAATTTGTGCCGTGTAGAGAAAATCCTAGTATTGGAGGCAAAATATCGTCCGGTTTGTTCGCCAGTATCCCGACGTTATGTGCCGGCTCTGGCACTGGCTTCGGCAGTGCACATCATAAAAATTGTGAAACTCATTTGTGCGGGTAAATCGTAATAATGTAGGTATCCGAGGACGCAAGTTTTCCGAAAGAGAACTCGTAAATATATTTCGTTCGTTCGGTTCGATCGTATCTGCGAGTAATCTTCATGGAAGCAGCAAGTGAGGTCGTTCGCTTTGGAATTCTTGTGCTAGAGAAACTGGAGTTTATACCACGCTGGTGCAATTCCCGTCCCAGATTTCGTTTTACGGTAAAATCAATTTCCCTCTACTTCTCTGGGATCGGCGGACAAGGATCGCTGCGAATGTATGACTCATACAGCGCCGAAAACCCGGGGTGGAATTGCATCCGCATCGTTTACGTCTTCCTTTCCGTCGGCCGCCGGTGGATAGGAAAATTTGATTCGAAACTTATTTCAGGAAATGGCGAGACGCCGGATCCGACTCGAGCAATTCCAACCGTGAATTATCGTTGTCAAAACGTAACGAGGCTACTCGTGCGATCGCCGAGTACGGCTCGTACGTACGACGTTGCATAAAATCAGGTAATCGGGTAATCGGGAATTTACGCGGCCCAGCATCACGCGTGTAATGTCGGTCGTATGCGGGTCGCGTACGGTGATGCCTGGCGGATGACCCATAGGTACATACAAGTATGTACGCGAGTACACGGTACGCGGTGGACGAGGAATAACCACCACCACTGCTCAACGAACGCAGCAGGGGCGATCGACGATCAATGACGTCACTCGTCGCCGTTCGCGGCGTTCGCGCGTTTCGCGAGTACCTATATGTGCGTCGTTTGCGTCGTTGTTAGAATGTAGCGGGGAGAGAGAAAGAGAGAGATAGAAAGGGTTGGGCAGATAGAGCGAGATCGCCAAGTTGAACGAACGACGTTGCGACCAGCGACTACTGTGTTCGGCAATCGGTGGTCGGTGGTCGGCACTTCGCTCCTGTCCAACTCCGTTGCCAGTTTTGTAGGGTTATGAACGAACGGAGACCACTAGCCACGTTCGATAGCAGTGGGGCTGGCCGTTGAGAATCGAGAGAGTCCGCTGCCCAAGTCTCCCTCCGGACGCCCGAGTCCGTCAGTCAGTTCTTCCAAGTTGTTCGCACGGATTGTACGTGGGAGCACGCACTGGCTCCATTCTCCATTCTCCATTCTCCATTCTCCATTCTCCTTTCTCCTCTCTCTTCTCTTCTCTTCTCTCCTCTCCTCTCCTCTCTCCACTCTCGGTCTCGGTCATTCCGATTCTATATATCCTCTTAGAAATTTCCTCCGGGTCCCGGCCTCCGGCACCTCGTCAGTCGTCCTCGTCCTATTCATGCGCGGAGCAGCGTCGCGACGACAACCGAGCCAACGGCCAACAAGAGCCAAGAGGGTGCCGCGAGGAGTACCAGAGCGGAGTTGAGGCGGCGGTATTTTGGTCGTGGGTGGCGCCGCGGCGTCGTCAACTACTTGTCAGTTGTCAGTTGTCAGTTGTCGGTGTTGGACGTTCGACGTTGCACGGGGGGGCTGTGCGGACCGCTTGCCGGTGACGTTCAACACTTTCCGCTAAATAATGTCGTCGAAGGATTACAACGAGCCCCGGTGTCAAGCGGTAGGCGGGTGCGGGTGTCGTGCCGCCGCGTTCTAATCGGCGTAATCGTCGCGATCGTTGTAATGCGTTTGTCGTTGGTGCAGTGTGGCGGTAGAAGGAAGGAACGCGAAGCGGTAGTGATTTGAGGCTGCGAGGAGGACAGGAGTTTCGTGTCCCCTTCTGGAACGAGGCCGGCATCCGGCAGCATGAGCCCGCGATGCTGGGCTGCAGCTGTCACGAAACTTGTTTTATTTCTATCAATTTGTAACCGCGGATGCACCACGGCCCACTACGCGGACGCGGACGAGGACGAGGACGATCACGGTCTCGGCCACGACCCGTCCAACACGCACCGACGACACTCGCCCACGGATATTTGCAACACCACCTCCGATGGCAGAGAGTTCGTCTGCAAGGGGGCGGGATTCGACGATATTCGACAACCACTCGGCACCGCTGCCCTCTCCGCATCCGTCAATCTCACCAAGCTGTAAGTCCATACATCCATAAATACCCTGCATCGTGCATGCACCCACCGTGCGAGTGTGTAGTATGTACCACCGTCCTGCCCAATAACCACAACAACCACACAAACCGAAAATTGAATCTTCCCCCGTTTCTTTTACTCTTTTCCCGTGCCTCGATCATTGTAGGTATGTATACGATAATGTATCGGGTCAACCCGCTGCCGCCGCTTCCATCATACACATACTTGACGCAGTTTAGTTCGGTCGTGTAGGTTGTGTGAGGCGCAAAACGTGTTCGTGCGTGGGGTCCGGAGAGGCGAATGCACCTGCGGGACTACTTGGACCCCTCTGTAACTTTACTAGCGTATAATTCGTAGGCAGCAGACAGCGGGACGCCCGAGTTGGGTCAAAGGGTCAAAGACCCTCTCCTGAACGTCGCTCAGGTGTATTCTGTATAAATTATAGGGGTGATACGGTGCTCGGCGTAATCCCGACTGCCGTTTTAAACTCGGCTCGTGCGTGGATTAGAAAATCTCTTTAGGGTCGTTTTGCATGTGGGTCTCGCTTTGTTCTTCGGGATCCCGCAAAAAGTATTGTCTTCTCCCCTTCCCTGCCTTCCTTCCGAAAGCGAGAGACTGGCTGGCGAGTGAATACCCCGGGACCTTTCGCAGACACGGAGACAGACGCCGGGGTAGAGTCTGGAGAAAGGGCGGAAACAACTCGCGTGGATGTTTTATGGTATTTTTTTACGCGTTTCGCGTTTCCGAGCCTCTCGTAGGTATAGGTATAGTTGCGAATCGCGATCGGTAAAGTTACGTCCATTCGCGATGCTCCGTGTTCCCCCGTTTGTGATATACGGTTGCCACTTGTGCTAATCCGCGTTCGCTACTCCCGAATTTATTGCCCCGGGACCATTTCGGTACACTTGAACCCAAAGCCCTAAACTGATAATCTTTATTTGCACGCGTCGAGCAGGCTTCACTTTTTTTCTTCTTCCTCTACTCCGCGGCGGATCAGATATGTATGCAAATCTTAATGACGATCGTTGTAACGTTTATATTGTCTTCCTAAAATATTATTCCATCAGATTAGCTGCTACATCGCGCGTAGGTTTTAACACACGAGTTGGCCCGGCTCCTCCGATATGTAGAGGCAGAATTGAAAAAAAAAAAATAAACGTCGGATATAGAGACACTTGTGCGAAAGAACAAGCTGCCAGGCGGATTATATCGAGTGGTTTAACATGACATTTCGATTTGTTTAAGAATTCACTGTCTCCGCGCACTTCGGATTTCGCATTTCATGATTCGCGTTTCCCCTCCCATCGCGACATCATAGACCCGGCGATTTGCGAAAACCCAATTTCCCAACGTCGTTCGCAAGTTTATGTACGGTCTGTTGTTTGCTCTAATGTTCTCCATAAAATCCATAACACAGTTGCGTGGGACGACCGCGGTCGTAGCCGCCGGCCGCCGTCAAACGCCGTTTGATCCTCAAAATCAAATCTATTTCACACGAGGCTGAGAATATACCGCGATATAGATTACGGGCACTACGGGCGGGTTTCCCGTGTTACAACGAAACTCTCTCGCTTTCAGCGAATAATAGAGTCGCACGATTACTGTATAATTAACCTGCCGCCTACGCTAGGGGCGAAGTTCATTCTCGTCCCCCCATAATTCGTAATTAGTATCGTCCGTAATTGGTCTCTGGTTCGTTTAAACGCTGCGCGTCGGCTGATTGAGGAATTACGGAGTAACTTATACACCGTACTGTAAACGCGAATCACGATTGAATCGAATTGAAACGTATGTACATGCGTGGGGGGAAAAAAAAACTATCCACGACGCACGTGAAATTTTTTGCTGTAAATGAGTGAAGATGATCAAAGGCGCGATGCGGTTAGATGTGGCGAAATGTATGTTCGCCGGACTATATTTCGCATTCGCGAGATTATAGAGTGAGACTTGCGGTCACCAACCAGCCGGATATGATTTTATTTTTAAATTCGCTCTAAACACGCTGGCAGTAGAGAAACGATAAAAGACGAAAACTGGAAAGAGATAAAAAAAATAATAATAATAAATAAAATGAAGGAAGAAGGTAGAGAAAATAAACTTACCGGAGTAATAAAAGGCGAGACAAAATCAGCTGGGAAACGCAAACGCAAACGTGACAAAATTTGCGAATTTTTGTATTTCTTGTTTTACTCAACTCCGTGTATAAATTAACTAACTGTACCAGCTCCTAATACCACCGTGAGGTGTTTAGCAGATTAGGAAAATGTGCCGCGAGTATGAACTAAGTTTATGCGCGTACTTGAAGAGTTTCGCACGGCGACGATTCCAAATCTAATTAGAACCACGCGCGAGTTAATCGCGCGGATATGAATAAACGTGATGTCTAGATATAGAGCGGGCGATGCAGCAGGCAGGATACGCCAGGAAACTGGTGCCCGTTGCATAGCCGAGCAGCCTCTGTAGTTCTGCAGTACATACATAGCATGAGCATAGAGTATACAGACTCTCCGAGAGTTTAGCGAAATTACAGAGAAACTTTTGAACGGTCTTATAGAAAATCACTCGATGCGGAATGATTTAGAGTATAACATGCGAAATAGGAGTTGTTCGGAAATAATTAAAATGGATCGGAATGCAAAAGTTCCGTCCATGTATCAACCCGACATGAAATAGATACATAAATAAAGATCGAAAGTACACGGTGAAATATCGTAGGTCGAGTCGCGGTCGGGGCATTTTGGGTTGATACACGAGTCGAAATAAAATACATCTCCATACTTGTTTGTGCGCTCACATGTATGCCACATTATGAGTATAGTATAGGCAACTCTACCGAGTCGCGTTCACTCCCACCGCAGGTTCCGCGGCTCTTCGCTCGCACAGTTTATCTATAGATTTTATAGCCGTGGACACTTTGCGGAGAGTTTTTCGAAAATATACACGGCACACCACCGTGCGAGGGTTAATCACCTCCGGCGGATGAATGCACCGCGGGAGGGATCCTCATTACGCGTGATACCCGAGTACGCAATATTCGCCAAGTTGGTATCGGAGTGAAACTGATCTCCAGGGGGTGTATCGCCTTGTGTATATTTCGCGCACGCGGTCAAGATATTCCAGGCCGATAATGGTAACCGCGGCTAACTAACTCAATACGACGACGCGCGTTCAATCCTATCGCGGTTTACGTTTACGGCGAGGGCTTAACACTCATTTTTCATACCGATAAAATCGTGGGCTGTATACGACACCCCTTGTTATAACGTATAATATCGAGTACACGCGAACAACGAATTCGTAGTTTCGTACGCGCTGTTCGCGTATCTCGTATCACGTAACGCGTAACGCGTAGCGCGCAGGTATATAGTAGCTGCTGCGAGATAGGCTGTGAGTGATAAGTGATTAGTCCACATTTCGATGCTTCACATTTTTTCATACCCCTTCAATCATGTTCATCGTTTATCAATTCGTTTATTCACGCGTGCCAACTCGAGAGATAGTCGGCTTACTTTATGGAAAAAATCAACGAAATACTCGGTTCGTTTCTCCGAAAACTAAAATTCATTTCAAGTTAACGTACGTAGATTCAAATTTCGTACAAGGTCGAAATGTCGAAGCTTGATTAGTTCGTCATGGCCACAGGGATGGCAAGAAGAAAGATACCCGTCGTAACGATCGACCAAGTAGATCAAAAGTTTCGGATAAAAAATTCTAGAGTATACTAATATTTTACGACGCAAATTCCTATCTCTCCGTCTCTTCTTTTATCCCCGCATGTTCTATTTTCGCTCCAATTATCCCGTTTCCTTTTCATCTGATCCACATGAAATTTTTGGTTTTTCGTTTGTGTGACTCTATCGTTCGTTTCTTTACGTTATGATGGTGATGATATCGGACTAGCGAACCAATTTTATTCGTCATGCCTCCAACTGTGGAACGGCACTCAATTCGAGTGCATTCAGACCACAGAAAGGCCGAAAAAACTGATCAACAGTTTATTAAAAGTCTCTCGAGTAAAAAGTCAAATTGGACAAGGCGCCGCAGTGCAGATGCGGAGGTCCCGGTTCGAACCCGGGCCGGGGGAATTTTTACTCGAGAGATTTTTAATAAACTGTTAATCACTTTTTTCGGCCTTTCTGTGGTCTGAATGCACTCGAATTGAGTGCCGTTCCGCAGTTAGAGGCACAAGGAAGAAAATTAGTCCGATATCATCACCATCACATGGTTTTTCATTTGCCTTGTCATAAGTTTGAAAAAAAAAGTCACGTATCCGTGTAATCTAGGCGGAGAAGTAGGAGGGGGTGGGGTGGTGAAATTTATCAAACGCGATGAAAAGTTAAATTTTTTTTTAACATTCTTTATCATACTTTTTTTCGTATACCTACGTCAGCGTTTCGTTCGCCGGAACTTGCGGAGTTAACGTTTCAGATTTATCGCGTGCGAGAGACGAGGCGTCGCGACGCGTCTCATCGGAAGAAAAGCTCTAGGAGCTATAGAACACTTTAACCGGATCGAATCTGCAGGGATGTTTTGACATCCGTTATATCGTTCACAGCTGCCGCCTTAACGCTCTACGGGATATTTCCAATATACAGAAACCAATTTAAGTTTTGAAATCAAGCGTACAGCGGAATATATACTATATCGTGTTAGTGCTAGTGCTAGTGCTAGTGCCAGTCGTCTAGACTATAGATCAAATTAGGTTCGCAGAAAAACGATTAAAAAAATCAATCATTTCGGTTTTCAGATTTTAACCAAGTTATTTTTATATTGAGATATTCGACGCGAGGTTGAGAAGTTTGGTTGAGTTGTATTCACGTATATAGAAATCCTGAAAGATTTCTCGAAAAATCCAAGAATGTGATCACGATGGGAATCTTACATTTCTTCCCTTTAGAAATGCAATTCATATTCAGTTGTTTAGATTAATTCTTTCAGAATTAGGCTAAAAGGATGGGTACACGGGACAATTTTCTCACGGCATTGGATAACCCGATAACCGCTAAATCGGGGTCAAAGCTCCCTGTAAAAGTTTGCCTCACATTCGCGCATTGGTAATTTTGTCTATAGAGTTAGGCCATAAAGACCGGAGATTAGACCGATTGCATTCGATTTGGGTTTGGCCAGGTTCCAATTCGGAAGTTTGCATTGATTTATCGACGCCCACTTATACATATACCTGCTCTTATCAACTACTCCCACGATCGGATACACGTAGGTACCTAGTAGATACAAAGATCGCCTGTTAGCCTGTTAGCGTCGCGAGTTTCTGACGAGACGAATGATAAAGACATAAACCTTATTCACTGTAGCGGTCCTCTTGCTTACCTCGGTGGTATATAAGGTGTGCGTCCGGGCACTCGTTATTTTTTATTCACCCACTCGGCCGTTTCTCCTAGCTGCGTCCACCCGAAAAACCATTTTATTCACTGTAATCTATTAACCCCCGCTGCAGGGCACGTATAAAAGGGATCTCTCCGCCGGATATTCTCGTAGTCGTCCGTATACCTATACAAGCTGCGATATACCCACTACTGCGTAGATATACAGATACCAGCTTATCGAACGACACTGTATACATATATGCCTACCAAAGAAGTTTAACTTTTTTCACGTATACTACTCGTATACTATTTTTTTTTTTTTTTTTTTGCTCCTCTTCGATATTGTATCCGAGAAGATACTTTCTGAAAAAATACTTTCTCCCTGGAAACCCGAGGAAGACGAAGACGATGACGTAGATGGATGAGGCGTTTCCTTGAAACCAAAGGGCAAACTCGCTCCTTCTTTTCTTTTCTTTTTCTTTTACGCATACCACCACCTACCCTCATTCTCTCTCCAGCGCCGGCAGCGCCGGCAGCACCGACACCTCGGCGTTATAAGAGAGGCTTTAATGCAGAGATACGTCGATATGATTTTCTGCACGATCGAAGATGGATATTTTCTTTTCTTTGGTACCAGGGGCTCTGTGTGTACGTGTAACTATGGGAATTTTCGTTGCGTCATTCGGTGGCATATTCATTCTCAATGATGCAGAGGACGCAGGGATTCGCGTAACGGTATGAGATCGTGGTATTTAAATTCTTCAGGTTTGTAGACTGACTTGTACGCCAAAGGGTATTTACCGTCGCGGGGCTATCGCGGTTTAAACGTGGCCGTGTACGACTTTGGATTTAATGATATTTTCTTACAACATTCTGTGGCTGTGGCTGCGGCTGCGGCTGCGGCTGTACCTACCTACCTTTACCCACTCCGTAACTCGACCGATGAAGAAATTCTCTTTCTATTATTATCTCGAACATACCCTAACTACGTGATCAATTTATAACTTTCTCGGATTCACTCCAAGCTTGAGATTTTTCGTCGTTTGACAATAAGCGACGATTCCGTTACAAATTCATCGCGTCTCATCTCCTCCAGGCGTAGGCGTCATTTGCTAATTACGTGCAATGGGATGGGATCGATAAGCCCGCACACCGACTCATCGTCGGCTGATTAGACGGACACGCGTTTAAATTAGCATTAAAAATTCGTCCGCCCTGACTGATATTCTTCTTCGTTTACGAATAATCGTTGAGATATATCGATCGCGGTGCCGGTGCTGCGGGTTTCGATTGAGTCGACAAGCAACCTTGTCGTTCGAAATTGATTGGGTCATCCCACCTATTATATGCAGACACACGTACGCGACGCGGCACGGTTGTTCGTTCGTTGCGGGTATAGATATAGGTATAGATAGGTATAGGTATAGAAGATATAGGTATATGTACGTCCGCGCGTACGCCGCGACTACACTAGGTACACGTAGAATAATGCACACACGTCCCGCAGTGATCTATATATACCGATGTGTTTGAAAGTAGTAGACGCGGGCATATCAAAAGCAAGAGTGAAAGCACCCGTGCTTGAACTTGTGCTATTTTTACGTGTACAGGGTGATACAGAAAACGTTGTTTGTTCGCAACTTGTCGCGCGATTTTAAATTAGGTCTTATTCTAATATTATTTGGTCCAAGACTTGTGTACGTATATTCGAGGACAGTTCAGAGATCTGTACGATCAATGCCGATCCAGAGTCTTTGTGAAATCAGTGTTTATTTTTTCTTATATCTCGCTCCGATAGGTGGATGCGGATAGACCCGAAGGCGAAAAGACCTACGGAAATAGCCTACATATTCCATGTACTCGTGTTGTTAGATGACCTCAAAGACAAGATCATAATATTCCGTACCCTCGATTAGTATACGTGAATAGTTACGCGTGGATTGGTCGAAAAGCAAATAGATATATAATACAGTCAAACTTCTCTATAGGGCCGCCCGGGCCCCCAAGGGGAAGAGTTTTTCCACGAAGCAGGAACTGAGGTACCCCACTACTACTATCGGTATTTATAATTATAGGTATTCCCTCTGTCCTTTGAGCATACAAATTTTCAGATTCGTGACATTGATTGTACCGAAGCACAATATAGGTATGTATGTATGTATGTACGTGCATGCATATCCTGCGTGTGGAAATCGATTAATTTTAATTATCACTCACGTCTCTCTGTAGGGCAATTCGATCAGGTTTATGCTGACAATGAGTTGCTCGGACAAATATTCATTTACATTTACATTTACATTTACATTTATGTCCCCGCGGGATAGATCCAAATCACGTGTAGGATAATACGGTCGAACAATTAATCAATGAAAAAATATCGTCGAAAAAGTGAATTAAAAAGATGAATAAACCAACGGAATTGGGTCCCGCACGACTTTTAATCTATATACGCGCCTATATTGAACTATCCGTAATTTATTCTTTACTCGAGTACAGGTAGAAATATGAGGAGGCACGTCGAATGTGGATTTATATGTAGAATTATAATCATTTAGGAGAACGCGGTGAACAGCTCCGCGGCTATAGGTGTACCGTGTATGGAGATAGATTGTATGAATGTAGAATGTGCCGTTTGTAAGTAGGATTGATAAATTAAGAGAAATCGATCGTTTTTTTTTTGTTTTTTTTACTTATTCGTTTCTCGTTACTTTTTTTTTCTACATCGATGAAATGCTGATACATGTTAATGAGTAGACTGTTTCGGAAGAATTAACGTCATATACCATAAGCCGTTGCGGTTTGAAACCGAATTGACTGTAGAATATATTTATATCATTTTCTGTACCGGATTAATAATTGATTGCTTATGCATCGTCGATAATCGATGTAGATGTGGGACTCTTGTTTTTCTTATATTCTCCTGTGCTCGAGTGATGTTTTCGGAGGAGTAATTTGTAACGATGTAATGAACCGCACGAGGGAGATGTCGTAGGACGTAGGGCCTACACGGTATATTATTGAACTTCCTGCATCATAAGCCGTATATTTTTTTGATGTCCTTTTTTTACACACATAAACTGTTCATCAATCAGTGTCTATCCGACACGATAATCAATCACGGCACTTTAGCTGGATGACAGTTATTAATCTAGACCATTCGCTTACAACAGATTTATAATCATTTTTATGGAATACATACCTGTCAGTGTGCGGGTATGTTGTGCGAATGCCAAGTGTTTCGTTACGAAAAACATTTTCACCGTATCCGGAATCTACGCATACGCAGGGTCAACGATTTCGCGAGTCTGCATGCCTGTTGCTGATGTGTAGAAACGATTTATTGATAGAAACGTCTCGTTTTTCATCCCTCATTTTTTCAACGAATTTCAATGAATTCCTGTGCTTTTTCCGAACTGTTACAGCGACTTGACCAACAACAATATAACAAACATTCCAGCGTTTGCATTTCGTCAGTTCTCCACCCTTGAAATTTTGTGAGTACAGATTTCAAAGAACTTATTATTTTTATCATCATTTGCCGGAGGTCTTCTCGTATTTATTCGATCTAATGTTATTTCCCTGCTTTCAACAGATCCTTGCGCCGAAATCATCTGGCTTTGATCAACATCAACGCGTTCGCTAACTCGACGAATCTAAGAGTGTTGTGAGTGTTTTTATCCCTCCGTCGTTAAAAATACAGGAAATAAATTACCAGACAAATTATGGTATGATTAATGAAATATATGCGTATTTCAGGGAACTCGACGATAATCTGCTGACCGAAATACCAAGGGCTATTATACAGCTTCGACACCTCCAGGATTTGTAAGCACGCTTGACCTAGAAAATCAAATATCATTGAAATTTTTCTCCTCTCATGCCGTCTGTCTGTCTATTTATGCTTGTTCAGGTCCCTCACTAATAATCGAATACAGAGGATAGAAGGTGGATTGTTACAGCGTAATAAAAATCTGGTCTCTCTCGACCTGAGGGGGAATCCAATCAAAGAAATACACCCGGGAAGCTTTCAGGAACTGCAAAAACTTCGGAAATTGTAAGTGTGGCTAATTGATAGGAATAATTCAGCAATACAATATATGTTTCATTTGTTTCAGGATATTGTCGAACGTTAAGGAATTGAAAGAATTTCCAAATCTCAACGGAACCGGAGCCCTGGAACTGCTGAGAGTGGATCGCGCTCGGCTCACGGTAGTCCCAGATGGACTGTGCCGGTGGTGTCCTAAGCTCAAAAGTCTGTGAGTAGTTTTTCCAAAACTCATCCGATCGCAAAGAACGAGAATATTTACTCACCTTCTTCCGTTACAGGGATATCAAGTCCAACCACTTGACTCGAATTCCAAATCTGAACGAGTGTACCGATCTTCGTGTTTTGTAAGTGATTCCAGACTGTAACATACCATCTAGTACGATACGTACGGCAATGGCGAATATTACACAACTGATTTTGTAACACGTGTCAATATCAATTTTCAGGGACCTGACCAGTAACATGATTTCTTCGGTATCTGGTCAACCTTTCAGAAATCTTACAGTTTTACATGACCTGCTTTTGTCGAACAACAATCTACGATCACTGCCAGGAGACGCGTTTGTCGGCTTACAAAGGCTCCAAGTTTTGTGAGTGTCAAGAGTGTCAATTTTAGTAGAGAGAAAAGAAAAGAAAAGAAACTCTGAGACCCCCGCTGATCCAATATTAAACTTGTTCATTATAATATGTTATTACCTCAGGGACTTGGAGAGCAACTATATCGAATACATACATCCCGACACGTTCAGAGAAAACAAACATCTCGAAGATTTGTGAGTCGAATTGTTGAGATATACTTAACGTATTGCCATTTTTATCTATATAGTCAAATTCGATTCCAATGTCTGTGGTCTCTGGAATTTTTGTTTCAGGAATCTTGGGAATAACGTGTTTCCTACACTGCCAACCGCCGGACTCTCTCACCTTTTGCATTTGAAAACTTTCAACAATCCAGCGCTGAGGGAATTCCCTTCGCCGGATATGTTTCCTCGAGTCCAGACTATGGTCTTGTCTTACGCCTATCATTGTTGCGCTTTTATCACCCTTGAACTCGACGAACCGGTTACCAAGTCTCCGGTAGAAGAATCTGTACTTTTTCCGAGCGATACTAAATTCGACATGACTCTTTGGAATTCGAGTCTCACCGATATCTGGCCTCAAATACGTAAGTTTCGAATCCAATTCAACTTGTACCGAAACTTGAAACTCCTTGGACGACCCTCAAGTTCAGAGAGCGATCTTTGTTTTTGCTTTCTCCGGTAGGATTATTATTTCCAATCCGAATCACACTTAATGCTGCAAAATGATTTTATCGTTGTAGATAGAAATTTTGTTGATGAATAATCGTTCGTTAACTCTTTAAAATTCGATGGTTAATTATAAATTTGGTAAATTTGGCTTTGTAAAGAGTGTTTGCAGCAATAAAGTGATGACATTTTTTAGATAACTTGAGCAACAAATTTGGAACAGAAATAAATCAACTTTGGGATAACTTTGGTTCAGATTTCACATACCCTGGTAACCTGCCTACCTATGTGGAGGATTATTTCGAGGACCAAGAAGGGCGAAGTACTATTCCAGGTCAATTGGCGCCAGTGCATATTCAGTGCCTGCCTCATCCTGGTTTGTGTTAACGCTACAGATTCATCCGATCATTCCTTGCAACATTAGAAGCAGGCACCTTACGGCCTCGCCATTGACTCATCGTTCGTCCACAACATTCCATTCCGTTCACGTTTTTAAATATAATAATTGCAGGTCCTTTCTTACCGTGTCAAGATTTGTTCGACTGGTGGACGTTACGCTGCGGAGTGTGGATTGTCTTTCTTCTGGCCATGCTCGGCAACGGGACTGTTGTATTTGTCCTGATATTTTCCAGGAGTAAAATGGATGTGCCGAGATTTTTGGTATGCAATTTGGCCGCAGCAGATTTTTTCATGGGTGTTTACTTGGGTGAGTCGGCGTTGAAATCGGATACTTTTCTGCCCGAGTCATACGTTTCGATAACTCAGAGAGAATCTTTTCTTCACTTTTACAGGTTTGCTGGCTGTGATCGACGCCTCGACCCTCGGAGAATTTAGAATGTACGCGATCAGATGGCAAATGTCGGCCGGATGTCAGTTGGCCGGTTTTCTCGGCGTTCTTAGCTCCGAACTGAGCGTCTACACTCTTGCCGTTATAACTTTGGAGCGAAATTACGCAATAACGCACGCGATGCATTTGAATAAACGGCTCTCCCTGAAACATGCTGGTTACATTATGACCGTCGGATGGGGGTTTGCTCTTTCAATGGCGACTCTGCCGCTTCTAGGTATATCGGATTATAGAAAATTCGCCATATGTCTGCCATTTGAAACGACCGGCACAGTCTCCCTGACCTATGTAGTTTTCCTGATGCTCATCAACGGGGTAGCTTTTCTAATTCTCATGGGATGCTACCTGAAAATGTATTGCGCCATCCGTGGCTCTCAGGCATGGAACTCGAACGATTCCCGAATCGCGAAACGAATGGCTCTCTTAGTTTTCACAGACTTTCTATGCTGGTCTCCCATAGCTTTTTTTTCCCTCACCGCGACCTTCGGACTACATTTAGTTTCCTTGGAACAGGCAAAAGTATTCGCCGTCTTTGTTCTCCCGCTAAATTCCTGCTGCAATCCGTTCCTGTACGCCATATTGACTAAACAGTTTAAAAAAGATTGCGTACTGATTTGCAAAGCGATCGAAGAGTCTCGAGTGACCAGAGGGATCGGGAGGTGCAGACATAGCTCAAATTTTAGCAATCGACAAACTCCGGCCAATACTAATAGTCTAGTCGATAGATCTTCGAGGGAGAATCAAACTCCTTGCGTCTGCAACGCGAGACTCCTCGAGGCGAGTCAATGTAGGAGCAGCTGGTGGGGTACCAGATGGTTGTTACCCTGCGCTCGAAGCCAGCATCCGAGACACACGCGAAACGATCAGTACGCCTATCAAATAGCGGAGATACAACAGAAACAGCACAAACGCGCCTCGTCCGTATCTTTGAGCGAAAACTTTTCGTCCTCGAGGTCAGATTCTTGGAGGCAGACTCACCACTGCGGTATACCTCTGAGGTTATTGGATCCAAAGAGGCGAGCCTCGTCCTGGTTGATCACGAGAAAACCGTCTCAGGACTCGAATCTCAGCTCGTCCCGAAATGACTCTTCGGGTTCGGCGACTACTGCCAGTACCAGTACTTGGCGGATGTCCCGCTCCAGCGCCTCTTTGGAGGTGACCGCGCGCCCTGCTCCCAGGCCTGTTAGACCCAAGCCACGGTTGACGAGGCAACTCGCCGTCCAGGAACCCGAACCCCCCGGATCTCCGGGAAGGTTGGCCGTTAGACTTCTCGCTACGATACCTTCGGCGGCTGAAATGAGCGAACAGCAGGATGACGAGGGTGTGTTAGGAAATTAGTTGTGCCAGTAAAAACAAAGGAGATGGGGAAAAGTAAAGGGAAAAAAATATATTTATACATTTACGAATTAGGTCGTTAAGTCGATAATTTTATTATAATATTATTATGTAGGAATGATAGTATAGGAGAATTTATATTGACGTTGCAACGGGGTAATGCAAATAATTGGAGTATGTTGCGTAGATTTTAATGTCAACGAGTGGAGAAAGAGAGGCCATGACACTAAATCCACCTCTGTTGCTCAGTGAAATACATTTAACGATGATAATAAATTGTTAATGTTGTTGTATATTTATCCGTTGATCGAATATGTTCATTGAGTTTTCTAGTAGTTTTTTTTTTCTAACGAAGCGTACGGATCGCGTTTATATAACGTAACGTTTTCTGATATATAAGACTGACGAATTTTACATTTTATACAATCCTGCGCAACTGTTATTTGCATCGAATTGTGTTCCACGCGTTTTTCTTCTTTTTTTTTTCTTTATTTAAACGATTCCCAATATTATACGCACAGTTCGTGGAATTTCTTCGTTATTATTCAAGTTGTAAGTCGTTACTTGGAGGTGGATTTGTTATAATAACTTTTTAAACTCGACAATTCTTAATAAATCTTTTTAAATCGTTAACCCGAGAGGAAAGCGATCCAAGGCATGATTTATTGTTATTGAATCAATGAATAATAAATTTTCGTGAAAACTATCGAAAATTGAGCATTGAGTCGAGAGTCACAAAGAAATGTTATCTCAATTAAGTATTTATTACGTAGGAATAACATCGTCATTATATTATTATGCAATAATAATATTATTTATACAAGAGTAATATATATAGGTATGTATCTCATCTATATAAATGCCTAAATACATACGTAGTACTAATTTCGGACCGTGTGGATACTTGGATTCGTTCGCAATCCATTGAAAGATTAATTTATTTATTACACTGTTAACTTATTGTTATTATTCTCGTCGATTCGTTCCATGACCATTGACTTGTGAATTTTTTACGATTAGTACAACGGATAGTCACGGGTATTGTTCATCAGAGGCCGAATGACGTGAGTTTAAGTTTAAGGATAAGATATATGACTACGTAGATAGATATTTGAATAATTGAAATGGGGATATGTTATTATACTGTAAACTTTTCTAGACGTCTCTACCATTCGACGATGGATAATGAAAATTAAACATACGGCTCGTCGTAGCGTCAGCGTGAGATAGCTGCAAATTATTGTATTACGAGTAACAGCGTATGCATGCGCATGTATACTAGATGGTGTTGAGAGAAAAAAACTTTCACCACTGTTCGGTTCCGAGAAGTTTCTACAAGTACCTATGTAACGAAACTGAGAATATTTCATCGCTCGAGATGATTGATAATGCTCCTGCAAATAAAAAGTAGGGCAAACATATTGTGATTGCTAACTTGAAGAGTTATAAGGATATGAGAATTCTTTATTGCGCAAATACCATTCACCTTCTTCGAAACTAAGGAGATTCAGTCGATTGTGCATAAATACAGAAATACTATGATACGATAAATGAAATAGAAAATTGAAATTATTCCGCAATAATTGAAACAGTTTGATCGAACAACAACTGCGTCAAATCATTTAAAATTGTCGTGATTATTGAAATTGAAAAATAATAATAATAATAATAATAATAAATAAACATATTTATAAAAAAATATGAAAATAAACATTGCAGTAATATTGAGTGTTACATTGAAGAAGAATCCCTCCTTCCTATTGGAATTATTTATACCAGTATCGAATGAAATAGAAAAGAGAGTTTATATTACGCTCGATCTCCTATAAGTAACAAGTAGACGTCAGTGTTGATGGAATTATAGTAATAGTAGTAATACTACGATATGGCAGTATATACATTTTATACCGTTAGTAAAGCAACGTTATACAGCTACGATTTACGATCAAGTGTGTTATTTATTTAATTTTAAGCACTGTAAGAAAAATTTTACTAATATACCAATTACTATATACACTAATCTAATTCTCTGTGTGAAATTTAATTGGCGTAAAAGGAAAGAAATGATTACGGGTGTAATATATTACGATGTACAAGTTTTTAGTCTAAAATGATGAAAGATTTTTATAATAGTTTAACAGATATGGCAATATAATGTAGAAAACTAAAACACTACGTCAGCTATCTGAATTGTAACGCGACTGAATGAAAACAACTGTTGAAACGCCCAAATTTTTTTAATCATTTTTTCCGTTATAATAAATTTCCGTACCAACAATGTGATCAACGTGTATTTTTGTACAAGCTCTGACTGTATGTTCGGAAACTTATGCATACGTATATATCTAGATAGATGCAAGAGGATGAAATTTAACGCGCGGTTTTTTCTGAAAATCTCGGCCATTCAGTAATTGTCAATGTGTCATAATTAATACGCCCGAAGCGAAACTAATACGTTACATGTATTGAATAGAATGTATGTCTGCTACGTGTACATTTACGTATACACTATATGTATACCTATATATACCCATGTGGCCGCGTGTATGTATACCAATAACAGAGGTGTAGTTCGATGATTATGAAAAAGTAAATGAATATGAAACAGATTTTAATTACCGTTGTAAGTTCGGGGCAGGATCAGTGGACAAGAACAATGATAATATTACTGTTCGACAATAAGAACCGAACTACTATGCTCTTCTAAACCTAGTGGATATTTTTCAGTATTATACCTGTTCGATACAGGCCTACAGTTTTTAGATTTGTACAATTCAAGTCTGACCAGGAATCAAATGATGAGAATTTTATTCATGCCTAGATTTAGTTGATAATTATTGGCTAGAGCAATACTATGAAACGGGAATTGAATTTTCTCGAGTTTCAATAATTTGTCGAATTCGTCAATTGTCACGTAATAATCCGAGTGGGAAACACCTTGAATTGAAACAGTATGTATATGTACATGTATACAGAGTTAATCCGAGTATCGTAAGTCTCTATCTATATAGCATGTGTATAAGTGACGTTTCTTGTCTGTGCCAAAGAGCGAATTAATACTTCGGACCTTGCAGTTGTGCTATAAAACAAAAATTATGATAATGTCGTCTGTATTTAGAACTTGTGTGAGTTAAATGATAAAAGTCAATATGTCAATGATATTTGAAATGCATATGTCTATATTGCTATATTGAAATTTTCAACCCGTATGAATAAAAGTGACGAGTCGTCGGCTTACTCTTCCTATTTACAACATCAAATTCATTTCATTCAATAGCCATTCGACATATCTTTAATTTTCATCTGGTATACTTATGCTATTTATCGAAAGTAGCAAGGGATGCTGTTCTTGATTTTAAACAGCGGTGTATGCAATTCAAAACAAGAAATATCCCAAGGAATGGCATGCAAATTTTTTTGATCGCATCCAGGATTCCGCTATACATTTGTTTCTTACGTTCGCGTACTTGGATATTCGAGTACAGCATCCCCTCTATTCGGCAAGGGGAGGGAGGGAAGTAATCTACGTCGACGAACCTTTCTTGAGTACTATTTATTTAGGAAAATTTGATTTCGTCAAATACAAGGAAGACGTACGTTGCGTTCTCTACTACGGATAATAAGATATAACTTACATAATCGATATATCCATTACTTTACATAACTAATGAAAACTGGGGTTCAGAGGGGCCCAAACCATTATACTTTCAACTAATATAACAATTTCTGGAGTAAAATATTTCATTTAATCATATGTGTAATCTTTTATACATACATATAGTATAGATAGGAAAGTACTTCAGCGTGAAACGACGAGAAGAAAAAGTATAATAAATAAACCAAAACTCCGATCAAGTCATCGCTCCAGCTGGGTAACAATCCAACCATCATACATTCGAACCACGTCTTGCCAAAACGGTCTCAAGTTATGAAAAGCACGCTGAAGCATCCCACATGCATTTGTCATGTATGCCTGTACGTATGCACGCATTTTGATCTTACTTATTATATTATATACATTAGACATCCGTGTTTATATACCGTGTCAATGATGATCCTTCGAGATAAGGCTAAAGTCGATAATAATTCGCAACAAAACACACGAATCGATAAACTCTCCTTGGTCAATCGGGCGGCGGGAGCATTCCATATACCAGACTGCTACCGAGTTTTCGCACATTGGCCGTTGGTCGACGTGACGATTACATGCGGTAAGGCCGGCCAAGTTTAATGCGAATTTCGTGCGCCTACTACCGGATCAAGTAACATCGCAAGAATAATAAAGAACGAAGGGGAAAGTTTTTCGTAGTAAGACACTAAGGTAAAAATATTCCGAGGCAATAATTGATGTTACATTAGCGAGATAATAAAATGGGTAATTAACGAAAAGACTCGGATCGCTGTTGTAATAATGAGGATTGAACTCGTCCGATTTGTGCGTCGGGGAATATATTATTATCGAACGAATGTGATACAAATCTATTCGTCGATAGCTAATCACCCAGTCTTATTTCTTACTGAACAATAATTATTCATACTCGGTGGTATCGGAGTAGTATACAATGCCGGTGTTATTTACAAATTTTCCCAATCTCCAAGAAAAAAATAAAGACGTTAAATTTCATTCAAATAAAATACGTCGACCTCTCGCGATATAATCCTAAAAATACAATCTTATCAAGTAACAGTGAGATTATCTTCCGTATGAATTATAGCCCGCAAGCTATCTTTACACTGATATTGCTACTTTTTGCATTCGCATCGATAATATCATTGTTAGGTAAGCGGAGGAACTATCGGTTTCACATTTTCATTTCAAATTTGGCCATTTTTTCGTACGCATGATCTAATTTTAATAATACCAATTAATTACGCTAACTGCGTGGCCTGAGCAACAAGTTTTTGAAAATGTCGATGATCTGAAATAATATTGTTCCAATAAATGGGAAATCTTGTGTCATTGTAACGATATAATAATCCAAATGTGAAGACAATTTGTGCTAAGGCCGTATTCCGAGTCATTTACTGGCGGAACTATGAGAAAAAATAATAGTAGAGGAGATATTATGACCAACGATAAAAAAAATGTCATATCGTGAAAAATCTAGTCCAATGATACATCCAAATTTGATAATTCGATTATAATTTTTATTTTTCTTTCTTTTTCGATTCTGCAAAAATAATAACATTGTCATTCTTTAAGAATTTTCGTAATACTCCGTCGAATCAGATTCAGTTTTTTTTTTCTTTATTGCCTAACTAGAAATCATTTACGCAAACGGATGACACGCGTCGATCGATCTGATCAAATATCATAAGTTGAAACGAAGGTATCTGGTTAAAATATTTAAGTAATTGAGAAAATATTTAAGTATAGAGGATTTTAGCGACTAGCAAACATCACGTAAGTTTGGATTTGTTTTTTTTGAATGGAAAATGAAGCTTTCTACGTCTTCGTTTCGACTCGTCGTTGTCCGCGGTGGAATTTGAATCGGTTGACAAAGTCTCGTCGTCGACTGACATAACGGTGGGAAGATCTCTCAGTGATTTTTTCACAGTGTTTATACGACTGCTCAATTTTTCCGTAGTGTCTAAAGAATTGTCAGAGAACGACGTCTTGGATAGGAATGATGAGGTTGTCGGTTCGTTCAAGACCATGTTTGTGTCCTGACTGTACGATCGCACCATGTGCGTCGGCACGCCAGGCTTTTCTTTTTCTTTGGGAACGAATTTTGGTGGCAAATCTTCGCTTCCTTCACCCACGATGAAATGTACAGCTTCCGGCGGCGTCTCCTTTCCCGTTTCGCTACCGGAGGAATCCGGAGGTACCGATGTCTCCTTCCACGCTAAACTCTCCAGCATACCTGCAGACATAATGCGACCTGACTCTATATCAAATGCTGTCCAAGAGCGTGTCATTGCTACAGCTGTGTACGTTCGAATTGCGAGACACGGAATGCGTCGGCTCATCCTCTTCTTCATTCATTCAATTTACGCTCATTGCGATTCATAATCAATAATCATCAAACAAGGTGTACAACTAGTTATTTCGTGCCGGTTTTCAATCAACTCGATACTTTACAACACTGCAAGTAATGACTACGCAAAACAAACTATGAACTATGAAATATGTAAGGTAGTTGAGCGTCTTAACAATAACAATGTATTCTACTCGTAACGAGTAAGAATTTTCAACTAATCGAACTTACTTGAATCGAAATTTACTTGAAAAATGTACACAGATCCGTACAGAAAACAATGTTCTTACTTTTTCATTCGAGACGTTTCGACGCAGGTTCACACGAAATGTCAATTCTCTTTTAGCAGATATATGAGACTTTATTAATTAAAAGCTATCGATTGTAAATTATACATAATTCTTATTGAAAATATATATTAAGCATGTCCTTTGTACAGTTAAAAATGTTATTTTTTGTAGGAAAAAAAGAGAATGATAAAAGTTGAAAAACAAAAACCATCGTCATTGTATACCTATATGTATATTCGTTTGTACAGCCATGATATAAAATATATTAATCAGTTGTTATCTACAGTAACAATCTATGGAATATTTTATAGACGTTATCCGAAAACTATCACAATCTAAAGTTCACAAGTTATTATATTATTGCGGCACACAACGTATACGTCTGTAGTACATAGACGCGAATTGCTACTTCCGCGAATGCGTGTGTGTGTATGTGTACCTATGCTTAAGTATTATATTATTATTTTACAATTTGCCCCGTATATACAACACCGTCATTCCGACAAGTCGCAAATGTTTGAAACCCTTCTAGATCATGGACCATGAAACTCGGATCTATTATAATAATCATTATCTTAGCCACATTCGATTATAGTACGGTCACTAAATGTGTTCCAATCTAAGAATTTAGTCAAATCGTGTCACACGTTACAAACGGCACTACATTTAATTTCGATGAATATTCCGTATCGATTCATGTGACGTGAAAATAAAGGCAGACTTTCCAAATCTGCTGAAATATTTGATGACATTTTTTTAATCATATAAACGTACCATCTGTCAACTATTAGGCTAATTATAAACAATCCAACAAGGAGAAACGTAGAATCTAACTTTGGTCGAACGTGGACTGAATGTCAAATTGCAGACAGAAATTTTTGAAATAATATATCTAACCGGATCGGAGAGCCTGACTCGAGGACACGGAGACACGACAATTCCCCCGCTTTTTCAATCAAGTTTGTTTAAAAGATATCAATATGAAAAGCTGAAATGCGTTATTGTAATTGTTCAAAAAGTGCATTTTCGTGCCGGATATTAAGATTGCAATTTTCAAAAAGCATATAAGAAATACAGGTATTTCGAGTTGTACTAAAAAATCAGATCTAACGTTGAGAACGAGTTTGAGAAAGTGTAAAAGGTTATTTTGGACATTGAAATAAAATAAACACAATGTACTTTGTATACGGATCATAATACCGGATTCGGTGTCAAACTGATATGTGAATTAGAAACGGTACCATCGAACATAAAACGGAAGGAGATGGATTAAAGAACAAAGAGACGTTTCAAAAACAACGTCTCTCTCGGAGCTAGAGAGCTCTCTGTCGGGGATAATTCGTCTATGCAGCGTGCGAGGGAAGATGAAAAAAAATCAAAGCAATGAATTTGTAAGTGAGGGCAGAAGTGTTGTCATTGCGAGACGAGCATCGATCGGTCAATCGGAGTGCTCATGGGTGTCCGTATCCGGCTTACCTGCGCCTCCTGACAGCGACGGCGAGTACACGGAGCTTACGTCGTCGTCCAAATCATCCTGACTACTCATGCGTCCTGAAAAACATTATTACTCTGATATCGAGTCTGCGATGTCGTTTAATAGTCGGCAAGTTATACGTGTTAGCGTTTTTACGTATGGTTTGGCTGTGAGGTGTGCTCTTGTAGTGTTAGATTTGGTTTATTCAGTTTCTAGACTGTTGGAAGATGTGCTGTTCGTACCTCTGAATCCAAGACTTCTGCCGTTCGATGCCCCTCTGTAGAGGATATTTTCCAGATAAGGCAAACCGTTGTTATTGATGATGTTGAAACCGCAAAGCAGCTCGATTTGTTTCCATCGATGTACCCGTTCTTGCAATTCTACCGTAACTTCGTTCAACGACGTTCTCGCATCTACGATACTCTTGTCCACTTCGTCTATAGATTTTCCATGAGTCGATACGAATGCACCTACCAGACTCGACCTCTTCTTTCTCAGCTTCTCGCACTGTTGAAATATAAATTTCACGCGTCAGCTTTCAGGTGCCTTGCGGCTTGTTGCGTAAATACTCACAGCTTCGCGAGCTTGCTGCAACTGCTTTTCGGCGGATACTTTCTTTTTGGTGTAAGCTTTGTTTTCTATTTCATGGGTCAGTTGAAGCCAATTCTGAAGACCGACAGGCGGCGACCAACAGCGGTCCTCCAATTCGCCTTCCGCGCGCTGCAACTCCATTTTCAGTATCTAGGATCAGAAGAAGGACCAGGTAAGTTTCTTATCCACATAGCTTTATATGCAAATCAAGTCGACTATCCCTTTGGATTACGTACCTCAATTTCGGACTTGAGACGCGAGACTTCGAGGTTTGAGTCCGAGGAGGTGAGGCCCATACTTTCATCCTTCAGACGTTTTTCCAAGTTTCGTTTTTCCGTGGTAGCACTTTCTTGCTCCAATCTCGCTCTCTCCAGTTCTCGCTGTAATTCAGTTTCTTTTAAAATTTCCATCGATCGTAGGAATGAGACTCGAACAACACAGAACGGTGAAACTTTTACCTGAAGATCCTCCAGCGCGATTTCTGCCTTGTGTAAACTTTCCATATCCTTCATCATTCTGAAGAGATGTTTTTGGGAGCTCTTTTTCTGCTGGTAAGCGTACCAGCATCCGATCAATGCTCCAAACAACAGTGTGATAAGAATCAGATCTTTAACGCTGTGTCCGGTATCTGCAACGTATACGGTATAGTGTAATAAACTCATCTCATGCTATACCTCTGTCTTAGAATTGATCCGGAGTGATATTTATACCAGGTATACCTTTTGGGGGGCCAAATAAGACCACATCCATGGCCTTGAGAGCGATCTTTTGCTTGTGAATAGGGTCCTTGATTCCGAGAACGTTGCCAAGGAAATGCATATTGTTGACAGCTAGTCTGGAATACGCGAATCATACGTTAATCTATAGATAATGTTTCGACAAGGACTCGTAGCTGCTCTTTCGAATGTCTGTTGAATATTAGCTACCTGGGTAGAGTGGCACCTGTAACACGATGTTGAATGAACGTCGGTACATATTGCGGAAGGTCTACGTTGGATGTCAGCCATTCGGAAGTTTGTTCTATCGTCCAATTATGTACCTTCGGAACAAAATTGCAAAGTTTTGGTCATCTTTGTAGATGAAATTGAGAAAACCAACCATGACCCGATCAATGTTTGAAAGTTTATACCTCGGAACGTAACCAGGCCTCCCACAATTCTCTGACGCTGATGTGCATGTCGTCGTTGTGATGAAAAGCTCTCTGTCTCCTCTCGTAGCCAGCCTCGTACTGCAATTCTTCTCTCAAAAACTGAAGGAGATGTAGGAAAAAATGATTTAGCAGCGTACGGTGTCTAGGAAAAGTATAGAAATGAGAACATAGAGTAACGCTTACGTCGTCTGATTCGCTGAGGTCTACATTTCCATTAGCATCGTCGTCCAATTGGCTATGAAGCGATTTAATTGCTTCTAGACCTAATCGGTCGTGAGAAGCCATTGTCAGGCAAGCCAAGTCATCGTTGCAGGTCTCTGTATCTGCAAAATGGACGAAACGGTCAAAGATTACCAGCCGGATTAAGACGGGATGGAACTTGAGCAAAAAATGCAGGATTGCCGTACAGCTATTCGTACGGAGTATACGCTCTCTCCCTACTTACAAATTCTTTACTTGTAGGTGTCATTGGAAAGCATGAAAAGCATATGGGTAAAATTTAGATACATATGCAGGATCGAACGAGTTTGCAGAGGATCTTGTAAACTTGTCAAAGCGGACAAAGTAGCCGCGGACGAGGAATGAGAAAACTGTTGTCAACTTACTGGATTCGTGAGCAACAGCCTGCGCCAAACCATCGGTTAGACTAGATGTGAACGCTGTTATTTTTGGTGAATTTGACCCAGTTGACCCGGGCTGATAATTCGCACCGGAGTCTAGAGCTCCGCCACTGGCAACTCCGTGGTGGAAACACCAGCAGAACACGTAGAACGAAAACAATCCAATGATTTCGGCATTCACTACTCCTCGCATGTTTTAGGTTAGATCCAGTTTTCTTGTCAACTCCGCGACCGTTTCGCCCAGGTTAGTTTGTTCGATTGTTCGGTCAGTAGTTCGTAATAAGATAAATTGGTTTTTTCACGAGCGACGTAAATTTACGTAAATATACCGTATACCGCGGTCTAGTCTGACAGTTAATTGGTAGCCGTCACAGTTGTCCAAGGTTACAACGATGAAAACCGGGGCTGAATTTTGAGCGAATGAAAAAATAAATAAAGACGACAAAATTAATAACCTTTCGCAGACTCGTTCTTCACCTACGACCGGTCAAAAGTTCAATAGATACGCGAATCGACTCTCCGTCAATATTTTCAACGCCATTAAACCCCTCAAATTAATGGCCTGAAAACTATTTCAATAAGTTTTTTTTTCTTTTTTAAATATTGCATGAATGTTAAGTACACTTGTTCGCAAGAAGAATCGTTCGGTCCTTTTATCAAGGCCTCCGAAAGCATAGAACAAACGGATACGTTTTAATTGAACCGATGTAGAACTCGTTTGGAAAACCCGCAATCTTCAAACGACAACTAACTTTTTTCTTCTCACGCTATACGCGTTAAAGAATATCCGTCAAGTCGCTCATCTAGTGGATCGCAATAAGTCGGTTCTAATCCGTGGTGGCTACGCTGTTTGCCCACTTTACCTTGAATACGTCACGCCCGCGGCGGCAGCCTCGCGGGAAAATTTTGCTGCGAACCTCTCCCGAAATGGCATTGATTCGCCCGATTGGCCAGGCCTATACATACCTGCATGGTTTATACACGTACTGTAAACGAATGGGTAAAAAATATAAAATAATAATACATTTCTCACACCCGGTCGCAAAATGCCACTTTTCATACCTCTTGAGCGGGCGCAAAACAGATCTTTTCGGCCCTCGGGCGGAAATGTGCTTTGCGCCCGCCTAAAGCGGGCGCAAACGACTCTTTTCCTGCCCTCGGGCGCAAAGTTCCGTTTTGCGCCCGCTCACTCGGTCTGAAAAGAGGCATTTTTGCAGACCAGGTGTTGAGAAAAAAATCGTGTGCAACACGGGCGCAAGGCTATTTTGGCGAGTGTGATTGCAGTACACTCGCCTTCGGCTCGTACTGCAAATTTCACACTCGAAAAATAGTGTTTTGCGCCCTTGATACACAATGTACTAATTATAACGGAGCCTGTTCTATTGGAGGTCCTATTTTTTTTCCAACGTTCATTCTTTCAACTACCGAAAGCGCTGATTCAATTTGCCCTCTCATTTTTCCTAACACAAGTACCTATAGTAACTAAATTTTCGAAACATAAAACACATAGGTGGCAATTACAATAGAGGGTTGGTAGGAAATGAATTCAAAGTTTTTTTGTTTTTTTTTTACATTTTTTTATATTAAAATGCTTCATCAACAGTACCCAAAAATGTTCATCATTACTATTTTATTTCTAGTAGTATTAGCTATTTCTTTTCCTCCATTTCTTTTTTTCTTTTACTCTTGTATATACTTCACATCGATTTTGGGGAAAGAAAATCGTATCATATCTTTTTGTCTCACATTGTGTAGGTACAGATATTATAAACGTAATAACAATAGTTTTTTTGTTTAAAGATTTAAAAAAGAAAAGAAAAGAGTTGAAGCAACTAAAAAGGAACAGCATTTGAATTTATACCGACGAGCAAGACCACACAGTACTAAAAGGTATTATTACTTGAGGATGTAAATGCACCAAATTCAAATCATCAATCATCAATCATCAATCATCAACCTCGGATTTAGGGGGGATTTTTGTTTGTTTGTTTGTTACACATTATCTTTTTTTTGTCACTTCTATGTTGAAGAGTTTTCTAGGCTTGATCTGGAATGGGAGAGAGATTGATATGATTAGCGGAAATTTTATGGTTTTTTACAATAAACTTTTGTTAAAAGTTGGATAGCAGCCAGGGTGGTTATCTAGGGATATAGAGATTGGTCAATGGTACGGTTAATAGAGGATGGGCTTAATAATAACGTTGCATAGATACTATGATTAGTTATTTCCATATATTATAAGTCCTACTGCTGTTTGCACTCATTGGGATTAGCTCCCTGGGGCAGTTTCGCACCTGGAGGAGCGTTTGGGTGACCATCCTCTTCTTCGTCGTCGACCTCGTCGTCGTCATCCTCTTCCTCATCTTCCTCGTCGTAATCATCTTCCTCGTCCTCTAGTCCCTCGCCTGGAATTGTTTTGAAACAACATTAAAATTATTCTCTCAAAGCTAACTTCCCGCAGACTCGTGCCTCCTTTCGCTCTCCGAACTTGCCTGTGTAGTACAGAACTGCTCTGGGGACGATGCGCTCTCTGATGTAATGACCAATTTCAAAGTCGCTGGTCAACAGAGCCTGAGTCTCGTCGTCGATCTCAGCCTCGGAATCGTCGGGGACTGTGAAAATGAAAATTTACGATATATAGTTGAATTCGGAACAAGGATATAGAAATTTTGAAGGACCGAAAGCGAATAAACCCGTACCGATGGGAGGGCTGAAGAAATTGAAGAAGGAATCATTCTGAACGGTCTTTGTAACCGTGCGTACCGATCCACGGGATTTGTGTTTCTGATTTTTCTTGATCGTCTTCACCGTCACGTTCTTTCCTTTCTTCCAATCGATTATGCAGCCCTGGTAAATTGGTTTCATTAAAACGGGATTAGCGTCAGCTCGATGCGATGCAATTACGGCTTTTCATACTTTCCGGGCAACTTCTCACCTTGCATTTGTAGATTTCAGGCCCCTCGAAACTGAAGGGATCGTTCATCTCTGGAGCGCATTTCATGGTGTACTCCTTAGTGAGAACGGAGTTTGAGAAGAACTCGTTTGGCTCGAAGTGGAATTCCAGAACGAAACCCTGGAGTCGAGGAGAAAATATCGTTATACAATCAGTCTAGTTCAGTCTAATTCATGAAATACCGTTCAATTAACATTTGCAAACGGACCATTGGATTATTTTCGAGGAATATAACTTTGACGTCGTAGAGGTGCTTGAGAATGGGTTCGTCGTGCTCTTGGACCATCTCGGCTAACATTCCGACGTTCTTGAATATTGTTAACCAGAACTCAGGAATACCCTTGACGTTCTCATCCTTGACCCTTGAGGCGGTAGAAGAGAAATAATGTTTAAAATGAGAAGTGACGGTTACTTCGAGAGGAAGATGAAAATTGGAATACTATTGCGACTCATTTCCAGCTTGCGAAAAGGGAGGCGTAACGTAATAATTAAATGGCTAGCGGGTCACAGGTCAGGGACAGATAGTGCCAATCCCTGATAATCGTCGTTCTCTATCAATCCAAGACATACAGCATTCGAACGAAGCTGAAGCTACAGCTAATTAAAGTCGCATAAATATCAGACTTGATGGATTTAGGGAAATATGGGGAGCGTCGAGAGGTTCAAACATACTCGTCCTTCTTTTCCGCCGTAACATCCTCAATTTTGACTTTGGTCTTCAATTCGCCGCTGAGACCCTCTTCGTCTTCGCTTTCCCACTCGCACTCCTCTTCCGTTGGTTCATAAATGCCGGACACTATTTCGCCTCTCTTTTCGTACAACGGGACGTACATTTTGTGGTATTTGCACTCCAGCGCGTGCACTTCCTCGTAGAATTTAGCCTCTAGGTTAGTAGCTACCAATTGAATTTTTTTCAACGCCTTGATTCGACGCTTAACGGGGGCCGGAAGTGCCTGATGGGAAGAAAACCGGTCGGACAAATTTAGGGAATTATTCGCAGAGAGGGGAAGCAGAAAATAAGAGAAATATTCGTACCTCCAACATTTGTGCATGGATGCGATCTTGCAGGGCGGCTAGAAGATCGGGCCTGCAGAGTAACTGCGAGTTGACCTCGGAAGAGTGAATCGCGTCATCTTCCTCGACGAATTCCATGTCGCTAGCATCTCCGGCGCGTTCAGGGTCGGTGGTCATGGTTCTGGAGGTGAAACGTCGGTGAAAACGAGGAAACAATACAGATTGAATAGAAAAGGGGTGAATTTTATTTCTTCGTTTTTCCCTCCCAACATGTCTGACGTTTGAACAGCCATGTCGCGAGAACAAAAGATTCCCCGCGCGTGGAGAACGTTTAATTTGTCAAAGCGAAAACGGTGGAAATATTCAGAGGCGGACGGATCCGCGCGTGGGAAATTAATTGATCAGCTCCGAAATCGAACTATCGGGAGGGATTCAGGCCGGATATCTCGAAAGTTTGAAATAAAGTTTTGCGACTCGGAAGCAGCGTGCACATGGGCTAACTGCGGATGTTGAATTTCCGAGGATCAATCAATGATATTCCGTACGTTGAACGATCGACATCGACTCGTGACGGGTTCCAAGAGTCTCTCGAATTAAAAGGGGAGTGGATATGCGTAATATTTTGAAAAATGATTACCTTTAGTTCGGTGATGCCGACAGTGTGAAAAAGACGAAGGTACGAACGAAGGAATGACCAACGAACCGGTCCGCGTACCGTCTTACAAAAAGTAATTGAACAACGCGAAGTTGGCAAACAGACCCGAGGCTACCAACTACCAAGTACCAACCCCTACAAAAAGCTAGTGTCGCCAACCGCAAAGTGTTCGCTATAATTGTTGCGAGGCGAGCGTCGCGGTCGCGACCGTCGCGACCGATGGGAGAACGTCGCAGCGTCAGAACCTGCAGCAGAACGATAGACCGAGAATCGATATTCCGCCAAGCGTTACAGTCGATAGTGTAGAAATGGCTGAAACAAAATATTCACTTCTGCTAGAGACGAAATAGCTAACGCTAAAATAAAACAAGTAACAAGTAATATTATGATTTGGAACAAAGTATGCTATAATTTATTTTTTTTAATAACTTTGGAACTAGTCTCGAAAATTCATCCATCTTTACACGGACAGAACAACGGTGAGCGATTTAGTTCCTCTTGCCCTCTTCGCTGCGATTAACTCTAAATATATAACAATTTTCACTAATAGCAAGTTGAGTGCTAAGTAATATTAATATTCAGAGGGATCAATATTCACATTTGGTTTGCAAACGATCTACGATCTTACCTTCGTTCTCGAACAGCTCGTATGAACGGACCTTTTTTCATTCTCATGATCGAACTGTTCGGTTTGAAAAAAAATCTATAATAATTATTATTTCAACACCGTCTGTGCATAACCCACTGTTTACAAGACCCTGTGGTAGTAAACACAGCGAGGGGTTCGCCTTGGGATTATCAGCTGTAATCAGCAATTTGAATCTATAAAGTGTTGGGTGAAAACACAATCGTCACAAACAGAGCAGATAAACGGACGACAAGTTACAACAGGAACCTCGATAAACTGCAAAACCTCAATAAACAATAAAGAACTTTGCCCTTGATGAAAAAATATTCTCCGTTACATCGACGACGTCCTTCTCTTTCAAACTCGAGCCGTTTATGTTTATGTTATGATCATTTCGTTCACTCCTTTCTTTCTTACTTTCACGCATAATATTTTCTTGATCACAGCTTTTGTCCAAGCCAACAATGAGGTCCAATATCTTTTGGACAACATTCCCATATCCATGCATAAGGTAATTAAACATTTCTGTATCCTGTCGCCGTACAATACCAGCTCTCTTCTATTATTAACTCTTGTCTCTTTACTCTGTTTTTTTCAGGGCTTCGCCAGTTCGGTGGGAGAGACTAGGTAAGCTTTTCAAAATCACTTCTCGGTTTTTGTTGGTTATTTTTGCGTAACATGCGCCGGGGACTGGTGATAATTAGTGAATGTTGTCTTGTTTTTTTAAGGGATACGAAATCGGAGGAAAATGCACACGATTCGATATCTCACATCCAGTTCGAACCAAGCGTACTGGACTTCAAAGAGAGGTAATTCTCCATTTGTTTAACGAGGTTGTCTTAGCCCAAGTTTGTTCTCTAGTTTCTTTGTAAATTATGTTTCGAGATACAATTTGGCTGTAACTATTTTGGAAATTAATGCTCTCCACTTTGCAGACAGCTTGGCGTGCCGCACCAAGAAACTGTAACCCTGTACAACAAGGATCGCAACAAGACTATCCATCTGTCGTCAATATCTGGGAGCACCCAGCATTTCCATTCGTCCTTCTTTCAAGACAAAGTAAGTCTTTCGTGCGACGGAGAATAAGGCGGCGAATAGATTATCGGTAAATTGATTTGTTTGTTTCAAGGTGATTCCACCCCTCGGCAATACAACGTTCAACGTCGTGTTTTTGGGACGAGAGGAAGGAGATATCGACAGTCACCTGTTCATTCACACGTCCGACGGTACCCTCAAGTATCAGGTAATTGTACAAACGTAGTGACTCGTAACGATCGAAACTCATTTCGAAATCTCTTCCCCTCTATTTGTGTAGGTCAAAGGGATAAGCGTGAGCAGCCCGTATCGGTTGCGACCCGTCGTGGGAATCAAGCTACCCTTGAATGCTTCCTTTACTCCGCTCATATACATGCATAATCCTCACCCTCAGGCGATGCAGGTAATTAATCCGAGAGAATTTCATTCGCTGCTTTCCAGAATGCAATACGTTCCGAATACTCATTCTGGGTCTTAATCTTTCGTAGGTAGTCGAAGTCTACAGCAGCGGGGGCGAATTTCAACTCGAACTTCCATCGGGACAGGCAGAGGGACCTCGAGAGTTGTGGGAGATACCTCCGTACCAAACAAAACCTGTGATCAGATTGCATTTCAATGCTTATACGGAAAAAAATCATACAGCCTATATTAGGTAATTTTTTACTTTCCAGTCGAACGTTCTTCTACCTTATCTCATGCTCGTTTCGTGTTTATATATTGTATTGTATACGTGTTCGCGACTCTACAGGATCAAGGTCAACAATAGCGCAGAGGTGTTGGTCGTTGCGGTCGAAGTCGAGGTCGGCAGTGGAGCTGGACTTCACTGGGGTGGAAGTTCGGGGGTCGTTAACCTGGGTATGGGAGGTTCGCTTCAGCCTCCCATTCATTTTCCATTAACGCTGAAAAATTCAGCTAAAAAGCCAGTCAAAGTGCTGGTAAGTTCTTGTTCCCGCAACGTACGCCTGCCTTCACCCTGACTCAACGCAACGTTTATTCGTTTCTTTCAGAATATAATTAGCACGCCCGTGTCAAAGGCGCTGAAAATTAATTTTGAGCCAGTTGTAATCCCAGGTGATACAGAAATACCAATTGCAGTTGGAACTTTGATGTACGACTGTGAGTAAGAAGATATTCTCCTGAAAAAAATGTCTCGACATGTTCGTACTTGTAATAATTCACGATTGAATATTTTCAGGGAAGGCAGGATTAGACTTACAACACTTCAAAGGGAAATTAGTTATCAAAGGCATCGGGCCTGGCGGATCTAGTCAAAAGCTCATCATACCTTGGATAGCGAACGTTTTAACGGGTGGTTTGGAAGTTAATGCTTCCGTGACACATTACTGCGCTCCTTATTCCATACAACCTCGGAACTTTACAGTCATTAACAAGTACAAACTGCCCCTGGCTATAACCAATGTCTCCCTGTCTACGGAAGCCAAAACACTTTTTGCGGTACAACTGATTTCCTTGGATTTAGTTTTCTTCTCTTCTGCGTTTCAATTCTTGTCTAATCCAATCTTTTGAACGGTAATTTTTCAGATCAAAGATTTTGTTCCAAGAGTACTGAAGGCAGGGCAGAAAGCGAATATATTCTCACTGCTGTTGTCCAGCGAGAAAAAATCAGAAAATTTGAAACTTGAATCTTCAATTTTAATTCATTCGAATGTGTCTACAACGGAGGTGCCGCTGTTGAGCTACGACGGGAAAGTTAAAAAAGTTATACCTGGGGAGGAAGAAAACGACAAGGGCACCATGAACTTTGGAACTGTCGGCAGCGGAACAGAAAACGAGGCGATCTTTGCTTTGGAAAATCACAATCCCATCAATGTGGAACTGCACGGATGGGGAGTGAACATGCCTGGAGCTGTTCTGGAGTTAATGGGGTGCCAAAGCGGACCGACCCAACTTTTTAACAAAGGAATTCGTAATATCAGCGTTTGCAGTCAGATGGGAAATGTGAGAGATGAGAAAATACCCTCAAAACTCGAATCTATGACTTCCGAATTCCACAATCTTACTCACGATTATTTTAAATTCCAGCAAAGCATAAAACCAGGCTACTTGGCGGTATTCAAAATTAAAGTTAAAACTGCTACCGTCGAAGAAGACACAATTGTAGGAGAGGTATTTGTGAGAACGACTTACGAGCGGCTAACGGTACCTGTTTTCATGCGGGTAGCTCACGGACGAATTTCTGTGAAGAAGCTCACCTTTGCCGACTGTTTTCCAGTGAGTAAACCAGACCTATAAATTTGACTCTGTTAAAATTAACAATACCGGTTACGATTACTCTGCGTTTGTTTTCAGGGAGCTGTTTGCATCCATCAAGTCAAAGTACACTCCACATTTGCCAGGCCGATGGAAGTCACGTCCGTAACTCCCTTCCACAAGGATCAGCGACTAAAATACATCCCCTTGGACGACACAGCTTTGCCTGTTATATCGAAGGGTGACAATCACATAGGATCCATTGCGTTCGACTCTTCGATAGCTTGCAAACAACACTGTTATTTGGGATTATCCTTGAACACGAGCGGTAATTTTACTTCCGATGATCGTCTAATCGCATCAACTTTCTCGGAGCGTTTGACTCATTGATTAACTTTCAGCTGGCAATCAATGGCTAAACACGCTGAATCTTCCCTCTCACACGCGTGATTCGGATTTGAATTTACTCAACACTCGTTACACGCGGTATTTAAACTCAACCGGAGGCGGTTCTTGGGAAAATATTACAATTCGTTTGGACACAACGGAAGTCAGGGGGCACAGATTCAGCTTGAACATAAAACATTACTGGCCCAGTCTTTTGGGAAACTCTGGAAACTCGAAGAATAAAAGTTCATTAACTTTTTCGCTCACGCAAGTCGGCAACACGTCCTTCAAGACAATCAAAATAGACAATCCCAGCTCTAGTCCGCTGCTTGTACAGCTTGTGCTGGATTGGAGCTATCCGCAGGGGATGAGACTCTATCATTCTCTACCTAACAAGTCCGTATTTTTCTATAAATAAAACGCATAGTTTTAGTCATCTCTTCTATTTGCGTTTATCAATTCAATCCTATTCACAGATTCAAGCCGATATGCGTGGACTGTCCCACAACGATACCGAGCGAATTCAAATTGGAAGACAATTTTGAGGAGCGGGTGTGGTTCGAAAAACACTGGAACGTAGTAGTACCCGCTCAGTCTTTGCCTCTTTATCTCAATCCCCACGAGTCAAAGACAATACGTTTATCTTACACCCCTTTTTCGGCTAGTTCGTCTTCAGCACTTTTATACATTAGGTAATTTTGAATGTACCCAACTTTCTGAACGTGATTCTTAACCAAACGCTAAACTCTCTTCCAATTACATACATTTCAGAAATAATATGACTATACTGGAAGTTTTACGACTGGTTGGACGCGGGGCGCACGCGCAATTTAAGTTTGGAAATCGTAAACCTGGATCTACCACGCCGCTGCTTTTCGAGCTCGCTGACAAGCATCTCAAAGACTGCGAACGTAAGTATGATTTCTTATATTCTAATTCCTTCTCGTTATGTGATTATTGATTCTCATTTGTCAACATATTTTCGTCATGTTTCCAGGCGAAAGATTGAGAAGAAGCCCGACACCCAATCTCACAGTAAAGCGATCTTTTACTGCGAGAAATACAGGAGAATTGCCGATCGATATTCATGGATTTTACATCAATGGATTATACTGCGAAGGATACGGATTCAAAGTATTGAACTGCGCACCTTTCAAGTTGAATCCAAACGCGACAAAGAAGATAGAAATAGCATTTACCCCAGACTTCACGCTCTCCCGTATCGAGCGGGAACTACTTATATTAACGAGTCTGGGGACAGACACTGTGCACGTCGAGGGTGTGAACGAGAGTGGAATGGCCAGGCTGTCTTTACTGACTACCGTTCCGGCTCACACCTTGGAAGCTTGTGCCGCGGTGATAACAAGGCCATCTTGGGAAAGACCTGTGCAGTTGGCGGCGATAAGCCTTTCCACTATTCTGCTCATTTGCATTCTTGCCATTTCATTTCTAGAGGCGGATAGAATCCTGCGCGGGGCGTTGGTCAATTTGTCCAAGGGCCCTATACAGCCTCCGCTTGATCTCAGATTGTTGGCACACGTCTCGACGCCCTTGGCACAAACTAGCGTTGTCGCCAAAGAAAAGTTGACCAGCGACGAGCGGAACAAGTCTAGCAAGAAAGACGAAGTCACACCAGATTGGTCGCTCATGAATGTAAAGAAGAACAAAGACAAAGACAACCAAAAGGGGATCAAAATTCCCGACTGGACCGCCGATGAAGAACGACGATTTAAGATGGATACCGAGTCTAAGGAAATATCGGCCGCAAAGAAACCCGAAGAGTCAAGTAATATGGAAACTAGCACCAGTTACACCACTAACACGGCTTGCTCCGGGTCCAAGAGGAGGAATAATAAGAAACAGAACATTAGTCAAGAACCGCCGCAGATCGAAACTCATAATACTAATCATATTACTGACTCTGTACCTGCCCCGGACATGCAAATTGTGCCAGAGAAAAAATACACGACCAGCAATACCTCGAAATCAAGTCCTACGACCAGTAAAAAGGGCAAATCGACTCTGAATCCAACTGTAATTACAACGAATATTGTTAAAGAGGAAGCTAAAGTTGCCGATAATTATGTGCGGGTAGACACGTCCACGCCGATATCAAATAACGCGAAAGAAAGTAAGTCAGAGTGTAAAAAGAAACAGGAAGGTAATAGTAGCAACGTTCAAATTCAATCTGGTAATCAATACAAAAAATATGAAGCGGCAAATTCACAAAAAGGAAATCAGTTCTCCGAAGAGGAGACCTCATCTACCACAACCGAAAGTTCTGTACATGAGGATACAGTCTCGTATAAGGTAGAGATTTTATTTTTCTCCACGGGATATTTGTTTTGTATGGAAAGATTTCAATGAAAATGATTTTAATCCACAGGAATGCGATCGTTCTTACGTTAAACCTGACAAACTTCAGAGAAAACCTTCGGTCAAAAAGGCAAAACCACAAGCAATACCGGTAGCACCGTCTATAGATTACAGAGACAATTATGAAGGAGATTGCGACGACGACGATTACGACAAAGAAAAGCAAGATAATCCTAATAGATGGAAAACCAGCACGACTCGGTCAAATGCAAAACACCACCATCACCCTTTGCGGTATACCAACGATTCTTCTTTCAAAATACCTCGTCCGAGCAAAAATCTTCCAAGAAAAGAAAAAACAACTCAGAAGCGCCGCACGGCAGACAAGACCCACCAAAAATGTACGTCTCGAAAGCACTGGCCGTTTGCTATCGCTTTTGAACCCGGAAAATTTTTAATATTCGCATTCCGCAATAATTTGTGCTTCATATCTTATAGCTACTTCATTAAGAGGGACCCTGTCGCAGAGAGACGAAAGCAGATCTGTGCCACCTGCGATTCCACCTCCGTTACCACCGCCGCCATCCTGTTGGGGTGAGAACAGAGCAAAGTTCAGCGACGTCGTAGCTCGAAATCAAGACAGCCTTTCCATTTTTGGCAATGCTTCGAATAGTCGTAAAATTCAGGCAAAGTTATCGGAAGTGGCTCCTACGTCGTCCAATACTCAAATTAAAGTCCCGGAGAATCTTCATAACGACGTACGCGACGAAAAATCTAACGCCGGAGGAGAGGTGAAACTGAATTCCAAATTCACTGTTGGCGACAATCTATCGTTTGAAAAAGAAAACAAGTCACCTATAAAGCAAGATGTTCTCTTGATGCCGTCGAATAAATGTCACACAAACAGTTTCTTCATCAACACCTTCGCCGAGCCACAAGTATGCCACAGAATAGGGATTTTCATTCGATTCTTCTAGCTTGAAATATTCTAATCCAACGCTTTTGAAATCATTCATAGTTCGAACCAGAGTTGGTGCCGTACGAGTTATCGGAGACCGATGAACCGCTGGTAGAGCTTGAAAGTCTGGAACCTTCTAGCCCTGGGCTGTGGAACAACAGTCGAGTAATGATGGACCTCTTGCAAGACAATACATCAAAGTTTCAAGCGGATCGACCAAAGTCTGCGGATAAAGCTGCCAATTTGACGGATCCTTTGAAGGGTAAATTATATCTGCCTTTCACGGTCGTGGACTTTCTTTCTAAGAGGAAACGGTGCTGGAGCTAAAAAATTCTCTCCGACAGACAACTGGGTTGCGGTAGAAACGAACTGGGAGCCTCTCTACACCCGCGCAGCAGTCGGTGAGGAAAGAAGCGGCGTTTGGGGTGTCAACACCGGTGGGGTGTGGGCTGCCTCGCCATGGGGAGCCCCGACGCCCCCTACAAATCCTCTACAGCCCTCGACGACTCTGCAACAAACCAAACAAGACGTGCAGGTGCGTCGAGGGTATTTGATTTTGTCTAAAAGGTTTCAAGTACAAGTAAGCATTTCATCATATTTCAATATTGTAGGACCGTTCTGGCTTTGATCCGTTCCGCTCCCTGAGTACGATTTGGACACCGTCTTCGTCTGATCCGTGGAAATCGAATCTTCCAAAGTAAATGCTGACAACATATTTCATTTCTACAACATTTATATTAAGTTATTCAAATCCGCAATGTTGATCGCGACCGTAAATCGCAAATATTTTTTTAACTATTCTTTATCTCGATGAAACATTTTCTTTTATTCGTTTTCTTTATTTTCTAATCTTTGTTTTATCTGGTCTTGTTACTGATCAGGACGTGGGGGTCGACGAGAAAGCATTGTGGATTGACTATCTCGGTTGTTGTTGAGGTTTTACAGAAAAAGGAAATTCCTCTTTTTAACGAACATAGAAATTCGGAAATATTCACGAAAACAGAAATAATAATACACGATGTTATTATTATTGTTGCTTTTTTATTAGTTATTATGATTATTATCAATATTATTATTATTATTATTATGTTGCTAATAAAAAATTTACAAAAGTAAAACGCGACAAACTGCTGTTGTTGAATCTCTTAACGACGTAATCATGAGACTTAAGATAACTTTTTCATCATTGATAATTCACTTTTACGGATAGTTAATTAACTGCTCCAGAGGCATTTCTTCAAAGGAACATTAAAAACTTTTTTTTCTCAATGCGTCAAATGGTGAATCAAATATTATTTTTCTTGTAAATCTCAAGTTGTTACTCCACTTTATCATTCTCACCCACGTCATACGTATAATGCGTAATACGTGCATGCCTATGTAGTCAAGCAAGAGTTAATTTCACCGATACTGTTTCGCGTAATTGTTTTTCTGGTCGATGCTCGATACCTGACGACGACAACAGCACAATAATTGTTTCCACCTCGATGTACAACATACAATTTTATCAATACTCAACTCGTACTTCGTAATGACGAATGAATATTATACAAGATGATGATTCGATCATGAGGTTGATGTAGATTGACAACCATTGATTACTTTTATTTGTCGGCGGAAGTCTACCGGTGTGAAAATCCGTTTATCGAATAACATTGTTCAATTTTTTCTCTTTCTTTCTCTTCTGAATAATTTCTGTCAAGTCTGAAATCACCAAATGTATCTGTGATAGATGACTGCGTTGCCTGTAAATAGTTTATTTGAACAACAGAGTGTTATCATTTCAATTAATTAGAATATGTATCTTTTCAATTTCCATGTTTTTGATAGTCATTACTATATTATTGATAATTAGTGTTACTTAATATTACGTTCACTGACGTACTACGTACTCGTAATCGGTGCAACAAAACAATACAAAATAGTCATTTAAGCAGCCTGAAAACTAATTTTTCTTATTCTGATTCACATATTCACATATAAATCGAAGCCACACTCGCACAGAGCACGGTGCGGCGGCACGGCCAGTATAATCATTCGCCATGCTTTTTGTGACTGCGACTTTGAACAAACGATGATTAGTCAAGTATACAGATTGTACAAGGTCTGTGTCAGCAACCTTGACATGGAAAAAATATTCTATTTCGACCAATAACTATCATTGCAAATCTTCTCGGCCAAAATGTTATCTGTATTATATATGCAATACCTTCGGTTGAATTATTTCATTACATAATTGGTACACGATACTTAGATCCTACTACAGTGTACAGTGAAATCTTCCTATTGTACTATCTTTGTAAGACTGCTCATCTTTGTTTGTTTTCTGTTTTTGTTTTCTCGTTAATAAATGAAATTCTACAAGTTTCAATTAAAACCTCTTGCCTTTCAATATTTTGCCAAACAAAACATTTCATTGTCCAGACACACGTAATGTAATATACTTTATTCAAATAGATATGATAGAAGTGTGTATAAAATAGATCATGATTATGATTTGGAAGTAAGTATCATAATTTCGTCATTATTTACAAATTGGAATAGAAAGTCTTCAAATCGTCGCAAGTCTGCAATTAGGTGCCGAATTTCTTGGCATAGCGCAGGGCTTTGCTTGCTGTATTCTCCTGAGTAGCATCTGAAAAATAATTACAAATGAAACTGATCAATGTTCAGATGTAGATGATTGAAGATAAAGTGCGCAGGGATCGAACCGCACCATGTTATCTTCGTCTATTTTTCTCTGCTGCCTTCTTCTGTTTAGAGCCGAACTGCAGGTTCTCGGCGGTCCTGAGTCAGCCTTGATACCCTTTCCCTGCGGTTTTTGATGAGACATTATCTTTTTCAACAAAATATGATTTTCTCTTTCGATGTTTCTCAATTCCTCGTTTGTGAAGCTCATGTTTCTTCTTCCGCCGCGCGTCAATCGTCTCCTGCCTGCGATCAGTGTTTCTTCATCCTCTGAAAGATACCTCATTTCACATTCACCCAAAGTCGAGCTTCCTCCTTCGTCATCATCTAGACTCTTTCCATTCTTGATCAGGTCTGTTATTCTTCTGTCGTATTTCAGGCCTGTGGAATTAAAAAATGACGAGCCACCGCTCATCGAGGATCTAGGAGTAACATTCGTTACTTCCGACCCATTGTAAGAATCCTCCGAACAAAACGACTCGGCTCCATAATCAGATTTATCGTCATCTTCCGTCTCTTCCAGACTTTCATCCCTCTCGATGCTGCTCTTAGGTATTGAGACCTCAGAAGTTTGGCAAACGGTGTTCTTTGGGACACGGGATAACGCAGCTTCGCGACTCGGCTCGACGTCACCACCGTCGTCTTCCTCGTCCCTGTCGTCTCTTCTTTGAGACAGTTCAAAGCTCGCTTCTCCCTCGACGCGGATAGAACAGTTTTTCAACGATATTTCCGATGTTGTGAGCCGAGTTTTTGCCATTATTCCGAATAAAACGTTATCGAAAAACTCGAATTACTGGCAACGCAAAATAAACATCGATCAGTTATTAACTAGCAACCTGCGTAACCATGGTAACCGCATTATTGAGACGTTAAGCAACGGCGACACTTTTCTACGAAATTGATTCCGGTCAATTCCGATAAATTTCATGGTCTAGAACACAGTACGGTTGGCTAATGAGAAATAACAATTCAACAGATTAAGTTCGATTGTCCTATCGGCCACGGTAGTATATGGTAGTATGTATACAACTATACAGCTGTCGAATCCGCGCTTCGAAATTAGCGCCCGTCCACCTGCCGCTGAGAATTTGAAGCAGTGCCCCATCGAGTACGCGGCTTGTTGCGAATGTTCGTTTCGTTGGGCTTGGGCGGGACTGTGGCTGGCGGTCGTGCGGTCGGGCAGTGTGTGGGGACTGTTCACTGTGGTTCGAGTTGGGGTCTTGGGGATCGAGCCGGTGATCAGTGATGAGTTTAGGAACAGTTCTAAGCAAACATTAATACGTGTAAATAGATTAGATTATAATTATTAGTTAATTGAATAAAACGTGTCGACGTTGGTTTGTGAACAAGTTATGTTTACCGGCTCTAAAATCATCCCTTTATGACTGATATCTAGTGAAAAGGTAAGCCACCCTGTCTCGAGCCCCCAATTTATCGTTTACAGGCTAGGTTCCTCCCGGACTAATTAATCTCATTACGCTATCCCGTATTTCCGCTATTAATCAAATTACGCTGAGTCTTCCGTAACTTTTATATTATTATTTTACGCCGCTTGCGGATATCATGAGATAATTCCTCCTCACGTTACACCCCGGTCCGTCAATCGTGAGAGAGACTTTTTCAAGGCGTTTTTCTTCCACCTTTTCGATCGCGATTGGCTGCTACCGTCCGAAAAATTGCCGCGTTTGTAAATTCCTACTCTTCCTGATTCTGTCAACATTTGGACTATTCTTCGACTCGCATTTATGAGAGAATTATGGAAAAAATTCGATGATTCGTTACGTCATAGATGACTAATTGATCTTCAGGTATTTCAAATGGATACACTTTTGGTCACTGTCCTGTTCGGACTGCTGTTCGGTGGACTCGATGCAAACAAGGATCACGTTCACGACGAGGATTTCAGCGACGTCCCAAGCAACGTTTATCGCAGTCCGGTTGTTGACGGTTTTGCCTACTTAGCCGAACATTTCGACGATCCGGAAAACTTCAAAAAACAATGGATCTTGTCGGAAGCTAAAAAAGACGACATTGACGACGAAATAGCCAAATACGACGGTTTGTCATGCCTTGACTTGAGAAAATCGCTGTTATCTCTCTTTTGATTAGCAATTGTTCTTTTGACTAATGACGATGCAACTTCCTTTCAGGTATCTGGAGCTTAGAAGAGGCGGCAAAACACTATCAAGAAGGCGACAAAGGATTAGTGCTGAAAAGTAAAGCCCGCCACGCCGCTATCTCAGCCCCATTGGCCAGACCTTTCCACTTCAAGGATAAGCCACTGATCGTTCAGTACGAAGTGATTCTACAAGAAGGCCAAGAATGTGGGGGAGCTTACTTGAAGCTTCTGACTCTGGACCCGGCGCACAAAGATCTAAAACTCTTCAACGACAAAACTCCGTACACTGTAATGTTCGGGCCGGACAAATGTGGAAACGATCACAAGGTGAAGGTTTTAGAGAATTCTAGGTGATAATTTTTCCCAAAACGCCCTTCATTCGGTGATTTTTCTCCCCAGCTGCACTTCATCTTCCGTCACCGAAACCCTCTCGACGGTTCCATCGAAGAAAAACACTGCAAGAAGACCAAGGACCGTCTGGAAGATGCTTTCAAAGACAAACAGCCTCATTTATACACTTTGATAGTTCGTCCTGATAATACTTACGAAATGAAACTCGACAATAAGGTAGTGAACGAGGGGACTCTGCTGGACGATTTTACTCCCCCCGTTAACCCACCTCTGGAAATTGAGGACCCCGACGATAAGCGGCCGGAGGATTGGGACGAGAGAGAAAAGATCCCTGATCCATTGGCTGTCAAACCTGAGGACTGGGACGAGGACGCGCCTGCTCACATCGTTGACGAGGAAGCCACTCTTCCGGACGGTTGGCTCGAGGACGAGCCGTCCATGATACCTGATCCCAGTGCTATAAAACCAGAAGATTGGGACATCGAAATGGACGGAGAATGGGAACCCCCGATGCTGAGTAACCCTCTTTGCGAAAACGCCCCAGGATGCGGTCCGTGGAAACAACCGCTGAAACAAAATCCTCGTTACAAAGGAAAGTGGCTGCCGCCTCTGATCAACAACCCTAATTACAAGGGGAAATGGATGCCAAGACTCATCCATAATCCCAATTACTTCAACGACGAACATCCTTTCAAGATGTCTTCGATCGTAAGTAATCCGCGGATGAACACGTTTTCTATTCTTTTGGTTGCAAATAGTGACTCTGTACATAGCTTTTGTCGATCAGTTTGCAGTTGGGTTTGAGCTCTGGTCCATGTCGCCCGATATTCTCTTCGACAATATCATAGTCACAGATAAGGAAGATATCGCTAAGAAATGGGCAGACGATTCGTTTGAATTACGCAAAGCTAGAATCGCCAAAGAGAACGTGAGTATATTGAACGGAGTTTCACTCGATGCGGTAAATAAGTTCTTAATTTCAAGAGAATTTGGTTTTCTTATACTTCACTCTATACTTGGTTACGCTGCGCCCCGATGTTCATAGAAAAGTCTGTGGGGTAAAATGATGCAATCTATGAACCACAAGCCAGGCTGGTGGGCTCTGTACTTTTTTTACTGCGCCATACCCATTGTTCTATACGTTGCTTACCTAATCAAGCGATCTTGGGAGGTATAAAAATCTTTCCATCCAAATACTTATCTAATCACGATAGTCATAGTCCTGTACTTTTATAATCCCAATGCATAGTTTCGACTGTAATCTAAAGCTGCTGTTATACGATACCTCTCATTCAAAATCCAAAGTATTATCGCAATTCTTATTGCCCAGTGTAAACGGTATTTGAATCTGTATCCCACACAAGTAGTGTAGAATTATTTTTTCATACACAGTGGAGTGTCTGGAGCCAGATAGCCGCCTTTACCGTCGACCATCCCTGGATGTGGGCCGTTTATGTGTTAATGGCTGGCATTCCGATACTCCTGCTAGTTTACTGCTGCTGTATCCCAACTCAGGTATTACGCTAAGTACTTGTACAAGTTTTTTTTTTTTTTTGTAATTCCTCATAATTCGTTATTTTCAATTCAACCCCGGACACGAATTTTTTATCCGAGTATCGCACATGCTTCGTATTCCTGGCCAAGTCTGTGAGCCACTGACAAATTTTAATAATCGTTACATGAAATCACAGGAAAAGGATGATTTCAAGTCAGGCGAAAGAGAATCGCTACAATTGAACGAAGAAGAAAACGTAGCGACCGAAGAAGAGGCTGGCACTGAGAACAGAGAAACTGGCGGGGAAGACAGAGAGGTCGTCGAACCCGAAGAACCCCAGCAAAACAGTGAGACAGAAGATGTCAGAAGCGAGGGAACCGTCAAGGTATACAACAGTCTTTGTTCCAAGTAGCCAAAGTGATTCTCTTTATCGTGTCAAAATTGAATATTGTTTATGATAAACTGTTCACAGGAGGAGTCATCCGCCAGCGGTGACGGTCCTCGTCGAAGAAAACCTAACAAAGAATGATAAGAGTGGGAAAATTTACATATTGTAACTCACATTCCACAGTAAGTTCACCTCACAGATTTTACACCTCGGTTATTGTCCATGTGGCTTTGAACACCAAACCAATTAATCCTCTGACGGCTTCAATATCACCCGTTAAAATGTTATCATACCGTTTATTCGTTGTAACTTGGTCACTGCTTTCTACCGTGTGATTCAGAAAACTTGGAGCAGAAACAAACGTTGATTCCCTATCATTTTATAGTAGTATTGACCGTATCAAAAAATGAAATCTTCATTCGTAATTTTATTCCGAGCAGCGAACCAAAGCATTTCAGCATTTCATCGAACCACTGCTCAGTCAAGTTTATATTTGTAATTTGTTATTGTCGCCACATTTTCGATGTAATACATCATCTCTTTACGCCGTTATCTTGTGAGTGATTGATAAGTCGTACCACCTATTTCGTTGTTGAATGTTTCTGAATATTAGTATTTTTATGCATTTATGCAATTTTTTATGCAAGTTAGTATTTGGTTCAAGCTCGTCGTACAATTAAAAAAAAAAAAAAAAAAAATTCATTCCAACTTCGTGAATTCATGAAGGTATCCATTTTCCAGACGAATTGATTCTTGGATACTTGAGACTTCTCTAGTCTGAGATAAATCGTTGATGTACGTAAATATGACCTATTATAGGTATCCCTGCGGTGCCAGCTGGTAATATTGACCATAATTCTGATTCGGTATGTCAAATTCCCAATCATCTTTTGCGTGGGTATATTCTGTTTGTTATATGAAGAACGAGTATGGGTGGTAAAATAAATAATCTAATATCAGAGTGGACGTAAATATTATATTGCTGCATAGCATGAAAGTTGGTTTAATTTATTGTACCAAATGCATAATTATTATTATAATTTACCAAGTATTCCATAATTCAACATTTATTTATTCAATTGCAATTAATATGTGGATTACTCAATTTAGTTGGTAAATCGGTATGTTACGTCTGGCCCTACGGTCCACAAGTAAAATAAAAAAATAAAATTATACAAAATGAGAAATAAATGAAAACATGTGAATTAGCCGAAGCAGGAAATCCTTTAAACTGTTTTTGGATAATTTTATATTCCAATGTTGTGCCTGTCGTGTGATTAGGTGTATTATAATACTATAATAGTATTAGCTCTAATATTTTCATATTGAAGTTTAATACCAAACCGAAATTAGAATTGGCTTGATGTTTTTACGTCAGAGCTGTGTTTCTTTTCGATTTGTAATTTCAAGGGGTCTTTCAAATGTGTATAAATCGTCTGGCAGCTGTTAGAAGCGAATCGCTGATTAACCAACTATTGTCGGAATTGGGTGAATTGCCGATTTCACCTATCCGTTGTTGAAAGAATCCTGCGCTATGTCGTAACAGAATTTCCTGACATTATCCAAGAACAGTTTTCTACAATAAGCAATATAGCAGGATTCATTATACATATTATGTAATTCACTTTTGTTATTAATCTTTACAAATGTGAACACAGCAACCTAACAATACTTGAAAGCATGTCACAAGATATAAAAATTCCATTTACAAATTTTATTCCTCGGATTATACATAATATACCTGCGAATATAATACTCATATAACATTGTATAGTACATTATCATTACAATCGGGTTCACCCAAATGTACAAATATTAATAAGTAACGTGGATTGAACGAAAGTTGGACTAAAGACGGATGTAAATACTTTCTCTACTTAAATTTGTGTTCACGCATACTGATAAACGGGTTCGACGAATACGCGGCGTTTATGTCAAGTCGGAAGTTTAATCATTCAATAACATACTTTATTAGATTCTGACTGAGGATCCATCGATTGTAGATGGATTTTCATTGATATGGGCGATAGAATTGTATGAATAATAATCATAATATTAGGAATTTGTTGGAGACAAACTCGAAGGGTTCTGGGTACACGATTTACAAACTGGTACAGCTCGTTGCGACAATTGCCCTGCCAATGTGCCGTGGACTCCCATGCACCTTGTGCAAAATACGTCTCCGCAAGACCAGCAATGATACTGAAATTGTTTTGTCAATTATGAGAATTGATTCATCATTGGTACAGGAGAACGGGTTGGGTTGCGGACAAAAATCTTCCTACCTTTTTATTGAACGTGTCAAAGGTCGTGGAGCAAGTGCATTCCTCGACATTGCGAGACGACTTCCAATCCAAAGCAACAGATTTCAATTCCCTTTCCAACTGGTCCGTACTAACGCTGGACTTACTCAAATCCTCGTCATCGGTAGCCTTTCCTATTATCTTTTCCGACAACGATTCTTTGCTGAATTTGTTGTCTAGTTGTTCGTACTGCTTCTCCTGACCCTTCTTTTGAGCATTGTTTGACTTGAATAGTTGACCCAACGTGTTTACTCTCTGGAAGAGGAATGTGATGTGAAGAAAAGCAACTTTTTTCAGCACAAACATTCGCATCGATTCAAATACCTTCAGCAGAAGTTTGACGTGGTCCTCCAAGAAACTGGTATGGTCGTGTATCGTTAACAACAAATCCTCGTAAGTCTCTCGAGAGTGTATACCGTTTTCAAATCTACAGTACAAGCCCTTCCAGAACCTGAAATGCCAATTATCTCTCAAACAATTCCGTAGAAAGAGAAAAAAGATAACTCCATGTCTGCTTTGACGGATGATTACTCACAGAATACTTTGTGGCGCTAATTTCGGCCATAGAACGTTGTTGCTCTCCTCTTTGTATCCGTTACAGCAATACAAGGGATTGATATACTCGTTCATGTGATTGGCTATGTATCCCCAGAGAGAATAAGTTCGTTCAGACAGTCTGAAATTGATTTTGATAGATACGACGTTCAATGACGAGTAACGAATTGCTTCGCGATTGTAACTTGATAAGAAATATTGATCCACCTCAACATCTGCCTGTCCTTCTCGCAGTTTCCAACAAAGGTTCCGTACTGACAACTGTGAATGTGGTCGTGAAGGGTGAGCAGAAAATACTCGTTGAATTGAAAAGCGTAAGGATGCTGTTTCAGAAGCTGGTAGGTAGCGTCAATGAATTGTGTGAATATAGGGGCTATTTCTTTTCCGTCGCCGCCTACGTGGCCGCAGCGATCGCTGAACTTGTGGCCAAAAGACAGCCAGTCTTTCTCGATCAGTGCCTAGAATAAAAAACGATCGGAGATGAACCTTGGCCGCCACTGGATCGACGTAACGGTTCAATCTTATCTTATTCGCACCTGGAAACCTTGAATCGTTCTGTGGAACGGATCCAACATCAGCGCAGCGAGAGAACAGACTTGAGCGGTCCTGTCCCAGCCGTCGCTACAATGCACCACGACGCTAACTCCGCTTGAAATAGCGCGAGCTATGAACCAGGCTGTCTCCAGTATGGACCTTATGTGCTTCAACCAGCCGCTGCTTTCTAGTCCATTCAAGAAACCGCTCATCGTCGAGATTTTCTGTGCTGTATAAGGAAGAGACGAGAATGTGTCACGGTTGTATCGATTTCCTAAAAAGATTCGATCGAAATATTTCTCAGAGACTTACATTCCATGAGTTTACTCAAACTCGCTCTCATCACGTGGATGTTTTCAATTCCGAAGAAATGGAATTTTATATTTTCGTAAAAGCTTTCATTCTCGTAGCCTTTGCCCGCTGCCCTATTGGCCATTGCATTGATCTGAAATGAAAACGTAGTTTTGAAATGAATAACATAGAAACTGTTCTGCAAAGATAACAAGTTCGGCTCAATACTTGAACAAACTCGATGGCATTACTCACCCTCGGTCTCGTGTCAACTACATACATGTATTTTGAATTGGGATTTGTCCGCAGCACATTGTACAACATTTGCTCATCTTCCGGGCAACGAGCGTTGAAGCCGGACAGCGGTTGACTGCATCTGCATATCGCAGCCTAGAATTTGTTCAGACATTGTGTCAATGGCATGAAAACAAGAACCAAAGAACGGACTTTTGTAACAAAAATCGTGCACAAAACCTTGTTCGAATGGAGGTACGTTAGCACCGGTAATCGGCCTTTACTTCTGAACTTGGCACTGCCGGACAAAACATTATTCGTCGACGTGCTTGGCACGTATAAATATTTCGGATACGTGTCGCAGAGCTGTGAGAAATAAATGGAAAAAATTACTATATTCCGAAATATTGTTTGATTTATCAACTGACTTAAATCTGGACCTCGTAACTGGTGTTGAGGTACGAAAGTGACCATTCCTCATTTGGAACACCTAGTCTTTGAAATTCACTCTGAATATCGAAGAAATTCCAACCGGCGTGCTGCGGCAGTTTGTCCTTACTAGCTTGATAATTGAAACAGTACAGATCTTGCAAGCTTCCTGAAAAAATATAGTTTTCGAATGATGCAAAATTTTCAGAGAAAATAAGTAAAATTGGCTTCTCGGCTTAACAATGGCAATAGTCAAACCTGGAGTTGAGAGTTTCAACAACATGAGATAAATGTCGTGGCATTCCCGTTCTTTCGGTATAACAAAGGTAACGGTGAGAAAGTTTTTGCATTTTATCTGAAGAGGAGACCCCGTCGTAGACAACGGTTGTTTATCTACGTTCGCTATGTGCATGTACAGGACCTGAAACACCAACTTCATACAGCCTACTGTCGGGAGAAGATGATCGCGGCATGTAGTTTCGAATATCAGATAATTGCTATTAAAAATGTACCCATATTTCTTTCTTGCCGTTAGGATCGACAAATATCAAATGTGTCGCGGTTGCATAGAGAGTTCCGAGACAATGGTTATTGCTGTACTTGTCGAGCATCCGTACATTTTCAACCTGAAACAGAGCCAAATAAACGGTGGGTTAGACGTTTTGGACCAAACGGCCAAAGCAATCGCACTTGCCTTTGGAATTTTGATCAGTTCCATCGTGTTCATGTCTCTCGCCCCGTTTTTTCACCACTTGCAATCTTTCAGTTACGTGGACAAGAAAAACGGTATCGTGTAGTCACCAGCTCATAATATCACCGATCGAGGACTATACAGCGATAAGTAAATCGCTGACAAAGTTATACACCGATAATTCGAAACGCAGTTCGAACAGATATCCAAATTCACACACGCGGTCTTTATTTCCTTCGTATATTCATCTATTAATTTATTTGCGGAATCGGTTGACAGCTGACAGTTGTGTGTACACATACACACAAGGTGAAGGTGTCATCTGCTACGGGACGGCCATTGCCGTTCACGAACGCGCCAAATTCAAAACTTGAGCTGACGACTAAAATTTCTTCTCGTATAGGTATACATGATTCGTTGCTTCGTAGAACGACCATTCCATTTACACATTCTCTTTACACAAATAGCTTCCGATCACGTCCAATATTCCCACTTATTTTACCCCGATCGTGATGAACAAAAGCGGTGAATTAATTTTCCTTGCGTGAATAGGACTTTGACTTCCGGGGACTTTGTGTGCCAGCGAGAATCTATTGAGAGCTGGCGCCCTCTCAGTATTGCCGGTAACGCATTCATAATAGCTTTCCAAACAAATATACTACTCCCTACCCCGTTTCCCGGCCGTAGGCCCCGTAGCCGAGCACATTGGATTTCTGATAAGTATAATCATTTGTCGATCGTTCGTTGGTGAGTGATGGACCGATCCGGAGATTTTTCAATGATTTCTTCATGATAAATTATCAATTAAAGTTTCATGAAGATTTTGTTTACCGCTATCCGATGAAAATGTATTTTATAAGTTTCAACGTAATTCGGCGTGAAATTGTCCTTCGATGATTGATGGACCCGTCTGAAGAATTGAATTCAGATGTATGCCTACGGCTGAACTAACAGCCTAGATAAGGTCATTTCGCCTTAGACTAGGAAATTTCTGCCCGGAAGCTTCTTTGGGCAGCAATTACCTTCTTCTGAAGCGCTAATCATCCTGGACAAGAACTTGCTCATGTTGGTTTCAAAAAATGTTTTTGTAACACATGCACGATTTCTGCGTTTTTTTTACCTATTAAGCGGGCGTAAAGTGACCTTTTTTTGACCGGCTCGAAAAAGCGGGCATTAATGAATTCATTAATGCCCGGTTTTTCAATAAGCGGGCTATAATGGATTCATTATAGCCCGCTTTCTGAAATTCGTAAAAACACTAAAAACGACCGTGTGTGTAGGGGAGAGGCGGGCAAGATGGGCACCGTAAGAAATTAAGGCTGTAAATAGCGGTTTGAATCAATGGATCTCCTAATTTTTATCGAAAAACGATAACCCGACCGATGCCGAGTGTTGAACGCCCTTATCTGAAAAGTCCAAAAATTGCGGGCAAGATGGGCACCCTAAATGTTTTTTCGAAATTTCACAAAATCGAAAAATTTTCCAAATTCATTTTCGTATTCACGTGAGAATACTTTGAACGTGAGATTAGCTACGTATAAGAGGCTTGTAGACAGAAGGCGCACCCCTGTATTTTTTCCGTACTTTCTCAAAATTGCAAACGTCCTCATTTCATTATTTACTTGCTCTCACAAACTTTATACATAAAAAACTATACATCTCTTTTGGCAGCTTGAAAGGCGGGTGAAGCGTTCCACCTTGCTTCACTTACTTCTTCAATTTTTGTCAAATGTGCGGGCAAAATGGGCACCCTGAAAATATTTCCGAGTTTCGCAAAATTTAAAAACGTTCTGAATAACATGATTCACTCACTCCAGCACATACCTAATCTCAAGTTCAGAGTATTCTCATATGAATACGAAAATTTTGAAACAATTTTAGGGTGCCCATCTTAGCCGCAATTTTTGGACTTTTCAGATAAGGGCGTTCAACACTCGGCATCGGTCGGCCGGTTATCGTTTTTTGATAAAAATTAAGAGATCCATTGATCCAAACCGCTATTTGAAGCCTTAATTTCTTAGGGTGCCCATCTTGCACATTAAAAAATAATTGAAGTCAGTGATGTCAGGTGAAACGCTTCACCCGCCTTCTAAGTTTTCGAGATGTATATAGTTTTTCATGTGTAATAGTTTGTTAAAATTGAAACGTTTTGAAATTTTGAGAAATTTTGGCGAAAAATTCAGGGGTGCCCATCTTGCCCGCCTCTTCCTAAGTCGTCAGAATATACGTACAGTTGATTTAGTGTTCAAATATTGGTAGGCCAAGTAAATGACGGAATTCAAAACAGTTTTACATTTTTAAGAAATACGAAAAAATTCAGGGGTGCCCATCTTGCCCGCCTCTCCCTAAGTCGTCGGAATATACAGTTGAATAAGTGTTTAAATATTGGTAGGTCAAGTAAATGATGGAATTCAAAACAGTTTTCAATTTTTAAGAAATACGAAAAATTTTCAGGGGTGCCCATCTTGCCCGGCTCTCCCCTACATATAGGTACAATACATGATGTATTTCCCTGTTGAAAAAATCTATAAAAACCTTATAAAACCCCATAAAAACCCCATAGAACCCCATAAACAAACCCATAGAACCCCATAAAAAGACATTTCTATAATTTGACACTGAAAGTTTTTACGTTTTTTGTAAATAAATATCAATGAGAGTTTGGACTCCAATATTTTATTCGTATCATATTCACTTTTTCCTGGTGAAAAAAGCAATCTAATTGTAACATAAGTATGAGGTGCAGTGTCAAAAAAGGTCACTTTACGCCCACTTATAGGCACAAAAACACAGAAATCTATACATGCGTTACAAAAAATATGGTGTGCACCAAGGGCTCAGTGGGTTCTTTTACCTCGTGTGGTTGCAGTACTCGTCTTCGGCTCGCAGACGCACTCGTCTTTGGCTCGCTCCTGCACTCGCCTTCGGCTCGTGCGAGCTCACCTTCGACTCGTGCTGCAAATTTCACACTCGGTCTAAAAAAAGCCCACTTTACGCCGTAGGTGCACAATATACTATACAGTCCGACCCCTCTATAAGCCCCCTCCCAATAGAGCCGGTTCCCCTGTTTCTCGCTCGCAGCGTTCCCCCACTCTACCTTGTAACCTGAGCTCGAGAAAGAGACGAAAGACGAGTCGTGCGACTAGCGAAGATGGCTAAAGTAGTAGTAGTGGGATACCTCAGTTCCTGGATAAACTCTTCCCCTTGGGGGCCTGGGCGGCCCTATAGAGAAGTTGGACTGTATATCGCGAGCGGAAGCGCTATATACCATTCCGGGCAAAAAATTGTTAATTTCGGTGAGCAAAAATGGTAAAGCACGCCGAGGATAAGGAAATTTGTGCCCGGGGCTGGTAACGCATACCGAAATCACCATGTTCTATCGTCCCATGCCATTCCGAGCATAAAATTTGCTCATTCCGGTATCGAAGAATGATAATCTGCGACCGAAATGAGAAATTTTCTGCCCCCGAAGGTATAGCGCGTGACAGAAGGTCATCTGAGTACGCTATACGAGCCTCGGGCTGAAATTTCCATCTTCCGAACGGGATGTACCATTTTTGCGCCCACCAGAGGCCTAAAAATTTGACGTCAATCAATAGGGATATTTCCTCAGATTTAAACTCAACAATAAGTGTGTGATAATTGAATGCAATTCTTTCAAACTATAAGAATTATATAATCAACTCAGGTGACTGTAAACAGCAATTGAGAATTATCAATTTTCAAACGCCACGTGACATTATACAGTACCCATGCCCGCCATGTTATTCTGCTAACCATGGTTGTCCGCAACGCGCCAGACAGTAAAAAAAACGCTGTATTAAAAAAAGAAAAATCGATTTACGTAAGAGCCAACCATAAACAATTAAGTGCAATATCATCAAAGTATCGGATAAGAGAATGAAAAAAAAATGCATGCAACTTCCCCATTCTTGAACTCTCAACCCTTCATGATTGACGCTGATAAAAGTAATTGTTGTACACAGATTTCCAAGCCTCATACTATGGAAAGGAGCCTGAGCCTGCACTTCTGTGCAAAACTGATTTTCTGAAAAATGCACCGCTCATCGTTCTCGATTGTTCGAAGCAAAACGACCCATAGACATTCGCCTCGAATTTGAATCATCGAATCCTTTTCACCCGCTCACTTTGTCTTATTATCTAATTTCACATGATCGAATCGTCTAGTATAACCCGATAAGTGGCGATGTAAAAAAAAAATAACCTGAAATGGATACCTAAAATATGTACACTGATCACCGATAAACACTTATGTATTTTTACAATTAAAAAAAAGTATTCTTGATCCAATGTGTTTTCCTAACCATACCGAGAAATCCTTACGACACCTGCAACAGTTCGGCAAGCTCCCGGGACGAAGTTTCCTGGAAATCATAGCGATCGGCAATCCTGGAAATCGTAAACAATTCCTTGATCCAACAAACAATTCCTGGAAATCCTAGAGATAAACAATTCCTGGAACCCGTTTCCGGGGTCATTCATCCACCTTCCGGGTGGCGTCATCAATGTTCTAGAACTTTTCAATCGATGACGTCATCGTTGATGACTTATTTCTTTGTTCTTAATTTTGTCCAGAAACTCCTTTGCCTATCTACTCGTTAGCTTCAGTTTCAAAAAGGATTAAAGATTGGGCAACCTCAAATTTAAATCTTATAATCTGGAGAAAAATGTATGCGGTACTGATGTCAGTTTTTTCATCAGAAATGAAATTCAAGGTATAATAATGTGGTTTCATTGTAGGTTCCCTCAATTAACTTTTCTGTTGTCGATCATCCTTCCTTCTATTTTCTGAATATGAGAAACGGTACTAAACTGCTTCAAACTACTCCCGTACGAAGATGACTGATATTGACGGTAATGGAAAAACAACATAAAATTATATGGATAATATATTTCATAACAAACTTGCACAATAATTGATGATACGCATCCATGAGGTAGAAATATTTCGTGATCCATGTGTGGCAAATATTTTATTCTTATATATATCTTCGCTGTAATATATATCTAACATAGTCTAAAAAATCAGTCTTACAAATAATACAACAGCTGTTGTTAAGGCAGTATCATTCACTTATAAATTATTTACTTCCTCTCTTTTTTTTATATATAGTACATGTATATATATATGCATTTATAATAAGCAAATTAAGTAAATATGGTATTTTGTAAGGCATCCTTAGTCCTGCAATGATATCTTCGTCAACCCGTAATTCTTATGATTCTTGATACAACCTTAACTTATGTGAATATAATAAAACCATTAAAACGATGCTATTTTATTCTACGGATCTAAATCTCCTTCGTTTCGATAAATTTCGAATAATGTGCAATATCCACAAAAATAAAACAAACAAAAAAAAACAATAAAAAAAAGACTTTTTTAATTAAGGTGCGATGGCTGGGCCACATCAACACTTAAAGCGCTCATTTATTTTAGTGTCGAGTAAAGAAGAAAACAAGAAAAAAATATTTTATATAATGACAAATCGATTTATCCAAATTTATAATAATAATAATAATAATAATAATAATAATTTTCAAGAAACTGATATAAAAAAAAAAAACATTTAACATGGAAAAATAATTTTTTCCTTATACGGCCGATGTTTTTTTTTACGTGCCTTTCGAAGCAATCTTACAATTAATTATTATATGCTAAACACCGACGCAATTAACTCGTCACTTTGATTTCTGCCAAAGTAACATCTATTATCTCTTTATTATATAATATTTTTATTTATAATTTTTTACTCCCTATTGGATTTTTGCCCTATATCGCGGTCGCTGTGGTTGGATTTGTGTTAGAGGAACAACAAAAGTAAGTGTCACTGTGTCAAACGGTACTACATATATTATGTATTGTTGAGATGAATGAAAAATCACACACGCAGGTACTTTGAGAATCTGTTTGTTTTTCAACTTTTTCCATAAATATAAAATAATATTTATCGGCGAGGTAAATTATGTTGCACATTATGTATCGATGGAATGCCCTATTACTTTACTATGATAATCGTATAGAAACTTATGATACTGTAGGCATTTTGTACGAAGATGCGATTATTATAGGTATATGTATCATTATATTATATTATAATTACTATCGAAACATCAAAGATCCTATTACGAAACGGAGCTCGGTTCACAACTTGATATAATTTGTATAATATATGTAGAATTCATCTCTTCAGGCGGTAATTATATTATGCAAATATTATCATTATTCTTCACAATCCGCCAAAAAGTGTGTACGACAAGTTTTACTGTTCATGTTGATTAATAGCGCAGCGCTTGGTATTTGAAAACCTTGTTTTTCTTTTTTTCTATATCGATATGGATTGTACAATGAGGCTTTGTAACTATGTACTAATGTACTAATTCAGACTTTTGAAGACCTATTATATGCATATGCATATAATATGCATTTTTGTTTCTCATTTTTTATATTCATATACTTGTATTTATATAAATATTTATATACGTATGTTCATAGAAAGTCATTATAGTTATTGATCCGTTTCTATGGCATTATAGTCTCTTAAGGCATTATTTTCTTTCTTTCATTATTCTTTCCAACTACGTACAGCAAGTTTTTTGTTCCTCCGACACGTATCTACCTTCGATTCGGTATCAGCAACGATCGTGCCTGAGGCTGAATGAAAACACGCACAATGTATCATTTGTCATACGGCCGTTGGACGGCCTATGATAAGGCAACTGCAGTGATATACTGTGTATAATAATATTATTAATAATAATATTAATAATAATAATAATAATTAAAATTGATACTAGTTACAATATAATAATAATAATAATAATATAATATTTATAACTTATAATATAATATATATGTATAATATATAATGTTATCAGCAATTGTGTAAAAAGAGGATTGTCGAGTTGGTACAGTGTATTCGGTAGATCAGTCTTATGTTAAAAGTACAATGTATTATCAACGCTGTACATTGAGGTAGATTGTTTTCTATTTATATCATATAGGGGTAGGTATGCAGACATATAGGGAGTTACTTTCATTCTATTCATTTGTTTGAGCAATATTGCAGCTGTATCCCAGGGCCATGTTCTATCGGTATGCGAGAATAATCTATTCTTATTTTTATAACAAATTAACAGCAGTATCTCAGTCGTCAACGAAATTGTTCAATTTATATGTCGATATATAATTAATTCACACCCCCCAAGGCCTGACATTTAATGCCGACTAAGAGGAGGGATATTTTGAACGTGGAAAAAAAAGTGAACATAATATACATCTTCCCCGATATACCGTAAAGTAACATAACGTAACGTAATGTAATTCTACTATATGCTTGTGGAAGGGGAAAGAGAAGAAATAGTAATTATTCACCCTTTCGCCCTCTCACAGTATTATAACGCTACTACGTTTAATAATTGATTGCAAATAAAAATGGATCACAATAATATAAAATAAGTGTAAATATGGTCACCGGTCCTAAAATTCGCAGAGTATATAGACTAACTAGCCCGATAAATTATTAAAAAAATTAGTTATTAATTTTTCTCTCCTCGTTACCGGCGCTCTTCTACTAACTCGTACGAAATTTTGGACAAGCATATTATTTTCAGTCTCATGAAATTGCGACGCATAGTCAGTCTTATTGAAGCTATTACCAAGGAATAATTACCACGTTCTTCTTCGTCGTCTACTCCTCATTCCTCCTTCCCTTCTCCTCTTTTGTCTCCGTATTCTTCTACTTCTTATAACTCTTTTTCTCTATTTATTTTCTTTCTTTCTTTCTTCCCTTTTTTCTTTTGTTTATCATTTCTCTCTTCGTAACATTCACATTATATAGTACGGATGGGTGAATATGAATGCTTATAGCATCGGTTACATGCGTCGCATGACTATTGGTATCCAGCTAACGATTAATTCCTGAAACTACTATCTTTGCAACGTAACGGAACAAACATTGATAACCCCAAGAACCACAAGTTAGTAGTTTTAGTTAAGATTTGAGTTATTCGAAGTATCCAGTTCTTCCTCCTTGATTATTATCGAAGGTGGCACTATTACTCGGATTTCTGGCTTACGATTTACCGACAGGTCTTCAACCTGGTCATCCGTTGTTCCCTGTTGCTGAGACACCGGATGAACCACAGGGCTCGGACTGCAACGCGACATTTCTATCATAGCTTCCCTCTCGCCCGGCTCTCTACCCTCTCCGAAATTTGGATCTACCATGGAGGTAGGATTTCCTATACCTGCGCTGCTGTTCTCATTCTCACTCTCGGACAATCCACCGCTGTAAATACTTCCGTTGGCGTTACCCCCTATGCCATAAGGGAAACAGGCTCCGCTCCCGTTTGAACTACGCTTGAAGGGCCGGGACGTTGTTATACCGAGTTTCTTGACTTTGTCGTACAGAGTGCGAGATGGTACTCCGTACTTACGGGCCGCTTGTAACGCGCTCATTCCGGACCTCACGGCTTCTATTGCGGACATTATGTCGTTCCTTGTGTACTGTTTGTAACGTTTCCATTCTGGCTTCTGGGTCGGTACGTAATTCACTATTCCTGGAAATATATAAATATATTTCAAATACAGAAGAACTCTAATAGAAATTATTGAGACCCGAGGGAACAGCCCCCCAGGGCTATTTGCGGACCGTTGCTAAATCCAAGTTGGTGGAATTTGGTGGAAAACTATTTCAAAATCTTGACAAGCCCATTAACACTTTACTTTACATAATCATTCCTTTATTCTCACCTCGGTTTGTCTCTCCGGCACTGGACTGCGGCGAAGGTCTCTCATCCTCGTCCATAAAAGATACGTCCGTGTACGGGCTGTGGACAGCCTCGCCGTGCGAGAGGTCGTTGCTGTTGCGCCTGTCCACTTCGTTGGCAGAGCCATTACTGTGAGTGCGAGAATGGCTCTCGTGGCTGTCAGAAAGTTGCGGGGGTGCTTGGGAGCTGTCGGCGTGCCCTTGGCCAAGGACCGTTCTCAGGATCGGAGTATCGCGGTTCACCATCAAGTTGGATAGTTTTTTACGTTTCAAAGGCGAAGAGTCGGACCCGTTGTCGTAGGAGCCTCCCAGCATCGAAGTATGTCCGGGATGGTGGGGAGGCGGGTGTCCGGAGGACGGATGCCCGGCCAAAGGAAGACCGGACATAGCCCATATGGGTAGGGACAACCTTCCCTGGGTTCTTTCCACCGGCGATTTCCCGTACAGACTGTACGGGGCGCCGGTCGAGTGAGGGGGTGAAATCTGGCCACTGCTGTGCGCCGCGCTGCTGGTAGTGCTGGTAGTTATGGCAGGGGGCGAGGGAGCCGTCTCTCCCTCTTCTCTTCTTCCTTGAGAGCCATTTTCCTCGACGAGTCCCTTGACCTTGAGAGCTTCCGCAACTTTAAGCAAACCTCCGAGCTGTTCTTGAGCAACGTTCACTTCCCCGCGGTACATGTACTCGAGGATCGCTTTTATCTCTATGTACTTGACATCTTTGAGCACAACGACCGGATGTTTGCAGGGCAGGTCGATGAAGAGGGTTTGGAAGTAAGAGGAGCATGCGGCTAACACCATCTTGTGACATTTGACCGATGCTCCGCCGTCCACCGCTAACGTGACATCGGTGAAGGCCTCGTTTTGCAACAGCTCATCGAACACAGTGAGCAAATTTGATCGATGATTGTTCCAGCGCAGGCAGTATTGTTGAGATGCAGTCCCCATTACAATTTCTTTTCCTAATCCTGTAAATAAACACAGTTTTTTTCTTCATCACAGATGAACCAAAAGCCAACATTTTTTCACCCCCACCCTTCTTTTTGAGAAACTGGATCGGATCGACATTTAAAATAGATCTACGATGCAAAATAATTTCATAGATTCAATAAACATTCTACTCTTCGATTCTCGATTAAAAATTAAAATCTAAGCCTTTAATAAGTGATGAAAAGTTCAGAGGGAGACAAGCATTTCGTGAGGGTTTAAAATTGGAAAAGAGTATAGTGAGTCATCATAATATTTATGCGTCACGCATATCTAAAATGGCCGCGAATGTAGTTTTTTCAAACGGCATTCTCGATGAGCTACACACTAATCACGAATTTCATCCAAATTTGCGGCAATATTTACGACTGATCTCGAGCCACGGTAGCTATACGAATGTCATTTTTTTCAAACTGTTATACCAGGCAAGCAATGTGACGAGGAACATCTGTTAAGAATGAATGTACTAGACATAGTTAGTTTAGATGGGTTGATATTGCGCGCGTGAAATGAGCTGGCGATCAGCATCTGTCATTGCGGAAGAAACCTGTTACGAGGGTTATATTGTTATTTTTGAAGCATCAGTAAAAAACGGAATAATAATATCGACTCCGAGGTAATCGATTCAAAGATGCACGCTTATATCGATCTCTGAAGCTTGGCCAGCTGCGTAGAAAAATGGCAACTACCCTACGCGATACCTACTGGCGGAATAGAAACTTGCGAGTGTACAACGTGTTGCTCTTGTACATACATAGATATAATCACGAGGTGCGATTACGAATCACTGTTCACAGGTTCGCGCGTATCGAGGAAGTTTCCGATTATAGAAGGAAAACCGCCGTAGACCAAGTTTCTATTTTCCTCATACACATTCGACGGAAAATCTGTATCGTGAGTACTAATTTCAGTTCGGCGGACTGCAGTGCATTCCGAATCTTGGTTGACAAATTATAGGTTACGCAAGGTTTTCGCGCGATTCGAGGAAATTGTTGTAATCGCGGAATGTTGATTTTCATTGCGCATCTTATATCCGTAGAAAGGAAATATAATGTACGCAAGTCGGTATTCGTAATAAAATTGTACGATGTTTGTATCGCTGCATTGAAATAACTTTGATAATAGCCATGCCTATTATACGAACGTGATTATTTTTGAACGTACGTAACGACGGAAACATGGACGAGGGAGTAAAATGAAAGGCCAATGCACTTTTCGCAGCGAGTGCGTGCGCACGACTCATATGCGTATCCTGTATGCGCCATATTTGTGCACATACGCACATTTCGAGTCTCTACTTTTTTAGGGAATATCGGAAGCACTGATATATAATATCAGTGATCGGAAGGGACGAACCGACTCGTGGGTAGATCGACGCGAGTATCGAAGCGAAAATTTAAGAACAAACAAATAACAAAAAAAAAAAAAAAAAGGAAACAAAAAAAAAAACAGAAAACAAAAGGAAACATTCAAATGCGCACGAGAGATAGATAAAGAATGAGAATAATATTTATGCGCCGATGGAATCGCCCGCGAAACGGAGCCGCGAAGAGGCGATAAGGGAAATTTCACCGAAAGTATAACGAAAATAGGTCCGCGTGTCGTGACAAAATTTAAGAATAAACGATGAAAGTAATAAGTAATAAGTAGGGTCGCGAGGGACGATGGACATTGTATCGTGTAATATAATAGGCGAGACGGCGCGGCGGGGCGCGGAAGGTTATTTAAAAATGATAGTGACTTACTTGATGTAATAAGTGCGGAATGTATGCAGTGTTTGAATACTAGCTGTCTGTCAAGACATGCACTCTGATTGAAACGAAAATAGTTAGATAATATTGTGAATAATTTTGATCACTCGTCGATTCGCGACTATCCGTTCATGTTTGTTAGTTTTTTGGCTATCGGGGGAGAGCGCGAATGCAACGATCACTTAAATGCCACATTTAGAGACTGAAGCCTGCGTTGCGTTCAGGATGCGATAGAGGAAGGCACGGCTCTCGCTCACGCACTCATGCGCACTTTTTTCACGCACGCACTCTCCGCTGCACGGCACGCACTGTCTCTATAAAACACCCGCACGAATTCTGAAAAGAGGTTGGACGAAAACGGAACCCTCTCTCTAGCCGGTGCCCTACGACTATCGGCCTATGGTGTTTGGTCTTCGGCTCTGGCTCTGGCTCTGGCTCGGGCTCGAGTGGCGCTCGCCGGAATGAACCAAAGTGGAATGAGTTAGGAGTTAGGTCGTCGTGGTCGTGGTCGTGGTCGTGGTCGTAGTCGTGGTCGTGGTCCTCCGTGGCCGTCCTCCGTCCTCCGTCCTCCTTCCTCCCTCTGTCACACACGTCGTCGTCGTCGTCCTAGACCCAAACTCCCGACAGAGTTCCTCCCGCAGGTCGTCGTACACTGTCGTAACTCGTAACTCGCGCGCATACTCACGATCGGAGAGCTATAATACAGGGGTGGGCCCCGCGGTCTTGGAACATCCACCTCCGGTATCGGCGTATAGAAGCTGGCATCGAGACAGCCTACCTTACATTAGAGCCCCGAGGTGGCTGGCCGCTTTCGTGCCCGTACGGCCCGGGTCCGTGGTATAACAAGGGTGATGCCCTCCCCGGCACAAACTACCGGGGAGGGGGTTGCGACTTGAGAGTCAACTCGATAAACTTCTATTCTTTCTCTCTACGTCTGGTATATACCTGTATATGCATATAGGTACCCGGGTATACCGCCTGTGTCTAGTAAATGAGAAGAGGAGACGAGTCTTCTGGTCGTGTGTGGATAGGTCATCCACCACGCCCAGATTCACGATGTAGATACGCGCGATTTTAGTTTCCACATTTTTCTCTCCCTTTCGTACGATCTTTGTATAAACTCTGTCTTTGTGGTTTCATTTTCTTTCTTTCCGATTGGAATATCCTCAATAATCGCTGCAAAAGCGTGTATATATGTATACTCAGATTCAGCATGCATAATACATAACAGGTATAATAGGCAAGTATAATATATATATGGAATTGATGCGTAGAGGACACGCCAATACGAATTTCAAATTTCGATCGCGCAACATTTGCACTTGTCGTTTAAGCCCCGGTTATACTTTTTGCCTTCCATTATGACACTGACAATGTGTCAGCAGGTAGCTCGTAATCGATTTAGGGCGAAAGCGGTCAATGGCCTTGCAATGCGGTAAATAGGTATATACAGGTATAGAACTAATACGTGCAAGAATATCCGACCGCGCGAGACACCCTCCGTGCTTTAGAAATAGGGCTCAAAGTATTTATTTCACCAGGGGCTTCGCGTCTACTCGAGTACACGTACATTGTAAAACGATGAGTAAATTCCTTGCGCTCTACTTGATCATCGCAGCTACGTATACTTGCCTCCTATAAATATGAAATGCACGCGCGCAATGACGATTCCAAGGTTGCACACATGCGGAGTGAACAACCATTGATGAAAACTCGTTATATCGAGCATGAGATGAGCATTATTTGACCGACATTGCACGTGGGTAATGCAGGAGAACGTAGATTTCCGACAACGTTGCAGGAATGGAAGAGTTGGGTGAAAAATATTCATACTCACAATGAGCGTATGGGTTCAGACGCGAAGACGATCCGAAGCTGGTTTTGAGGGTATAGTCGGGTCTAGTTGGGTAGCCCCACACGCTCATACGCGCCCTGGCGAGGTGTTTACGGTCGGGTACGGAACGGAACGCACACGCGTGCGTCGTACTGCGTACCACCGTGTATCGAAACGATACGCATAATCGAGACGCACACGGCGCTATCGCGATGAGCAAACACAAGTTTCCCTGCTCTACTTCGTCTATGATACCTATGTAGATACTGCAGAACACCGTGACAGCGGTACATGAGAGTGCAGCAGTCGATATGTAGTGTAAACACCGGTCAAATATCCTCCACGTATTGCAGCCGAACATGAATTTTCAATTTCAAGTTACTTCGGCTGTTAACTGCTTGTCACTTTCCCTAAATCTTTCTTTCCTATCATATGTGGTCAGTACAGAGATTGGTCGGAGTGTTTGGCCGAATACTAACCGGCACAATAGTCGCGTATGCGCGTCTGGCAATACAGATAAGAAAACCCAGAGTTTAAAACAACACGCCGACTCGGGTCCGTAATTACTGCCGGTTCAGTGGCCAAATTTTCTCCGTATATACAGCAGTGTGTACACGTACATTAGGAACTGCAGTCTCGCGTATCGTTGTACGTGTTGTACGTAGGTATATGTACACCTATACGTGTACGCGCATACGGGAGCATTTACAAAAACATGTGACGATCGTTATTCTATTCTATATATTCTGTATTCTGTATATTCTTTATTCTCTATACCACTCTAACATATAACAAATCGTATCGTTACGATCACACGAATTACACGCGTGTCTGTATCAGTGTTGTGTATTAATGAACGCACATACGGGAGTGGGATGGGCATGGGCATATCGCGCGCGTACCCGTAGAGGCTATAAAAAGAGCGATCTCTCGCTCTGCGCCGACTGTCATACTGCACACATATACACTCGTTGTCGCAGTGTCTTCGATCCCTTGACATTACTGCCCTATGGCATATCTAGCAGACGGTCCGCGGCGGTAATCGGTGATATGAAAATGAATATGAAAATAATATGTCGCAATACAATCGTCAAATGCAATTAGCCGAAAAGAGATTTCAATTATGAATTCGCTTCGAGCCATTTTCGGACTACGATGCTACGATAATACGATGCTACGATGCTACGTAACGTTCGCCAGAATTTTCGCCATTATATGTATGTTTTCCTAATATTCGGTTAGTGCACCGCGGCACTGCCACGTGTGTATAGCTACGGAGTTTAGAACAGTGCGCGGGTTGCATTTCCTGGCAGAAAGTTTTCGTGCAGCGATAGATGGTGTAATTAGCGACGCGTAGCCGAGAGGCTTGTGAAATATGTGTTTGAAATTTCAATTCTTTCTGCATCGACTAATGCGTATATATTAGTCGGCAGCTTGCGGCTCTGTTTATACCATACCGTAACTCATTTTCGGCTATTCCGTATTACTATCTTCAAACCAGGAGGCAATTAGATCCGCTCTGTAGGCTTGGAACTTTAGATCGAATTTCAAAATGAGTTTAGTTCAACTATATCACGTATCAACTACACCCTGTAAAAAATGTTTCTTTTAAACTTCCAACAATGTATTGGAAGTTTTATTCACATACAAAAGTCATAAAATTACTTCACATTTTAGTAAAATTAATTCACAAATACGGTGAATTTACTACACAATATTGTAAAATTCATATATTATTTCGTACTTTTGCGATGACTATATAGTAATATTAAAAATTTGTTCATAAATTCAAAGAACATGCATAGCAATTCACTTTGCTATACTGAATTTGTAATTTTACAAAACTTTCGTGTAGGTATTGTGTAGTAAATTCACAATCATTTTTTACAGTGTATATACAGCTGATGTTCCATTCGATTTCATTTATCACCAACGTCGCACTTATATATACCTAAAAGCACCAGTCAGAGAATAAAACAACAGCTGTTATTTTTTCCATGAATTTTCTAATTCGCCTCGCTGCTTCTGCAATATTACATAACGGTGCTTTAGGCGTGTGAAGGTTGTTGGGCAAGCGCATATGCCATGCCGCCTGCAGACCCTGGCGAACGAAACACCGCGGCGCGGCACCACCACCGGTATTATGTATGTACCTATATAACAGACGAAAATACGAACATGTACCTGTTATAGCCCCACGTATACCTCAACCTCCGTATAATGTGAATATGGCATTTATACCTATTACATAGGTGTATGGGTATACACATACCTACCCATGATGCAGGCGTATGTGCGTGGTGCAGCGTCCGCTCCAACAAAGAAACGACAGGTATTCCGTTATCTGGACCAAAAAAAGGAGCCAAATTCTATAGGGATTTCGCATCCATTATGACCCGGGAACTTTTATATCCAACCCTCCCGACGAATAACATCGAACCGGACTATCCGCCGCGTATTAATACCTTTGCCTATACCCTTATACCTATTACACCTATGTAGGTATACACACACGCGTATACGCCGGAGCGGGTACAAAGACCCACAAAATTCGGTGCCTCGTTCGGTGAAATAATTCATCGACGTATACCGTTTTGTCTTTTCTTCTCATATGCGCGCAACTATAATCGAGCCGATTATACGAAGATACGGAATAACCTGCACCGTGATTTAAAGTTGCGCCGAAGAGGAGGTCAAATTACGAAACGTCATCTTCAGCTTCGTCCTGTAAACACGAGCGCGGTATCGGGCGCCGTTGAATCAACGTCCAATATCTCGCCGCTTCTTCTTCCTCTTATTCCGTATTCACGATTTTGTTGGCTCGCTGACCCCATTTGCGGCGTCGAAATATTGACGAGGAAATTGAATACGCGCGGTGCAGGTATACGGTATAAATGTAACATCCTTGTGCATCGGACGAAGATTGCCTACCCTAATGATCGTCTGGCATAATTTTACTCCTTTTTTCCCCGATGTTGGGTATCGAAGAATTCGGTGTGTCTAGCTAAACAGTATCCAGGAGTGCAGCGGCTACCCAGCCAGACTGGCAGACATCGTAGGCAAGCGGATGGATCATGGGGATAGGCAGTCAGGCAGTCAGCCATCCAGCCAGCCAGCCAACAAGCAGCAGCAGCAGCAGCAGCAGCGTCGGCCGGTTGCAATAAAAAATAAGCGACAAACCCTCCCTCCTTCCCTCCCGGCTTGCCTGGCCTAGCCGCCCTCTTGCCTCCCTATGGCGCGGGAGGGAGGAGGGGGGAAAGGGAGGTTTATCTGCATTAGACTCGTGTTAGAAGGCCGACAACCGCAAACCGGTCCTGATCATGTGGAATGTCAGCCCTAGCACTGTTGCCACATGTATATGCGCATGATTTTCTGAAACTGCATCACCCGGTCCACGTAGATTTCCTCCACGTCGACGAAACGGAATATACAGGAAAGCGACCGGCTATCTACATGCTACATCCACGCTATACTTGCACGGGATCACCCCGAACTCGTCGTCTATGTGGGTACTCGAGGAATCCGAGACTCGAGGCGCGGTCGGACGGCCACTTGCCCTGTGAGATCGCGCGCAATTTGCCAACCCGACGTACAATGCGCTCGTAACACGCTGCTCTACTCTGCATACGGGCTAAACGATCCTCCTAACAGCGACCAACTGGTTTCTATTCGCAACGGCCATTTCCCGGTTCAACCACTTTCGCAAACAATGCGAACGGAATATTTACCGGGACATTCCGTTGATCGTATTAACATCGTATGAGAATACATTCTTAATTGTCAGCTCGGATCACTCTACAGTGACGAGTATAGACGTTGCGCGATGTAACCTGAGATAAAATCAATTACGCACTTTTCTTGAAACTTGTTTCCCTCGGATCCCGGAATTTCCATTATACAATTATCATTCCGAACAACTGAATATGATCGTAGCTCTTCGCCCATGTCCTTTGAGTTTGTTCTTCTCTTCCTTTTTTTTCTCATTGCAACCTCCCTTAATCGGTCGACGAGAGATTAGCTCTGTGCAGAACTTACGAACAGACGATACGACGATAGTATTCAACTTCTTACATACATAGGGATATTGAAAATGTTTCAATATTTGATTCAATTTTCATTTACAAACGTAAGTTATTCGAGTAGCGCGGTAAGTTCATACTTGCACCGTGTATAAACAGGCGCATTGTATGTAGAGATAAGTGGGAGCAAAGTTGTTTGACTGTATATATGAGCGAAGACATGGGGAGTGTGGAAGCGGTGCAATTCCTCTAATTCCAATCAGCGAGAGAGAAAAGTTTATGAAAAGTTGACACGAGTTTGACGGTAAAAAACAGTGCATCGTGCGGGGTACCAGTTTTGTGGATAATAAGAATAGCGCAGTAACAGGTGCTGCACAGGAAACACGCTGGCATTGTTGGTCTCAAGGCCACGCCGCTATAAAACCCTTCTATCGCATAAGAGCATAAAAAAAGAGTGAGAGAAGAGGGAGGACGACCTTGGCAACTAGGGTTGTCCATAAACTCGGGAGCCATAGCCTAGGCACGACGTCGGTCGTCGCGTCTAGCCCCGATAGACGGCGGCCCGGCGTAATAGACCAAATGCGCTCGCCCTGAACTCTCCTTCGCTCCCTTCTCCTCGCGCTCCTCTACTTCGCCACCTCGTCCTCCGCCCCCTCTTTCTCCTCTCCGTCTAGCCAGTCTAGGGCTCGCGCTCGGTGCTGGTCCTAGATCAAGTTAGCGGCAGAGTCCGCGCCCTAGACTCGCATGCGTATACTGACATATATACAAGCATCCAGGGCCGTCCAGCGAATAAAACTACAGGGCCGAGAGCGCGATTGCCTCGAATATTTTATTCGAATACGCACATGTGCCTGTAGCTTTTTTCTATCACATTACCCATATCGTAGGTATACGTGCGCAATACACTCGTAGGCGTCGAGTTGGCGTGCCCGATTTCGAGCTGACCCCAAAAAACACGGTCTGCAACAACGACGGCCCTCCTATTATCGCGGTACAACAATTTTAGACTTTGGCAAAATTGACACAACCAACTACTCGGCTGGCCCGTCTGTTTGTATTGTATGTGTACGGTAGTACATACATAAGTAGTATGTATACGCGTACATTAGCCCAATTGAGTCGCCTCTGTATGTGCATACTCGTAGGTACTGCATGTATGTACATATACAGAGTCCATTTACATACGCGCGTTACATGATCACGCGGTGTGCAGGCGAGTGGCGAAGAAGGGCCCGAGTGAATTTCGTAAGACTAGCGCGATTAATTCTTCGTCGGTATACCTACCGCACGTGTACATGCACGTACTCGATGCGCCTGTGATATCCACGAGGTCGGCGCCATTTTGTACCCGCGACACACACGGTGCCTTTGATATGCGTGGTCGCGCGCCAAGGGCCTCGAGCCGTTATCGCGCGAATTTTAGGTCAGAATATTGTAGGTAACGTAATCGATATATTGCACGGTTGCGCAAAGCCCTTCGATCAATGACAAACCTATTTTCAGTCGGCTGTCCTACGCGCCACGACCGGGTTTTGCGGTGCGTGATTAAAGTCATCGAATATTCATTTCAAAACCACACAATCTCCACGTGAAGCCTGGAAACTATGAAAAACCAGAATTATAATTATGTAGGTACCCGCGATGGTGTATAATTTATTTTCCCTTTACAGCGCAGCTGCGTCTTACTTTTCGAATCTCCAGCAGCTCCGTGAATCATCCTCCGAATATCCTGTACAAAGAAGAGAAACACACCAAAATGTGTAGATAAAAATGATCGCAAAAGCAAATAAGTGTTTCTCCCTTCGTACGAGCTTCCGGCGAGCCTGGCATAGGGGTTCGAAAAAATCGCGACGGCCCTGCACGCATGCACCAGAGATAGACGAAAAAATGTAGGCAGCCCCTCGCCCATAGCCGCAGTCGCATCTAGCCTCCGCTATGTCCTAAACTCATACGAACGCCCGCGAACCTACACGACGGAAAATTAAAGCCACGCATGCATGTGCGGACGCGGTACGGCCTCTCTCGGTTTTCTCGTCTCCTTCTCTCCGTCGCTTTCCCTGTCTTTATTCACCTATGTCTATCCGTCCTTTTCTTTCCGCGTCCACGTAGTGCAGTCTATCCGCGCGCCCCGGCCCGCCCTCCGTCGCGCGCTCTCTTGCGCGCCAGTCAACGGCAACAGCAACAGCAACAGCAACGGGGTCGTTTAACTTTACCCGCCGCCCTTGCCGGGCGCAGGACTGACTGTTCCCACACTATGAGCTGACTGGCCGCTGGTATATTATGGTGGGCCTTATTGCGGCGAAACCCTTCGCCGTCTACGGCCCTCTCTACGACTCTACCTGTATAACGGGTTATTTTATATTTCTTTCCTTTCCTTTTTTCCCTTCTTTTTTGTTCTATCTTTCTTTCTCCGTCTTACAGGATTTATAAAAAGGATTAGACCACGCTGGCGGTACTGGGTACAGTACTGGCTACAGTAATTTTATTTGCCAACTCCGAGCAGCCCCTTCAATATATTCGCAGTTTTCTCTTCGCCCATTTTTATTACATTATATATAGCCAGGTTCTATGAATCTAGACATAAGATATAGATATAAGATAGATATAAGAAGCCTGTGTATATAATAGATATAATATATCTCTTTTTAGATTACTTTACTGCCTGCGCGGAACTGACGGGGGCGGATATTGCAGGCTACCCATAAGTCGCCGATTGTTTATCTCGCTTCGGAGAATTCTTGGAAGGAATACTTATTTTTTTTTATCGCCATGAGGCGAATTCCATAACTATTATCGGAAATATAAGTAACCGCGCAAAGATACCCTGTGTGGCATATTTTTATCTTATTTCTTCCTCGTAGTTTCCTTTCCTCCCGGTGCGAAACTACTGTTTATAACCACACGGCATATTATACAATAATCACGAACTTTTCGACCGAAATAATGAAAGTAAAAAAATCAGCTTTTGTACGGGACAGTATAGCGAGTAGGGGGTACCGAAGCTTTTAAACAGGGAGTGGCTCTGCGCTAGGAATGAAAAACAAATAGAAAAAGTCGTTCTGTCTTATTACGAACTTGGCTATTATAGGTCTATACTTGTATACACGACTATCCTTCACGCTTGTGTAGGTAATGCACCCGGCCATTTTTAGGCACGACTGTTCTGCGGAAGTTGTGCGTGTTTGACGGTCGCCCGCAATTGAACTTTAACCCATTACGGTTCAAAGCTAAATCCCAGAATCTCACGCTCGAACCTTATAGAATCTGAATTTTTGTAAAAGAATATATATAACCTTTTAACTCTCCTCACGTTATCAATATCATAACCAACTTCGATCGTTTACTGATCGAAACAAAGTCATCGTACATAATTTAACGACGCTAACTCGAACTCATCGCCGAAAAATGCCTCGCCGTTCAATAACGTTATTTTTTATTTTTCTGTATCATAATTAATTCTTTTTCCGGGAAATAAGAATTCCACCAGTGATAAAAAAAAAAAATTATGCGTATACACACAGCTGGTTGCGTATATTTTTTTCTCCTCTACCACAGACATACGTATTACGAAATATTTTATTCCACAACTGTAGTCGCCCGTTGATCTCTGCGTACTGACGCAATGTGCACGTTCTAATTCGAAGTCCGTTGACCGCGGAATATTATTGTACATATATAGCACGCAAGACATTCAGCCTTTACGGGATTCAAGAAAATATAATTGCCAAACACATTGCATGTCATCCGATATTAAGATTACGAACTCGAATTAGGATCATTTTTCGCTTTATACTACCCCACAATACGCCCCTATCGCTGGTTGCCTTGGACAAAAAAAAAAAAAATCAATCACTGGTACTAGCGGTATGATGTTTAGTTCAGCATCTGTGAATTAACATGTGCAGACGCGCCCGCAGGCAGCAATCCACGTCACACCCAAGTGTTGCGGATCAATTCAATTCCGCAACCGTGATCCGTCAGATTAGCGTAATAGAATATTCAGAATTGGAGATTAAATGGGATGAGATTGTTATATGTATAACGTATAAATGATTTATTTTCATAATTACAATTTTCTCCGTTCTCCCTGCCATCACGTCCTACGTGGTGATGCCTTTTCTATATACTGAAAATTCAGGGGGCAGTGCCTGTTATTTTTTATTCATATTTTACATGTTAAAATAATGACTGAGAAACACCAGACGATCAATCATTATTTGATATTAATCAAAGGCTATCCTATTTTTATACAAAGAAAAACGAGTGAAAAAAAAGAAGAAAAAACGACGCATCGGAAGTTTTGACCGAATCAAATACAAATACGTAACGAGTCCCTTCCTGAACCTGAAACAACGCAATTATCATTGACGTTATTGTACAGATTAAATAGAAGATGAATGTGTGGATGTTTGTTTACGCCGTTTCTGTCTGAACGGTTTTGTCATCTTTTGGTGGCTCTTTATCCAGAGAACCGTACTTGTTAGCGATATCCAATATTTCTCTGAGAACATTGTTCTCTTCTTTGAGGCGAGAGTAAACCTCTTTTCCTCTCACATCGTTTTCTTCATCAATTGCCGCCGCCGTTTTCATCACGGCTGCCATTTCGTTTATCTTTTCTGCTTGGCTGGTGATCAGCTGTTCGGTAGAGATAATTATGTATAGCCAAAATCACAAGTACAACGATAGTGAAAATTGCATAGTAGAGGGGAGTAGCGATACCTCTGTGTATTTGGAGTTGTGGAAGGAAGTGAAATCCACTTTACAGCGACGAAGCAGAGACGAAGTCTGTTCTCTGTACTTGGACATTATCAACTCCAAGGCGTTCTGGTGATCCTCCAGTGCATTTTTCAGCTCTTTATTCTCCGCTTGAATCTCTCGCAAGTATTTGTTCTCTTGTTGAATTCCAGCTATCAATTGCAAGTGTGGTCTGTGGTGCGCCTCGGAATTGAGAATCTCAACTTCTTCTTGGTACTGGTAAATTGGACGGTGATTTATTGATATCGGCCGTTTCTCAAAATCTGACAACGATCTAAGTTTCTTACGACACTGACCTGTTTCATGCTGTCAATCTGACTGCAAACCGACTGTATTTCGGATATTAAATTGTCAGTGTTATTCTCCTGGTCCGAAATACGCCCCACTAATTTCTCGGCGTCTAGCATAATTTGTTGAAAGGTTATAGACATCTTTAACGATGTTTTGTCGACTTCCAACGAGTAGGCTCGGTTTAGACTTCGGAATAAGTAGGTTAGGGTGAGGTTAGGTCTAGTTTGTTTACCGTTTTCGATCGAACTGCAACTACTCGAAAAGTCAGGTCCCTACTTGATTAGACCAAGCCTAGTGTAACATAACATGACCACTGGACATGACGTTACTTTTGGGAATCGACACCTTTGCACCTTTGTTTTTATCGCTTGATAGTGGCTTGATACAAATATCGTAGCTCATTGTTTCGAGAAACTTATCCTCCATCGACAAAGAATCCACTCAGATACGCGTCTCGATTTCTGTTTCGGCCGAGCGTCTAACCTTTGCGTCTAACTTATGAGGAGGCTGAATAAATACGGACAACTTTTACGGGTGGGCCGCCTCTCTACGGCCGCAAACACGTGAATACTGAATACTGAATAATAAAAGTGAACTCACCTTCAAAATTTCGAACGCTAGTCCCGAATCCGTTTGCTCCGAGCGTCGAACACGTTCCACGCTTGGAAGATTTGGAGATCAACGGGCGACCAAGTGTGCCGCATAATTTGGAGTAAACAAGGTACACATTCCATCCTCACGGAACTCAAAGAACTCTGCTTGATAAATCTCGTCGCGTGTCTGGCCACGACGCGAAGCAATTTCAACAGCGTAACCTAACCTAGAACTAAGTCGCGAACGGTGTGCGCCTCGCCGAATCGCGGCGGAATTTCTTCTCTTGATAATATTCCGAGGATATCATGAGCCCTTTGAACAGAGGGCCGATGCTCGGCCCTCGAATGCCTCCGGTCGGCATGCGGCCCATACCGCCTCCGCGATTTGGCGGCCGTCTCCCGCCCCCCGGGATGCCACCGAGAATGCCAGCGCATCCGATGAACCACATGTTCGGTCCCATGAGACAACGCATGCCCATGCCTGGGCCCGGGGGACCCCCGCCCATGTTCGGACCCAGGGTCAGGGGAATGCCGCCCATGATGATGGGCCCGATGATGGGACACAGGGGGATGGGGCCGCGCGGTCCCCCCATGAGACCAGCGCCTAGGGGGATGCTGCCGCCGCAGGGTCTGCCGCACATGAGAGCTAGACTCCCGCCCTGTGGGATGAACATGAAGGCCAAGGGGATGAATAATATGAGGAAGGTCAGCAAGCTGGAGGTGAGGATTTCCCTTGTTGTTGGGAATTTTTTCCATTTCCTGTTTGACGCTAAAGTTTTTTTTGTCTCTTTTGATGAGTTCAGGAGTTGGAATTGAAGAAACCTTGGATGACGGACGAGATTCGTAGCGAGATACAGAAGAAAAACAAATTATACGCCAAAGCTAAAAAGAACAAGGACGCCAAGGAGTGGGAAGAGTTCAAGGACCTGAGGAACAAAGTTACCAGAATGATACGAGATGCAAAGACGGAATATCTGGCCAAGAATCCTGAACAGGTATGAAGATTTTGTGAAATCGTTCTCTTTACCTCGCAATATCATGAGCTTCGGCATGGGGTTTTTGTTGGCAGAACATTCGATCTTACGCTTATTGAAATAACGTTACTTACACCTCTGTCAAAGAGGACCGATTCAATTTGGCAAACGAGGAACTCTTTTTGTGCACAATTCACCCGAATCAATGGAATGAAAGATATTGAGGGAAGAAAAAATTGAATCTTTCAATAAATCTTTCGAGAGCACGATAGTTTTGATGGATTACTTTGGTTACAGGGTGGTCAAAAAACGGGTGATAAGAATTCAATTGAATCGAAGGGTGTTGAGAAAACCGTTGATTCGACTGAGCAAACAGAGCGAATGGAGCTAGCGGAGGAGACCAAGCCTTCCAGCGAAAAGGCTCAGTCCTAAGCTTTTGGCTACTCCTCCTTATTCTGACTATCAATTATCTGATTAACCCATCGTCTCGCTTAGACTATTACATTACATTATTGGATTATCAGTGTTTAATTTACGCGATTTCATGTATTTTTTTCAAGTCACGTTAAAACGCAATCATTCTACTTAACTTTTACTATCTACTAGTTTTGTTTACTCCATTTACAACAGTCAACACATGGATTTATATGAATTATGTAGCTTTATCTGCACTTTCTCTAAAACCGGAAAACACGTGATCCTAATTGTTTAACGTTTGTTCCTAACTTTTTTTTTTCTCTAATCGTAAGTAATTATTGGTGTAAAATTTGATAGGTAATCAGGTACTAGTGAAAATTTGTCTAGCTTATTTATGTGTCAGTATAAAGTGATTCTGGCCTTTTGAGAATCTATTCGATATGCTCCTAAATTGCTCCAAGGCCAGTATACAATGCTCGCAGATGTATTATTCATCTCTTCTTTAATTTGTGCCAAATGGTACCTTTACTTTTCAATTTTTTATTTTTTTTTCCAATACAATTTCTTCCAAATATTTTTTGTTTACTCGACAATTTATTATTTAATTTATATACAATGCAGTTTTGCTGCAGTTTATCGTCTGGAGTTCACTATTTGTACTCGTCGTAATTATTATCAGACAAAAAACTAAAAAAAGACGGAAAAAATGTGTATCAAATATTGATATAATATTGTGAAAATAAATATTTCTATAACTTGTAATCCATGTTTTCCTTTTTGATTTTGAATTTATCCAAAAACTATTTAACTGCTGCACATGATTCTAATTAACACCAGATATCAAACTTGTTCGGTATCTCAATAAACCTAACAAACTTCATCCTTTCATAGACTCACATTTAGAAATTCTCTCTGAATTTTGGAAGGTCTTTCAATTTTCCGAATATACCATCAATTAAAATATACCTGATTCAACGAGATCCGGATAATCAACTTTATAAGTATTGTAAATTCCAGAGCATAGTGATGGGCTGAAAAACAATACACTCTAAATTTATTATCGATTGGTTTAATGTATCGCTCAAGGATAAGCATATGTAGATAGGCATAGCATGAATAACACGAGCCTGCCAAATGAAAGGATTAAATATGTAATTCAATGGTAAGCATATTATTGAAAATAATATTCTAGTCGTAGGTATCTCTGTTATGAATGGTAAAGGGGATACAAACACTGTGTGAAAACAAACATTTTCGTCAATAACGTCACTGTCTTGGATGGCTCATCAACGCTACTAATCTCACGCTGTTCCGTTCTGTTACTCTTGGCACAAATTTTATACCCTATTCAACATCACATTGAAATCACCATCAATTTGTTTGAATGTATTTTGATGCACCTGTAGTCTCATGTCTTCACGAATGATATTTTTAAGTTGCCAATTCTAGGTTTGCATCTTTCCGGACGACACATCTGATTACGATGTGAGAGATGAAAATTATCAAAGTTCCGAAGAGGAGGAACGCGAAAACTATTGTGAGGTTTGTGATAGGGAATTCCCATCTGGAGAATCTCTCCAACGACATATGGGAGAGCATCGAGTTTGCGGAATAGACGGCTGCGTCTTCTCTGCACATCCAAAACTAGTTGAAAAGCACATCAGCATGCAACATTCCACAGGACTTTACCACAGAATGAAGAATTTGTCGACTCCAGAGGACATTGCAAAATGGATTACGGAGCGAAAAAAGTATGAAATTTAAATTCATTATCGAAATTCCAATGGCCAATTCAATTCATCTGTTATCATCGACTGGTTCTGATTTTAGAAAATACCCTACAAAAGCTAACATAGAGCATCTGAAAGCCGAGGCAGCGGAGAAGCGGCAAAGATACGAAGTAATCAGGGAGAAAAAGTCAGTTACCGAAGTCAAGCCCTCTAAGAATGAGTCGAAGAAGATAGCAAAACGCAAGTCTCGTAGAAAACAATTCGTCCTACCTGTATTCATAAATACAGCGGAAACCCAGCTCTATAAAGGCGTGCCACCTTTTGCCGGAACAAGTAAGTGCATAGAGTATGAATAATTGGGTTCAGATGCATTACGCTAACAATTTAATCGTTGATACGATTCGATCAAACTTATCATTGCTAATCTTTCAGCGAACCTGAGAGAGTCGACAAGCGATACGGAATATTCTTTGATCGAGGATTCAGATAACGAAGCAGAGACGAAAAGCACAGAGAGCACTTCTGATGCTTGTCAAGTGGATCCAACAACTTCCAGCTGGAATAAAAATAATACCTCTTCGCTGAGTCTGATTGCGGATTACGGCACAGATTCGGACAAAGGTGCAGAAAACGATGAGATCGTTTATACTATCGTATCATTGTGAAAATTTCATTTAACTTTTTTCCTTACAGATAATGGACCAGAGGAAATTCCATTCAAGAGAAGCAAGGTAGACGTGGGTAGTCCTGACGGCGAACCAGCAGTTACAATCCAGGCGGACTGTGGGATTAATGATAATATTAATAATAATCATAGAACTCGGTCACAGAATAACAACGTTAGAAATAGGGGAAAGAACTTTAATAGAGCTAAGCAAAATGACGTTGACTCGAAAGACGAAGAACGAGGGCAACGGTTTCAGAAGAAATCTAACGAAAATCATAATACAAGAGGAAGAGGGAATACCGCGAAAAAAATTCAGTTATTAAATAAACTCTTATCAAAATCTATTCAGCATGAGAGGAACTTGATTTCTCAGTGTATCAAATATATTGTTGATAATAATTATTTCGAGTGATGCAAGAAGACTTCGTCAAGATAATATATGTAATCAGGAGTAACGATTATAATCGAACGTTCATAGTTATACGGAACAAGTTTATTCTCTTCTTACGTCCCCTCCTTCATGCATACAACGAACTCGATAGGTACATATTCAATGGATCCGATAAAAATGAAAATGTTGATGGAATTCATAATGCCAATCAGTAACTGCACATACGATGTACATAAATGTTGATCTGTATTTAGGAAAATCCATTAATTAAACTTTCACTTTGAGAAGCGTTTCTTTTTCTTCTTCTCTCTCCCCCCCTTGTGAAAATCCTTGATGTCATCCTCGGCTACTCTCTTGTCGGCAGTTTTAACAGACACGAGACTCTTGCTGCTGCTTTTACCAGACAGAGCACTTTCCCAATCGTTCTCTGTACCTTTTATCGCGTACTGGCTCAGATTCTCTCTTTTCAATCTCGCAAGCTCTGCTGTTTGTTTGACTTTCAATTCCTGTAACAAAAATATCACATGCCATCGTGAACCAGGAATTCTACGGAGGAATAAGTAGTCGAAATCCGTGAGTCGATGTAGAAAGAACATCAAATTCGTACCTTAGCTGCATCCTCGAGTTCTTCGTGCATGCTCTTACCGCCTGCGGGGTTCAAACTAACTCCCGCACCGATACTGGGATTGACCATCATTTTATTCTCTATAAAGTTCTCTGCCACGCTGTTCAAGTACTGCACAGATCTGCGCATAACGCGGTTGAACAAGCCCAATAGCTGCGAAGATGGGAGACCCAGCTCTTCTACCAATTTGTCTACAGTTTTGTGTTGCAAGCCCAGACCCAAGAGGATCGCCTGGAAAAACAAAATTACACGTGGAAAAAGAGGATTCAGAGACATCCTGTGACAAAATGAAAAGTGGTTTTCGACACTCACGGATTGCACGGGTGAAAAATGAACGTCCCCCATCATATGCAGAAAGTATAGCCGAGCTAGGGACGGTAGCAAATCCATAACTAGATGATAATCGGCCATGTTATTGCTGTACATTTCAAGCCGTTTGACATCGTACGTTGTGAAATAGACGTCCAATGAATCCTTAGCCAGAGCTGGAAGAGATAACGGAATAGTGTGGAAATGAAGAAAGTTCTGAGTGGGACGAACTCGAAGATGTTGAATAACACTCACTGATCGGAGACACTGGGATAGTCTTGTTGATTAGAACGCCAAGGGCAAGACCCGGCGAAAATGTGTTAAAAGAGAACGAAAGCAGAGTAATAAATCTGCGACGGAAATCCTTGGAATACGCCTCCAGCCAAGAAGTGCTTTCCTCCTGGTCACTCCCCAATTTGCATAATAAAATGCAAGAATGTTCTCCAGTCAAGTCGTTGGTCGTTTGCCTAAAACGTGATCAAACCGTGGCTACAGAGTCTTGGATGTGGACCTACCGAGACGTTCGATTCGAACCTATCTCACCTCAAGTAAACGGGAACAAAGTTAGCTCTTTTCCAAAATTTGAGAAGCGGCTCGGTTAAACCAAACGATACGCCTATGTAGTCCAGAGGCTCGGGTGTCCTTTCACTCAGTTTTAACAATAACGGCGGTAATGAGTTGCGAGGCTCTACGAGGAGAATGAATAAACAAATAACATAACATATTCGAATATGTATTTCTCGCTACTGCTCTGAATACTTGCCAATAGTTTCTTCGAGTAAAGACAGTTCTTGGTCTTGAACTTGAGAAATTTCAGACTGTGCTTCTTCGGTCTTTTCATCAATATTCGGAATTTTCAATTCGTAATATTGTTTCAGAAGCTCTAATGCTCGGCTTCCATATCCCATCTGTAATAAAGTTTGACAACATGTAGCCTGAATTTGATCTGGCCAAACAGACAACATAGTACAAATAGTCCTTTTCGTAACAAATAATCATTCGTTATAATATACCCATAGGTAATATTACCCCGTGATAGTCAGGATGAGTTGCAATGCGGACTATTCTAGCTCCCGAAAGTGTGGGGAAATCCTGATCTTGATACTGCTGAGCGATGGTCCATGGAATCAGATCTCCCGCGGCTCTGCGACCTCTTCCAAGTCCATCCGCTACTGTTAATTTGCTCACTTCACCCTCTAAGCAAACCTGTATCGAGTTTTAAACGATTAGTATTCTTGTAGGAATTCATTATTTCGTGGAGTGATTTGAGTACAAACCTGAATGACTACTAAAATTTCAGGCAATGCTTTTTTATTCGGATCAACGGGTCCCAGGAGACAGAAGAGATGGTGCGCCGGTGCATCCGACATCATTTGAAGATCATTAGGACTGTTCTGTAATGGAACATGACTAGAACGTGTCTTAGAAATCTCAATATAGGTATGATGTAACAAAGTACAGTCGACTTACTTTGTAATGTGAAGCGACGTAAAGAGCGACCAGTCTCTGCAAAAACATTTCCGAGGCTTTGTGGTAGCAGAACAAAGTGTCTCTGAAAATGATATTAACATTATAATGTTTGATTATTCCTATTTTTTTAGTAGGAATATCGGGTAAGATAATAACATCGGAAGTACCTGTTAATATAATACAATTGGCAAGTGTCTGGAGGTGGGCAGCCGGAGAGAATCGGAGCATGAGTCATAGCGTCCAGACAAAGTAGTTCCGTCAGCCACCGCTCGACCGAGTCTCCAGGCTTATATCTGATAGATTCTTCTAGGGTAAGTTCATGCAACTGTCGTCCCACTGTCTGGTTGTCGCTTCCCGGTTTAGAACTCTTGTCGTGCTTATTCGATCCGGTTGTCTGAGTCCTCAACTGTTGTAGAAGTTTCAGGGACAAAGATCGTCCTGTGCCTTCATATCTGTGAAGAAATAAGGTATTCATTATGTATATCGATATATCTGTAACGAAAACATTCTTTATTCAGTCTTGAAAATATTCGACTCACCCATTTATGGTCGAAGCTAAGAATACCAGGTACGGACCCAGCATTGCTTTAACGTAAGGCAAGGGTATAGCTGCCGCCTCGTCGATCACTAGCAACTCTGCTTGGCTCAGTTTGTGCACGTCAGTTGGGTGAATATACTGCAACAATTGGTTGGCTCCGTGAGAGAGTAACAAATCAGCGATTTTCGCCTCCCTTCGATAACAAAGCGCAGGCTTGTCGTACCTACCTGAATAGTTTGTCTGTGATCTCTGAACACGTTAACTCGGACTGTGGCCTTGTTGAACTCAGGGTTAGTAGACTGCACCAATCCATAGTCCATGTGCTCCTGATAAGCCAATGCGTCAAATCCTGGAATCAGAATCTTTTACCATTAGAATACGCGACTCACAATCAGAAAGACATTCAAGAGAATCGCAAAAGGAACTCGCCTTTGAAAACAAAGTCAAAAAATGTATTCAAATTCTCTGGGCTCGGACTAGAGATGTAAATATTCGAATATCCGAATGCAATAGCGCCAGCAACAGCCAGTCCCATAGTTGCTGATTTTCCTCTGCCTCTGGCCGCAGTCAGCGACACGGTCGATCTCAGCGTTTTCTCTGATATAGTTTCAATGAACGTGAGCAGAGCCTTAGCCTGAAACCCGATTATTTTTCGTCATTTCTACGCTCCTAGCTAATTGCTGGTTCAAAAAACACACCTGGTCGACAGTCTTGCAACAGTTGACAAGCGCGGAGACAGGCTGAGTGTCTCGGAGGCTTTCTTTCAGTACATCTAGCTCGGTCTGCTCCTCGGATACGCTCGGTTTTTCAATCGTCTCAATCTTCAGATTGTGAGAAGATATGGGAAGCACTCTGAGCTGATCGTCGACGACTAGACATCGATCGCAAGATGCAAGAGAGAGCAGAAACCTTTCGTTGAACCTACAGACCACATCCTATTCATCGAGAAATTCAAGAAGTCAGATGAATAAAACAATTATCGTAGCTGTCTCCTTTTGTTCCCTTATTCACCTGGTGAGCTTCGGTGCGAAAACGCTGATGGACGTCCATCGTCATTGTATAGAGTTGTTTCAACGAATTCAGGGACTGTAGAAGCAGCACGATAATTCCTCCTCCTTCCACGGTCTCGATTGTGCGGGCCAGAAGATTCGGAGTAAGAGCTTCAAAGTCCTGGGACAGAAGGAAGATGATAAATAACTTGCGTAAAATGTTTGAGAAATTAAGGGACGAATGTAATTTACCTGGAGAACACACATGCCGAAAGTGTTTCCCAATATTTTATGAGTCTCGGAATAATAGCAGTATCTGATGTTAGTGGAGACGACAAATAACTCGAACGGATCGTCCTCGTTGACGTTAAGCTTGCCCGATTTGATCTTACGCTGCAGAGACTTCATCCGTTTTTTGCGATGACTGCTGAAGCCCAATTCCTTCTTGTAGCACCACAGGACGGAGGGTCGAGCCTTGATCACAGATTTGGAGAGCATGTGGTGCAGTATCACGACCTAATTTATTTTCGTATCAGAGAATATTTGTATAAAGAAGGATGAAATTATTCTGCGGTCAAGTAAACATTCGATAATTGATACATGACGTCTTTCTAACCTGATCTCGTCCTTTGTCGCCGACAACGACGAACATCGTTCTATGACCCAAATTGACACCATTTTCAATCAGAACGCGAATTCTGTTGTCAATCTTCTTTCGTACCATTTTTAGAAACCCAGATTCCTTGTCGTCTTCAATAAATCGTCAATCCACAGCAACGCACGGTCGCCACAGGTCGCCAGGAAACTGCAGGAAACTGGAAAGGGATATTTCAGGTTAGGTAAGAAAACCGCGTGGTGTTTTCAGCGGTAGAACAGGCAACTTACTACTACACTCGCACGGATGAATGTCGAGTTGCCTACGATGAGCAGAAGAAACCCATCATTGATTACAATTGATTATCGGTTTGATTATAATGTCGAAGAAAACGTGAAAGATGCCTGCCCCATTTCCCTATTTTATATGTATAACTTATACTTCGGATGAGGATACACCGTGATCTCAATGGAAATATATGCTTATATCTCACGAACTCGATTTTTTTCGTTCATCAACGAATTTACACGTCGGGTGTGAAAATCGCGTCTTCGATCGAAAAAACGTGGAATTTGATTTTTTATCCAGCAAACGCGATGGTTTCCCTTATCCGTTTCAGTTGCTTTCAGAATGCAAACTAAATATACTTTTTTGAAAAATTATGAAAACTACTATCATCTTGTAGCTGGGAATCTCTTGTTCAAAAATCACTATAATATTATTCAGTTAGTCTGATAACCAAAGGAAGAATCGTCAAAAACATCAGACAGGTTCAGCGAGCTCATTTTTCGGACTTCTTCTTGCATTTTTTCGGACTATACTTGCCTGATCCTGAAATATAATTAAACGACTAGGAGCTAATTTTTACAGAATCAATTAGAAGAAATAAAATCATATGGGCAATAAAAATAATAATTCACAAATTGTTGCTACATTGCTGTTTATTCAAAGAATCACCTATCTATCATCTATCATGCAACTCTGATTCTGGTTAAAATGAGTGTTTCATTCGAATAAGACGAATTCGATGTAATATGCAAGAGAATTTCCTTGGTTTCCCAAAATTTTGCATCGGCAAAGATTCGTCCTATTTGAAAGCGCATTTGAAAATAATCGCGATTCTTTCAGCCGTATTTTTCAGTAATTAATAAGAACGAACGATAATAAAATAACTAGCTAATAAATAATATGTGTACACTTGATCATCAAAGTATTTGTTTTTATCATGTGTTAATATGATAATAGGCACATCTAATATAAATTTCGTCATTACTCAACGTTAAAAAATTACCTTTGATACTCGAAAACTCTGTTATATCAATTCTTAAAGTAAATAAATTCAAGAAAACAGTTGTACTTATTTCACTCGAAATATGTGCAAAGAAAAAGAAGCATAAATACAGTAAAATATATTGTATAGCATGTGCATATTTAACTAATCATTTTTTGTATACATGACGTGTTTGTACTTGTAAGATTGTTAGTTCCGAATAAATTAATTATGGATTTCCCTCAATACTGCGAAATTTTCCTACTCTCAATTCATAGAGAGATAAAGTATGAAAATGCAGATAAAATACCCTAGCTTTCAAACGGTCATAAATCAAATGGTCAAAACTATACCTAACATTCTGTTGAACTTATTATACCGATGAACATTGCATCATTTACAATTAGTTGATCCAATTACTATTTATTTACAAATCTGTAGTATTAAAAACTCTCATATTAGAGTATGGTGGTATAACAAGCACTTCGTATGATTCTCACTACTCGCGATATCAATCCGATACATATAATTAAAATTTTCAATATAAGATCTCTGCATTCGTGACAATTATTCAATATTCAATTACGTTTGGCGATGAGATTTCTCTCACATCTATCATCCTTGCCCCCAAAGGCGTGAATGTGGACAGTAATAGTCAGTTGCGTGAGACAACAATAATTCATCTATACACAATTCGTATTGATACCCTCACAATTCCAGTGGAACAGGATTTTTGTAACTTATATCTACTCCACAAAGAGGCATTTGTGGCAGTGTTCATCAATTTTGATCGACCGTTAAAATCTATTGATTCAAACGTTCAACGACATAGACGAAGACTGGAATCTTCAAGCTGTCTAATGCCTGTGGAATATTTCTTCAACATGATTATATTCTCTCGCGACATAAAAAAAAATGCTAACATAACGTTGGTAAACATTAAAAAATTCTTACCAATAGATCAAGGTTTAATATCAATTCGATTAAAAAACTAGAAAGGTAATGCAAGCCAATAAATGAACTGGTTAAAATGATTTCTGGCTCACATTGGAAATTCAGGTTTCCTAGATGTGTGACAAAAAAATGTCGTTAATTCGATTGAATTTCTGACAACCTCTGATTCTCTGCGATAATAACTTGAAATCCGATAGATAAATCTAAAGTAAAAGTAAATTAGAGTGCTAGTCGGCAATGTTCTTCAATTTGTTATTCTCCATCGACACCGAGAGTTTGTACGTGTACAGTGTGTATTCAAGTCCCTTGTACCGTTGAATGTAATAAAACTGTCCGGCTAGTCGCTTATTATACGGCGATATTTTCTGTTGGGAGGAGTCACTTCTTCCTCCTCCTCACCTTCAGCCGCCAGGAACGGATCGTCGTAAGCGTACATTGGGGCCCATTTCATCAACAGTTTCTCAAAGAATTCCTCCAAATTTCTTGCTTCTTGATAAACTTGTGATTCCACCTAATTCATCGACGTTAAAATGTTTCATTTTCAATTCGGTTGGGGGATGTAATTGAAATCAATTTTAGAATTGAAACGTCGATTTCACTTACCGGGTTGTATGTAAACGCGTTTTTGAACATCAACCTGATGTCTGCCATAACTTGACGCAAGTCGGTGTAGTGTTCCGGATTATCGGGCTTCAATTTATTCCTAATCACATCTAGAGCTATTGGTTTTTTGATGATGCGATGATACTCCACAATCTATTCGGAAAATAATCGAGATTAAAATGTTATCAAGCATTGGAGCAAGCGAAGCAAGTAGAATTACCTCCGCAGATACGACTTCTCGAAAAGGTAAACTGTGCTCATACTGGCAGTAAAGTTCTAGTACAATCCTCTGCGCTACCCTCAAATCACGAGCGCTCATTGCGTGTTGTCTTTTATCTCCTGGAAGGTCTTCGGAGCAGTCTAGTACGTTTGTACACAACATACACTGCCAGGTCTCGCTCTCGCTGGATTCAAATAAATTCACATTTCACATTAATCCAGGCCTTCTTTTGAGAATTGTCGAATGCGTTGTAATTACTTACTCAGGGAATGTTTTAAGGCTTGGTATGTGACAATAGAGATGGAAAACCTTCGGACATTTGTCACAGCACAGCACGGCGTCTCCTCCGTCCATACAGACTGCACACCAGTCTTCGTTCGGATCGTCTTTAGTCATACAAGCGCCAGTATTCTTCGAGGTATCTGTAGGATGAAAGTAGAATAAGCAATGTTTGGAGTTGAAGGAACTTTACACGTACACATTGGAGAGTCCAAATTCAATTGAACATCGACCGGTCTCGGTACCTGAAGCATTATCGGTGAGCGAGTGTAATCCTTCATCTGTGGAACTGTCAACTTGAGTAGAATCCAGCTGCCCTCTCTGAGCTTCTGGAATGACGACGATCCCATTGCTATCGAGCTTTGCGATAGTGAGCATCAAGTCGTGTACAGATTCTTGGCAGAACTTATCCAAGCTTTTCTCAGTTTCGTCATTTTTCCCATGCAAAGGCACAGGGCTGGGTGTTTTTGGCACAGACGAGCTCACCGCTTGTCCCAGCGACGAGTTCAGAGACTGTGGTAAATTCTCTGAACTCGTATTCGGATTATTCAAGTGAAATTTTTGACCAAGAGTACTGGGATTCTTTAAAGTAATCTTATAGGTGTCGTTAGGAGCAATCGCCACCGGAGGCGTGGAATGTCTGGCGGGATAGAAGGGGGGTTTATGATTCGAATTCGGTGGGATATGCCACCGAGCTGCGGCTTGCTGCATCGGGTAAGTAATACTGGGAGGCAAAGGTGAGGTGGGACTACACTGTTGCATTCTGACACCAGACCCCAACGCCGTATTAGTCTGAGAGTACATCGAGTGGGGAACCATTGGTCGCTGTGGACCGTTAGAAGGATAACGATAATTCGGTGGAAATCTGTAAGCCACGTGATTGTTGGAGGGTCGGTAAGGTGGAGGATTCAGCGCGAGAAGACCGCGCAGGCTCGGATTTTGCCCTAGCTGGTCTAAATGCAGCTGATGCGGATGGGTGGACGAAGTTACTTGCTGATGACAATTCCCTGGCCTTTGGGTCATCATCAACGGCTGTTGTAATCTCAGATTCGGATTGAGAGAGTATGGTTGGCGGGGGGGCTGCAGTTGCGCCTGTGGCGACGATCTGGGAGGGAGATTATGCGGGTTGTAATGCTGCATGTAGTTCTGCATGGCTGGTTGTTGTTGTTGATGTTGTTGATGTTGTTGATGTTGTTGATGTTGTTGATGTTGCTGATGTTGTTGTTGCTGCTGCTGCTGTTGTTGTTGTTGTTGCTGTTGTTGTTGTTGAGACATAGGATGAGGCATTTGCTGAAACGGATTCTGAACAACGGTAGTGTGTTGTGTCGGGGAAGGTGCGTGCGCAGGGGGTGCGGAAATTTCAGAGTGTGGCGCGCCGCTGGAAGACTGAGATTTTGGCTCTGCATTCGGCTCGTTGAATTGATTTGACAACGGCGTTGGTCCAGAAGTGGGCGAAATCGATGGATACACTCTGCCGTCTACTACTATAGCTCCGATCGATGAGACGACTGCGAATATGTCAAACAAAGAGAAACCAGTGAGGCGATATCTTGATAGATTGCATTTTTTTCACGACGGTCATAATTTTTTTTATTACAAACCTTTTATCAGATCTGGAACTTTGTCCAACGACAAGTGAATTCTGACCGGTATTTCAGGGTTTGGAATGTCTGCTCGCCGGCTTTTTATTCTTTGCAGATGATTTATTACCGACCTGTACGGAAATTTGGATATCAGTATATTTCACTATTTTCTTTCATATCAGCTTTAGATTATCGTGGTGAAGTGAAAAAACTAAAGTTTGTACTTTTTGCTGTAGAGTAACGCCATGTCAGATCCCTTTTCCAGAGCGTGATTAACAAATTGGATACAATGATCTGTGAGTTTTGAGAGTTGATCCAAGGCAACCTTTTTTTCATTCAGAGTAGTTTGCTTCTGATCGCATACCTCGTTCAGCCGCATCACCAACTGCTTGCCTCTCGTATTGATCGCGTTTGTTAATCTGTTGAAGGAGATGATGAGCGAGAGGAGAAAAACAAATGACGTGGAAATTGGAAAATATAATTTGAAATGTGTACTCACTGTACAACCATGTGCGTGATGTCTTGGACCAGGCTCTTCTTTTTCTCCAGTATCAGAGTCTGCCGATCTTCGATCACCTTCATAGCACTCTTTAATAAAACTCTCTTGTAACTGAAATGAGATTATTGGAACGCAAAATCAGAACAAAAATCGACAATGGAACTGACAACGGTATTTTTCGAGCAGCAAATCGTTACCCACCTAACTTCTTTGAGTAAAGTCGAGACAGACGTACGAGTTTCGGCAGCAATTTCATGAATAAATTTGTATTTGTGATCGCGGTGGTCGGTCAGCTGACAATCCCTGCACGTTAGCCTGTCACAAGTCTGACAAAATAAAGATAGCTGCTCGTGGGAGTGAACCGTGCAAAATAGATATCCTGGCACTTTCTTGCTTCCTTTTTTTGTACATTCTTCGTCGTTCGCTAGCTCGTCCTTCGGTTTTATAGTGTGATCCTTTGTTATCTTCAACCTTTGATGTGCCTTGATGGAAAATAATTAACAGGTGAATCATCTCTGCCTCACACATTAATAGATCTCCAAGTTCACAATATACGTATATGTGTTTGCTAATCATTAATTACACACATATCATTAACATAATTATAAATTATTTATATATATAATTATAAATAATTTATAAATATAATTATATATATATACATATATATATATATATGTATATATAATGGCAAGTTTTATCATTATAGTAAGTTTCTGCCCAAGTGGAGTTAGAAATCCAGCACTCTGCCAAAAAAGTGTGATATTGAAATAAGAATTGAACCTTGATCAAGTTTGAACAGGTGGAATTTATATTCTTGAATGTTTGCATTGATCGAATCAACAAAGACTACTTACCAAAACGCAATTTTCACAGATGAACTCCTCGCAATCCACGCACCAGCTGGTGGCAGTTGCATCATCGTGACAGCTGGTGCACTTCTTGTCATCTTCGCCTTCTTTCCTCCCATCCTCGGACATCTCATCCACCCCGCAGGTATTCTCTTCGTCCATCAGTTTCAAGAAAAATCTATTTTCTATCAAATTTTCGACTCTACAAGTAACGTTGCAAATTTGGCATACAATGACGTTACTCTCGACTGAAAAAATGAATTAAAAATATCATCAATCAAAAATGATTAACCTGTGCAAATTCTCATTGACCTTGATTAAACACGAGTATAAGGATGCTACCGAACCATTTACAGTTAGGAGCATTTTGGGTGAAGCAGATCATTAGGGACGATGACTGAGTACCTACTCAAACGAGCATTTCAGGGCATTATGTGGGGATAAAGGGGAGGGTGAATAAGGAAAGAGCCATGAACGACTCGAGAACGTGACACGATATTTTACGATCGGTATGCCTGCAATCTTCAATCCAAATTAGTCAGTGTCCTCAAGAAAGTCGACGTAACTGTTGTTGATGTAATCTCTAAAAACTATGGGATAGAATCGCACCATTGCGATGTCAAGCCCAAGATTATGGGCAAGGAAACAAGAACAAACAGATTTCATGGGCGCACGTGATATTTCATGTTTTCTTATCACTCGGCCTCGGAATGGGTAGCCTTGGCAAAGGCCATGGTTTATAACCTTGAGTTATAATAAAACTGGCCAAAAGTACTCACGCATGACTTCGACGTCGGAACTGTGATCATTGAGCTTGCTCTCGACGCAAGAAGCACAGGCGGCGTGGAGGCATTCAAGGAGTTTGGAATTGTCCTCGGGGGTGAACACTTTGTTGCAAAATACGCATTTGGTCAACATCGTCCGGAAGTCATTGTCGTGAGTTTCGGTGGTGCACTCGATCCTCGGCTCGACGAATTCCTCGTTAGAAGTTGGCAGGGCAACGACTGGCTGCTGGGTTTCTTCGTTGCTGGGAGTTTCTTCGACAGGCTCGGTTTTCACGGAAACATTCGCCGCCTCGGTGACGGGAACTTGACTCGTTTGTTGCTCCATTACAATGTTTGTCAATAGGAGCGAACAGGGTCAGAAGGAATTCGGTTCGAGGACGGGAATGGGATCGTATCTCGACATCACAATGACCACAACATTTTCCGCTAATTAAAAAGTCGAAAAACTTTCACCAACTTATCAACTATTCCCGAATCTCGCGGGTGTGTATTACGGGTTTTGTCAATTGACGAAGACCACCAATGAGCCGACTTGAATTAGCTAAATTACACACATCCTACGAGTTTGCGCGACGGATGCGATCGACGCGGCCATTTTCATAAGCTCGTCGCCCTTCGTGCACGCGAAATTAAACCCCGTCTCCAAGTCGAACTCCGCCACGGGCGACGATCCTCGAGCCGCGTTCCCACGTGAGGCACGCGAGCGACGAGTGCGGAGTGACGTTATCGTCTAACTACGTGGTCATCTACGTATGACTGTATGAGAAACAGCAGAAGACAGAAGAGAGCCGTCAAGAGGACGTAAGAGGACGGAAACTTGATGTTAAAGTACCGAGTTTGACATATGCAACATCTTAATTTTTAATTTACTGTATATATTATTTCGTTGTATATTATTTAAATTTTCGTTCTTTCGTCCAAGTATCCGAGGGACAAGATGTTAATTACGAACGGAGAACAAACCTTAAATCTACTAACCCTAAACTGCTGGTAGGTGAAAAACGATAACAATGTTCTACTGTTGAACAATGGAGAGTTCGGCGATTGTGCACGTAATTTTATAAAAATTGACAGTTCTCCTTTGCCGCCGAGATTCGTTTGTGTAATTCAATGATCATTTCCAGGGGCATACCGTACGTATCAAAGAATAGATCCATCAGAATGGATGCGATCGCCGGAAGATTGGCCTCGGACGATTACGACGTTGTCTGTTTGCAAGAAATCTGGTCTGTTAACGACTTCAAAATGATACGAGCGAAAGTCAGGGAGCACCTGCCATATTCGCACTACTTCTACAGGTCATAAATATGTTGATACTAAAATTTGCTCTCCTGTTGTTCCATCAGCGAAGAATAGCGATTAACAATTGGTGACGCGCAATCATCTTGATTAACAACGGAATGAATTGTACCGATTTGAGAGGATTTTAGATATTTTTTTCCTCTTCTTTTCTTGCAGCGGTGTAGTTGGGTCTGGGGTCTGTATGTTCTCTCGATTTCCGATTCAAGACGTAATGTTCCATAAATGGCCATTGAATGGATATGTGCACAAAATTCATCACGGTGATTGGTTCGGTGGCAAGGGTGTCGGTCTCTGTAAAATAAAACTACAAAACATGAGCATAAACGTTTACTTGGCGCATGTGAGTCCGTTATTTGATCATTCTTTCAAAGAAAAATACGAAAGAACTGTCGAGTGATTGTAATTTTCACAGCTCCACGCGGAATACGACAGAACTCACGACGAGTACAAGGCCCACAGAGTTCTGCAAGCGTTTGATACCGCACAGTTTATCAGAATGACTATGGGAGGTGCGGACGCCGTTGTTTTGGGAGGAGACCTGAACACTGAGCCGGCAGATATAGCTTATCGCATAATTCGTGGCATCGCCGGGTTAGAAGATGCTTGCTCAATTAATAGTAGTAATATAGGAACCAACGAGTGTGCCAATAACAGTTACACGAGTAAAAAACTTGCGAGAGAAGAACCGGAGGGAAAACGCATAGATCACATACTCTACCTTGGCTCAAAGAACTTGAAGGTAGCCAAATTCTCATTCTCACGTATCTCGGTTCGATATAACTTTCGATTTTCGTTCCCTGAACCAACAGGTCGAAGTCACAAGCTTCAAGCATCCTTTTCCCACTCGAGTACCGGACAAGGATTTCAGTTATTCCGATCATGAGGCGATCATGGCAACTTTGACGTTGAAGAAAGGTGAAATTCCGTTCGAAATACCTTTACATTTAGCTTTCAACTGCTATTATATACTCAAGAAACTTTATTTTTCAGGTAACTATGAAATAAAAAAAGCCGATGTGAGAGAATCGTTGAAAGAGGCCCTTGGGATCTGCGAGTCTGCGCTCAAGTCCATAAAATGTCAACGTATTTGGTATTCAATAGTAAGTTGTGTACTAATTGTACCGTTAGTTTTGTCAATGGGATTCGATTACAAGACTTCATCGATTGGAATAAGCGTCGGGCTTAACATAGGTCGTCTTTTGTTGACGGCGCTACTGTGCTACACTATATTCATGAGCTCTTTGTGGAACAGCGTTGAAAAAAATGCTCTGAAGGCGGGGTACTTAGCTATGGAGCTGCACTTGTTGCAACTCAATAACCAGCTAAGCTCAAATTAACGCGGCTGGTTCCAGATTAACAAATTTTTATCACAAAAAATAATAATAGGTACCTATATCTATGCTGGATAATGAGGCATTTTTCAATATGAGTACAAAGTTCGCTCTCAATTGGCATGGATTTATGGCGAAATTTAAGAGACCGAAAATGCAACATTTCCAGCCGACTTTGTTCATCACAGAGCATCGAAGGATGTTTTTTTTTAGTCGGAATGATAATTTCCGAATCATAGTATAATCGCAGTAAAGACTAATCGTGCTACGTGTATTTATGAAACAAGTTCGAGGAGCTTATTTCTCCATCATATTTGCATAGATAACGATCTTTCGGAAAACATGATTGATATGAATCGCCCTAACAGTATATGCGAAAATGTTGAAACAGAAACCATTCGTCAATCTATTTCAACACTTCGATAGTAAGTAAGAAGTTTCCTATTCTCTTAAACTGTATACACACATTCCTAAGAAAATGTTGAAGTGACTATTGTGTTGAGCTAAAGATTTTTATCTAAAAATTTATTTTCTTCCGTATTTAGGTTCACCACAGTAAGCTTATGATAATGATAATGTTGATTCCGAAGACTGCGTATTGAGATACATGTCTTCAATTCTTATAGATCGGTCAATATTATCGAAGATTCATTGCATGGTCTCTGTTTATCATGGTCCTTTTCCACAGGCACTATACTAGCCACTAATTATACCAGTAATTATCGCCAATAAGAAAATTATGCTCACTAGTAACGAAGAATGAAAGGAAAGGGAAGATATCGAAAGTACTGTGATATTTCAATTCGATACTATATTTTAGTACGAAATGATTTGTAGAAAAATTTCACTCACACACAGAAGAAAATTTAAAAGTAGAATTTATAATGAATTCTAGTACTTGATTATCGAGAACTATGAACAATAGCTAGACATTTTTTTATACAACCATATCGTATATCACATGGTCGAATTTGTATTGACCTAGATTCTTTCTATCTCGCAAGTACTTTTTCACTACCAAAATATTAGATTATATATTTAATACTATGCAAAGTTATAGCGTTGTATCATCTTTGTGACTATGAGTTACGTGTGTCTACGTAATTTTGTTTTTTCTCTTCAAAAGTATTGGAGCATCGTGTACCCAGTAGTGAAATCACTGCTCAAATAGACAATAATTAATGAATTCACCATATCCTACGGTAGTAGAAGAAATAAAAAATGAGAACACATGATTCAATACTTTTGACGTCTCCATTTCTGAGCGTTGCGTCATTTACAAATACGTACGAGCCGTCGTAATTCATTTTTCAGTTAATATTGTATATTCTTTATAATTCTTAATATTTATCAATGATATGTTGTAATAAAACAAGCTGGTCTACACCTACAATATATGTATTTGTTCATTCGCTATCCCTCGATTTCTGCATGCTATTATTATGCCGAATTTCGTTTATTATTGTAAGTTGTTAGTAGATTAGTGTAGAAATATTACGCAATGTATACTATACAACTTAATACTACATGTAACATATTATTTTAATAATGAATTTAAACTAGTTTGAAAATTCAACTACGTCATGTGTCAAGAAGCCAGCTACTAGTTGGATCTAAAACCATCAAACGATGCAGCTATTAAACAAAGTTGAAATTTTCTAACTATTTGATGCAAGCTGGAAGCATATTAAAAGTGATTAAAAACTTGATTTTACTTAATAAATACAAGCCGAAAGCTGGAATAAATAAAACGTCCGACTACTTATTCAGCAATGACAAGTAACGTTACAATGAAAATCCAAATCTTATTCATTGTACGTATCCGCTACCTTAGAAACTAGAATACTTGAGTGGCTTATAATCGCAAGCTAAAGTTACAGCTAGGAATAAGAAACGATGGACTCGAAGAGGTCCTAAATAAATAGATAAATAGGCAAAATTTTAATAGAGCCAACAATATGGCACGCTGTTCAGGATAGTCGTAACAGTAAATAAAAATTTATATTTTAGACTTCAATAGCGCTTTGCGTGTATGCTCGTGTGTTACATTACACATTGTACGATATTTATATCTTAATATTTACAAATGATAATTTGCCTCGAGAAATACACCGAGGTATTGCCAACAATCAATTACCTATTGCTCGTGTTAATAGTAATAAATATGACATAAATCGTAATATATTAAATCCTAGATAATGCATTCAAGAATTATGTACAAAGAAAATAATAATTTGAGCGAGGCAGCTCCCCTATTTAATAAATACATACTTATATTGACATATATATAATTAATAATTAATTGACTACCCCCATATGCATCTCGAACTTTTTTTCTTTTGAACTTTCAACTTGATTGAATTAGGTATAATTATCATATCGCTTTAGATTTATTGCTTGGCAATAGAAAACTATTATAGAATCTGTGTATGGCGTTTAAGGAATGCGTGTTTTTTTTTTTTTTTTTTATCGCTCTCAGTTTGCTTTAGGAATGTGGATAAATAGATATTTATATTATATCGATAATTATCAGTAACTATGTAGGCACTCTTTGGTTCGATAGATCCTCAGGGTAACTGCTCTACGTAGTTTCTGGGAACCAACCCTGTCTTTCCATTTAACGTTCCTTCCAGCCACCCAGGCTCGAGTGAATTCTTCACTGTAAGATTAACAGAGATTGATGAGATTTTTGCCGAATTGCTTGAAACCCTCGTAACTTACCGTTAGTAATTATCTGATTGGGTTCGAATGATAATTCTCCGTCATTCTCCGCTACACAAGTGTACAATGTCCTCACCCTCCTGAAAGAAATATTGAAATTTATTACAGCATGGGTTGACTAAAATTAAGAAAATACAATGCTCCGCGAAATGGAAAGAGATTCACGAGTAATCGCTGGCGCGGTTAAACGGACCAAACGTACCAAATACCACAGATTTGTCCTGGACTAGAACGTCCGCTGCCAGGGGACACGTTCACCCTTTGGAAAAGAAATTAGATGTTGTAACAATGAACCAGATATTCCGTGGAATGATTGAAATCTTGTTTTATAATTACAGTGGCAGGGGAGGGTTCCCTCGCTGTTGATACGAGACAGGATAATGCACTCCCATCATTGATCCTCGCTTCTGTTTCGCGGGTAAATCAGACGTAAATGGATTAGGATCAGACGCTACGGACTCGCTAGAGCTGCTGGTATTCCCACTACCTGTGACTGAACCAACAAACATTTATTCAATATACGCAATTCTGAACGATTATTGACCTTCGTAATGAATGATTCTGTACACACCTTTATCTGTGGAATGGTACATGAAATTGGCATTGCTCAATTTTGGACGACCCTGTCTGTTATCTGCATACATCGGCATCCTCTGACTGTTGTGGTCGATCTCTTCGTAGTCTCCATTTTTCCTACTCTCCACAGAAGATCCCGAAGCGACTGACATAGGAAGGTCATACGATCTCGCGATCAACTGTATCAAAGAATATCGTCATTAATATAACAAGGAACTCGCGATAAAAAGTACAGTAAAGAGAGGACAAGAGATTGAGAACCCGTCTTACATGGGCATGTGTCGTTGGTACTGCCGTGTGTGTCGAGTACCTCGTTAACATTGCAGTGCCGTTTCCCGTAGAATTTCGACTGTCTTTCATATCGGGCTGCATTGGCTTTTGAATCTGCTGTCCTTGAACCGGCTGTGCAGGAGGCGGATTTTCTTGCGGGGAACCGCTTCCGATTCTCTGACAATTCTCTATAAGTATTTCTACCACTATGTTGTGGAATTTTATGTCCATTATCGAAGCGACCGTCTCTTCTTCGGGTCTGAGCAGAGTGGGCCCAAAACACACGGCTAGGTTTCCCGTAGTCATAAGATTTTTGTCGCTCTTCTTCGCCACTCTACGACGATGAGTATGGATTGTGGATTTAAAACGAGTCACATACAATTAATTTGTTAGAGAAAATTTGCTCACCCGCTAAGATGATTCATCAGAAGAAGAAGCATGTTGAAGTTGGGTTTGGGCAGCTGATAAACCAGCGTGTGAACATCGTTGATCCTCGTCTCCTTATTTTCTTGTTCTAAGAAGTAGACGTGTGAATATATCCAATTAATAAACAAATTCGAATTTATCAAAACATGTTAGATGATTTATCGCACAAATAGGAAATGAAATAAATAAAACAAGTTGGTGAGTTTGCGAGAGAAAGCGATAGAATAATCGCAGAGAATTGTTGTCACGATATCAGCGATAGGGGGGGAATGAGAAGATATTTGTTATTCCATAGACCAGGACCAAAGAACTATCGAGAAGTAGAATAACAGATTTAAAAATGGCGATATAAAAAATACCTATACGCACTCGCAGCTGCTATGAAGCTGTGGTAATAACGAAAGGTCATCAAGGGTTCGGACAACGTCCGCAAATACGTTTTTAAAGCACTCGTTATCGTTTTGCTCTCCCATTCGAACCGGTCGTCTAAAGTGAATTTGTCTAATTTCCTTCTGTCAAGACCCATGGCTAGTAGCTTGTTCACCTTCGAAGATACTCCGACTACTCTGTAGAGCCCTTGCTCGTTGAGTCCTAAGAGAAAAAGGGAAATGCTTGAGAATGAAATTCGACCGAATCACTGGAGAAAGATGTTCTATGTATTATCGCTGTTTCTGATAAATGATCTCACCTCTGTCTTCCAAAGCTGCTATACACTTGGATACAAATGCAAAGCCGGTTTCATCCAAGCCAGTTTCTTCCACCATCACGGAAGGCCCTTGCAGAGCGTAAGTCTGGAAATATCGCCGGAGAATAAGAGTTTAACGCTCGAGTGTGAATATTATTTAATAGAGGAAAAAATGAAGAGTATAGCTCACAGGCTCTTTTCCGTCCATAGCGTCCATCCACAGCTTTCTGTCCGGTTCAGAGAGTGCTTGGAACGTGTAAATGACTGCTGGTCTGAAAAGTAGGGATAGAATTGAAGAGTGATGGAAAACATGTGTTAAAGAATCATCAGGTTCAGGTTTGACACTGAATCAATAACTCACTTATCCACAGCGGTGATATCGAAGCAGAATCGTTTTTCAATAGAATCTGACATACGCCGCACACAGGAAGCCAGCGTCAACGTTTCCCTGTTGCTCTGAAAATCGTGTTCCGATATCAGCACGATGAAACAATTTTTTTTAAATCCGGGTTGTTTCGTTCATACTTACAAACTTTCCAGTCAGCTGGTTGTACGGTATCATTGTAAACTCTTTCTTGTCTTTCCGATAGGTACAATACTGTTTTGTCCATGTTGTTCCAAAGGCCTCTGTAAACCGACCAACAATAATGAACCACATATTCGGACTTGGAATGTGACAAAGGGTGCCAAAGTCTGTGTAAACTTACTTTTTTCCATCAGGAACAAGTAACCTTCTCGCGAATTTGACTTGCCGAGGCCACTTTCTGCGGGAGACTAAAATGTATGAAGAAATGAAGAAAAAAAAACCGATTAGGGATCGTTCAGAAGCCGCAAGTCTGATGTACACTTATACCGTATTACTGTTAAAAAAAGAAGATGCATTATTCTTGTAGACTGTGAATTATCTAGGATCTTACCTTTTTCATCTCCTTCATTTTATTCATGAGTGACTCAGTTTTATCCCTTGTGGCCAGGAAATTCTCCCTTGTCTTATAAAACACACACACACAAAAAAATTGACGATTAGTAAGCTATATCGCATGCAAGTTATTATTTAGTGTTAAAAATCAATAAAACCATAACAGCAGAGTCGTTACTTCTAAATATATCTCTAAGAGTTACAAGATTTTTCTAAATCGATCCTGAATTCTAAATGGGGAAAATATACTATATTCAAGTGCTTTCACTCCTTGTTCCCTCGTATCTAGACAAGTGACGAACTATTCAAACAATAAGTGCGAGTAGTAGTTGTTATGTTAGGACCTGACGATAGCTAAGAGATGAAAATAAATTGCAGGAGAAACTAAATATCTTGATATCGTGTCAAGTCTGTGTTATTGACAAAACTGTTAAACCATCGCTCTCCCAGAGAAGGGTACTTTGTTTCAGATTATAGAGTATCTAATCGTATATGTGCTTGTGCGGCGAATTCGAGTAATTCCCCTTCGTGAAATTTATGTGCATCAGAAAAAATAACGGATGGTCTGTTTTACCGCTAAAAATTCGAACACAAAACTTTAAATGTCTCGTTGAAAATACATGACCTCACCTTTTGTATCTTCAACTGCAACTCGGTCATGTAGGGTTTAAAATCCTTGGCTACTTCGTGTCCTTGGTGATAGAAGGTCAACCATCCGAACATGAATCCTAGCAGCTGCAAAACGATTGCGAAAATCAGTCACCATGATCTTCGTCGTACAATAGCGCATTCCTCGAAGCGATCGCGGTACTCACGGTTTCAACAAATTCGAATTTCTTTCGCTCTTGGACCTCTTGGAGCAAGAATACGTACTCCAGACTGGCTTGGCAAAAGTGTCTCTCAGCCATATCCAACGTGGCATCCGCCTGAAAATCGGAAGGTTCATTTGAAGCAAATGTGCGAGAATAAGACTCTTGAGCGTGCAAAGTGGCCTACCTCCTGAAGTACATTATCCTGTTTTTTCGTTGATAAATTCAAGTAACGTTCCTGGCTCTGACAAAATTTGATCGTTTGTTTCTCAAACTTCTTTTTACCCTCCTAAGAATAGAAAACATAAAGATTTGTATTTCTCATCCATGTGTAGATATCTATTTTCAGTAAAGTATACTTGAATATAATACAAAGCTGAATACCTTCACCCCGCCGATGTGTTCCTTCCTGAAGTTTTCTAACGGCAGTATTATCTGATCGTACGCACGTTCGAGCTGTAAATAGAAAGAAAAATATACCACGGATCAGGGAAGAGTGATCAAACACACAAAATTTCACACATTAACAATAAAGTACTATTTATAGCTAAGAAAAACGTGAATGCAAAATAGGAACTTCTGAACGATTACTCTACGCCACAAAATCGTCTGATCGTATGACTAAGTTGACAATTGATGTAGTTTTAGTAATTTCGTGGGTATACATGACTAATAAATTTTAACAATACTGAAATAGTAACGTACAGTTATTCAATGTTCACTGGTACCGCTGAAGCGAGGAAACCTTGAATAATTTAACATGACAAACGATAACGGAAACGGTGTTTGATAGGAATATTCGTAATCTACTAGAATTACACCTCTTTTCGTCATTTATCAAGTGATATCGAGTCAGGGAATAAATTCTGAAGTCACAACTTTGTGTGAATATTTGTGGATTGAAAACATTTACACCACTGAATTATTGGAAATGATTGAATAGTGAACAAAGCTTCCTAGTCAAAGCTGCACAAATGAAAAATGTACTACGCACTCTTCTCTCAATATTAATTCAATAATATTCCGACCAAATCTAGAAAGTGATCAAGTGCACGACTTTGATGATACGTTATTTTATATAACGCGAGTACGATTCACGTCTTTTTCCGTGGTCATATTCGGCACAGGAAGTAGCAATTCTTGCGACGGCGGGAGTGAGTCTGCGGAAGCACGTTTGTACAATGTTCAGTCCTAGAAGTTAAAAGTGGTCATTATTGTACTCCGCACGAGTTCGCGCACCCGCAGTCGAAACGATCATACTCTTGTTATATACAAAGAATCGTGTGCAACAAGTAGGCAACAGTCTTTTTGCAATATCCGTCTTTGGTTCGCATGTGTGCTTACCCACGACTCATATTACAGACTCATGCTCGACTAGAAAAGACCGAGTTTGCCTCCTTGTTGCACAATATGCTATTTTCCATTATGTGTATTTGTCCGGGGTTATTTGAACAATGAGTTGTACAAGTTGCTAACTGTCCTCGGCGAGTTAGTGAGTCAGAGATTGTTGTGAAATTTGACACGAAGTGAGACATGATAAAAAAAAAAAAAACACAAAAATTTATCAGCTGAGGTCGACAATTTCATGTTTTGAAATAACAGAATCGTTCTACACTTTGAAGAATTCCTAAGTCACGCATATTTACAGTAATATTACCAATTTGTATAATACAGTTATGAGAATTGTTTGATGTGATGGAAAAAGAGAAGGAAGGGATACAATTGTAAAAACTAAATCTAATGTGAAAAGATTGCGTCCTTGCTTTTTTGGAGTGAAATTCAAGTGACGATAAGGTACATGCAAAGAATAATAATACTTGCGTGTCTTAATTTGTCCACTATAAAAACAAAGATTCATTAGAAAATTGATAACTCTTGCGAATACAATAAATCGAGTAAAAAATCTTTTGTTTCTCGATTGTATACGTTATCTCAAAAATAGAACGGTTCATCGATAAATGAACCAAATTTGAACGGAATCGTAACTCGTGAGTCTTCCAGAAACATCATTACCATGCGATCACGTTCGTCCTCGATGGAAGCAATTAGTCTACCAAACTCCTTCAAGCTCTGGGATATATGGGTCTCATCCTCTGTCTGCGTTTCTCCGATACATTCGAAGCTGAAGTTTTGTAGAGTTTTAGAAAATGTCCTTTGAGCTCGAGATAAATCTGTAAAATAGCACATCGTTATCCAGAAACGTTCTCGTTACGGTGACGTAATTACACCGTGTCTCGTAGTTTTTCAACGAGCGAGATTCGATAGATATTTATTCTCTGTTTTTCTCATCAAACGCAGCCCGCTTCTTATGGGTATTACATAAACACCTGTTAGACAGAGATTTCCAGGCCTATACGTTAGTCAATAATCCTGTACCGGTACGTCGGTCGTCGCCGGGGCTGCGGTTACGGATTTTGAAAAACTCTCTACGAGCAAAAGGACACAGGCTAGCAGCGACCGAGTAAACTTACTTTTGGCAGCTAGTAGCAAATCCTTGACCTCCTTGATCAGTCGTTTTATTTGCTGGCTCGTCTTGTCCAACTCGCGTTCGTGGGAATGAAGATTAGCACGAAAATAAGGGCTGTCCGTCAAACAGTCGGTGAATTCGAGAGGTTCGAGACCAACACCCATTTTATTATAAAATTATCTTCCTGGAGCTGGCGGTAAAATCATTCACACGGGAATTTTGAGCGTCGAAAAATATGAACCCGCGTAATCTTTGACTTTGCAGATACGGCGGAGCTGCAGCCTATCGAATATCCTATGCTGAGAGTCGTACGATGCGACAACACCCGACGAAATAAATGTTACTACCTCCCTAAATTAATCGCTATTAATCCCACAATCTGGAAGGTGTCGATTACGATGATTTAGGCACCAACGCGAGCCAATGGGTTGATTGACTCGGTTATCAGTGAGCCCGGAATCGAAAAATACGTCGTCGTATCCACTGATATTTATTTCTTCTAAACACGACGACCACTTTATCAGCGAGTTTCTTAGATGAGAAACTTGAGCAAATATTTTTTAAACAAAATGGCGATCTGTCAGAAGATAGCGCGAAGATAGGTGACACCCGAGTCACTCACACGCACGACGCACGTCGCACAGATTTTTTATCACCGACTGCGGACTGCGGTTCGATGCTTGACATTTTTACACTTTTCGACCAGAACGCGACAGATGTCGCTGCTGGACAACAGCCGGCCTTGCCGAACGTCAGGACCGATCCGGCAACAATGAGTAACACAAGGATTTCATTGTTGCTTTTAGAAACGCAAAGCTTATGACGAACATAACCTCCGTTATCACGAGATTTCGCGAGGTTGCGCGAGGTCCGATAGACGAGCGAACGAGATTTCGTTATTCCGTTTGAAAACTCGGTAATTAGACGAGTAACCTGATTAATAATGCCGAAGAAGAAGACGGGGCAGAGGAAGAAGGCGGAGAAACAGAAATTGAGACAGAAGGAGATTCGGACGGCCAAGGGTCAAATAGACCTTGCCAAATTTCCGTGCAATGCAATAATGGTACAAAAAAGTTGGAAAACTCTCAACATTCCGGATCGGGGATCGATCTCCTCGAAGCCTCCTACCGAAAGGTTTGTGACGTATTATTCCGTTCCAGGAATGTGACAAGTGCAATAGGAAGCAGAAGAGTCGAGCCTTCTGTTACTTCTGTCAGAGCGTCCAGCGACTTCCGATTTGCGCCCATTGCGGCAAGGTCAAATGCATGTTGAAGACCGGAGACTGCGTCGTCAGACACGCGGGGGTCTTCACCACCGGTCTCGGTATGGTGGTAAGTATGATTCCAGGCAGGTTTCATTTCGCGTTAAGCTCAGACGCTTCGTCACGCCTCTTTGAACCCCAGGGAGCGATTTGTGACCACTGCGAGGCGTGGGTTTGCCACGGAAGAAGATGCCTCACCGCGCACGCTTGCACTTGTCCGCTGATGGACGCGGTTTGTCAAGAGTGCGAACGAGGGGTCTGGGATCACGGCGGCAGGATATTTCGGTGTTCTTTCTGCGACTGTTTCTTGTGCGAAGACGATCAGTTCGAGCATCAGGCTTCCTGCCAGGTGCTGGAGTCCGAGAGCTTCAAATGTAATTCATATTCTTACCCGAGTCTGCCTCTTTTTGATTTTGTCTCGCCAAAATGTAATCGTCGTCGTTCGATGCCTCATCCGCAGGCCAGTCCTGCAACAAACTTGGACAATACTCTTGCCTGAGGTGCAAGACTTGCTACTGCGAGGACCACGTCCGGAGGAAAGGATTCAAATATGAAAAGAATAAGCCCATTCCCTGTCCTAAATGTGGATACGAAACGTCCCAAACCAAGGATCTCAGTATGTCGAGTAAGTACCTCGATCTTTCCTTCGCTACTTATTTGCGAAATATGAATTATTCGGCTAAATACGCTCTCGATGTTCGTAGCGAGGAGCCATAAATTTGGTCGTCAAAATCAAGCTGGAAATTACGACTCTGACGAAGAGGGCGAGGGTGACGGATACGGTTACTACGGTAAAGTTGACCCGTTCAATTCGCTTACTTTATTCGGGTTTCTGAATTTTCATTCTCTTCTGTTCTTCTGTACTCACACGGCTTCGGACCTTGATTTTTTTCACAGGTGGCGCTTCCTATAGTTATGGAACTCAAGCTGACGACGACGACGACGACGACGAAGAAGAAGACGATAGCTCCGGAGATGAGGAGGACGACGACGAAGATGAGGACGAGAGCAGCGGCGACGAGGAGGAAAACGCTACTCAATCAGATTCCAAAGCTGATGAAAAAACTATCAAGAAAGACAGCAGTTAGCTGTAGCTGCGTGAATAGTGAATGGTTTGTGTTACGTTGTGATACCGAGTGTGGAGATTTCATTTGTCGAAAAGGGGACGATTATCATCTTTTGAAATGAGCAATTCGCGTTTCTCTGGCCACATCACCGAATGAAATGTATTATCGTCGAAATATCTCGTTATCAGTCACAATCAATTATACATACGTATTCAGTCAGAACTTGTTTACATTACAAATAATATGCAGGAATTTCGGTTAATTTAACGGAGTTTCATTTCTGAATCAGCCCCACTTTTTCAATCTACGTACCAACAACGAAATTTTGTATTTTTCATAATGATTTGCAGAATTCATGTTCAAAATTAAATATTTTCTGCAATCGTTATCGAGATTTCGAAAATGTATAAAACAAATCTATGTATTCGATTGAAAGAATAAAGAGCATTATATTGTTTTATCAAATTAACATTATAACCAATTTCCAATCACACAGATTCATTCATTCCTCGATCAAAATTGTTGGTTCAGCCAACCAATTCATTCGCGTTATAAATACTGACAGGCAAATTTATTTCAAACGAATATCTCCACGCATTACGAACGGTTTATTAATAACAGTTTTCGTTTTTGTTTTATTGTATTTTAAAGATTTTTTTTCCCCTCGATCATTGTCGTTGAGTTTGGTAAGTCCAATCGCACTCCGGCACATCTCGCGATCTTTAGTAATCATGACTCCGTATGATAAGATGAAAAATTATCTAAAATAATTATATTATTACACCGAGAGGAGTTTCACACGCGCGAAGTTGTGTACTCGGATGGGAAAGCGAAAGAATGAGATCCAAGGGCAGACACGCTCGGCAATAAGCCGGCATTTGGTATGATATTCCAAGACAAGGTGAGCGTCACGTTTTTGTTGCCTCTGAAACAATGAAATATCACGTGTTATTCAAAATTTTCGGAAATATTTCTGTATCATCGCGGGTGATCGGTCGCTCACCTAAGGCCATTGCCGTCATCCCAAAAGTAATACTTGGTATTTGTGTATTTGAAGTCAAATACCGCATTATCTCCTCGTAGAACTATCTTGTCCCACAGTACAACCTGCGACGTAAAGAGTGTGCGTTGTTATTAATACCACTTGATTAACTCATCGGAGAATTTTCCTCATTCTTCTCCGATCGTAGTCGATGAGTTACACACTACACACCTGGTTTATTTCGTTATTTTCTGTTCGGTATTCCGCGGTCAGGTAGAGAAACAGTTGTTTAACGTTCCAGTTGAACAAGGGGGTGAGATGTGTGCTGCGTTAAGGAAAATAGAACGATCAAAGTTTAGCTGTAAGTTTGAACCAAGGTTTGCGTTAAAAATGACCGTATGCGAGTAAAGGATATCAGTTTGCAGATCGAAGGTCAGGAAGCCAAGATCGTTCTTTTCTCTCGAGGCACTGTAGTCGGGTACGTTTTTTCTGAAAATTAAAGAAGAAGTGAAGCCAGGATTTTCTCACAACAGCTGGAAGCGTTCCATCGCGGAGAAGATAATAACCGATCCCACGTCAACCTACGTAAACGTAGTCGAAAATTGATTATTTTGAAAGAAACAAAAAAAAAATGAGAATCCGATGATCGAGGATCGTTGAACAATGAATGATGATAAAATGTTGGAACTTACACGACTACTTTGACTGTGTTTAAATTCGCGTGAGTTCTGTAGTCGATAAATACGGTGGAAAGAAAACAGCAGAAGGTTAGGCAAGCCGAAACACTGAGGGTGTACGCGAGAATCGCGTTACCACGCGTCAACACCGAATGCATTTTAACAACTATCACAGGTATCGGTCAATTGGATAATAATCCCACCCCTCGTTGATCAATCGTAACCTATTTCCTTCGGTGCGAAGAAGAAGAACTGACAACAGGTTATGATTCTCTGCCAGTCTCTCCAACGTCATCAAAAGATCGCCACCATTTGGCGGGTGTTCCGAAATGCGTCGATATTTGCTCGCCACGTTATTCCAGGCATAGAGTATAGAGTATAGAGATATAGAATCGGGCACCAATCACTGGATCATGTTCACTTCACGTGGGAACTGGAAACAACGATTTGTTGCTAACCTTACTTCGAGATAACCTCCAAATGCATTTCAATAGATTCAAATAATGGCCTCTCAGTACAAGTCAGTATACCTCATACTTCTGTACTACAAATAAAGAAAAATCCCATATTCCCAAAATGTAGAAACGATCGGTCGCCTCCCAGCTGGGGGAATAAATGTCTACCAAACCTCAGGGATGACAACACGATCCGATGGTCAATTCACCCACGCTACCACGGCGACGAATCTAATTCTGTTTTCATATTTTATTCAAGGACTATTCACCCGGTGAAATATCTGAGAGACTATCTCGTAAGTTTTCTCCAAACATATTCAATTAGTCTATGGTATTACTGGAATAAAATATTCCCACCGCACCACAAGCAAACAACCTGTTTTGAAATATCGTCCTTTTTAAATACAGGCTCAGGACGTCAGACCGGACGGCCGTCAGTTTCTCCGCTTCAGACCTGTCAGTGTGAATATCGGGTCCGTTACTCAGGCGGATAGTTCGGCGATATTTAAGATCGGAAGTACGACCGTAGTCTGTGGAATCAAAGCTGTAAGTACTTTCGAGTAAGTAGTCTTTTAATCGTTGTTGAATGTGGTCGATTTTCTGCAGGAATTAGCTGCTCCTAAAGCCGATGCTCCGGATTGTGGATATCTGATACCTAATGTGGAGCTATCTCCGTTGTGCTCTCCCAAATTCAGGCCTGGGCCACCGAGCGACCAGGCGCAGGTCGCTTCCAAGACAATTGACGACGTTCTGAATAATTCTGGGACCGTGGACCTGACCAGACTCTGCATTTGCAAGGACAAACTGGCCTGGGTACTCTACTGCGATCTCATTTGCATCGACTATGACGGATCCGTTGCCGACGCTTGTGTAGGCGCTCTGATAGCTGCCCTAAAGACATGTGAGATGTTTATTGAAATTTCATCACACGTCGTCTCCGATAACTTATACCGATGTAAAATTGTTTTTCCTTCGATAGTAACTTTACCAGAAGTAGAGCATAATCCAGAAACCGGAGCTACCGTCGTCGACACAGCAAAACGAGTGGCTTTTACTCTCAAGGCGTTACCTGTGGCCACAACTTTTGCCATTTTTGACGAGTGAGCACCTTTCTTTTTCTGCGATTAGAGCACATCGTGCGGAATAATAAGGTGCTCGTATAAATTCAAATTTATTTTCAGCCAACTCCTCATCGCAGATCCCACCGACGAGGAGGAGAGTCTGTCCAAGGGAAAACTGTGTGTTGTCATCAACGGAGAAGAAATTTGCGGACTTTATAAACCTGGTGAATTATATTTTGCTTCGTTCCAAATGCTTCGGTGAAATAACTCAAGTTTGCGTGTTACGTATTTGAGATTTGGACTTTTATTGTATAGAGTAAGAGAGTATTGCATGACAATATTCATTATCCTTATTTATACACTTAGAGATATGACATTTGAACGTTTAATAGATCAAATTTTTGTTTCGTTTATCTCAACAGGTGGAATTCCAATATCCCAAGAGCTGTTGTCCAAGAGTATAAAAAAATCTAAAAAAAGAGCGGAACTTATCAGAAAAGTTATCGAGGCTGCTACAACCACCCGAGAGAGTTAATAGCCTGGCTTCTATTTTACGATATTAAAAATAAGTGTTTGTCATATTCAAGCTTTTATCTTGTATTACATTCAATCCTTAAATAAAATAAACATTTTTTATCAATTATTTGTACCATCGCACCTTGATTGTTCGTGCATAGCGTTTAAGATGTAAATAATTATTACAGGCATAAACCATCTGGAAATGTACAGATATCGAACACCGATTGATTTGTATTATTATTCAGGCAAATACTGAGTCGATTCGCCCAGAAGGAGATTTAATCTTGTTAATATCTGTTCTACGCGTCTACAGAAGGTCTGAATATATGTACATCGATACTTGAAAATTGAGTGAGCCGAGTGTAGATATGTTTGAGGCAATGAGAGGGAAAGAACCGACAATTCTTTACGTTTTTTTACCCGCGGCCAATTACTCGATGCATTTGAAATTTGGAAAGCGGTAGATTCGCACAGCTCCAATCTTTGGCGACAATATAATAGCTTACGAGTATAAAAACTGTGATCAGTGAAGTATAGTTGGATCTTACTCAGTACAAGCAGGTCTTTTTCATAATACGGAGAAACTCTTCCTGAGAAATTTCACCGTCCCCATCCCGATCAGCTTCGTCGATCATTTCCTGGAGCTCTTCGTCGGTTAAATTCTCGCCCAATTCTCTAGCTACTCTTTTCAGGTTTCTAAACGATATTTTGCCCGTGTCGTCGTCGTCAAACAAACGGAACGCCTTGAGAATCTCCTCCTTGGAATCTTTTTCAGCCATTTTCACAGACATGAGATTCAAAAACTCCTCGAATGACAGTTTACCCAAACCGTCGGGATCCACGTCCGCTATCAACTTCTTAATCTCCTCCTTCTTTGGCTCAAAACCCAACGCCCGAATGGCCACCTTCAACTCCTTGGTAGCAATTTTTCCTGTTCCGTCAGGATCAAACAGATCAAATGCTTCCTTGATGTCAGCCTTTTGTTCCTCTGTAAGTTCGAACTTTGGCGTGCTCTTCTTCCTCGTTCCTCCGTTTATCTGTTTCTTGTAGGTCGAACTCTGAAATTTATTACACAGAAAAATAAGCTGATCAATTCGCTTTTAAAACCATTACTTACTAGTTGGAATTTTGTCCTTAACCTAAAGGTGGTGAGAATTTGTTTTGGGAAGAAGGTTCATTTACTCGAATGGAAAATCCATAAATATCGTAAGTATTCAAATATCAGTGATTAAACTCACCATGTCTTGTTTCTAGTAAGAATAAACGACGCGGTGTATTCGGTGAACACTTATAACACACGAGTCAACCGTTCAGCTTTGTTAGTGCACCTTGTAAATAACAAAGCTATTAAACATCGGAAAGTGGTGCGGTTGCTATGGATTCAAGGTCCCGTTGGAAGCCCAGACGAAATCGATATCAGAGATCCGTGGGATTATATATCCCCGTGGAAATAAGGCGATCCGTGTCGAATCGGTACCAAGTTTATCTCGGGATTATATTTCTCCAATTACGATTGAATCAATCGCAATGCCATTGGATTGATAAATTGACAAATTCGCTTCTGCTTCTCCCGTCAAACTACCCGCCTCCCCTTCTTCTCTCGTCAAAAAAAAAGTCCTCTACCATACATACCTACCTATGTATACCGCGGACGGTTTTCATCAGGTTTGGGAACCCGTATAATTTGTCTCCATGGCCGCTTGATCAGCTTGATGACAGTTTAGTTTGCGGCAGTTTGCGGTTATTTAGTCTCGTAATTTTATCCTACGAATTCTGTATTTATCACACGTAAAACCGGTCCGGGTGATCAAGTAAAAATGGTAAGTAGTCCGTGAACAATCTCAGGATATAATGTCACGCGTTTTAACCTCGAGATTGTAAATTTTTGCTTCGTCATTTACCCGAAGTTGAAACAATTTTAGCATTTTTAGGGACAGTACACTCGTGCTGAACATATAAGCCGTCCCTGAAAGTATTTGGGCATAAACACCGGCCGATAAACGGCCAAAATCCTTCTGGTTTCCCGTTTCGATCCAATTTTTTGAGGTTACGTTAGGATCCCCGCGGTTCTACTTGGATCTTGAGAAAACACTGAAACTCCGATCGATGTTCACGTCTACTCTGCTCTTCTCAGTTCAGAAATCAATACGACAGCGACGTGACGGTATGGAGTCCTCAGGGGAGGCTGCACCAGGTCGAATACGCGATGGAAGCTGTGAAGCAAGGTTCGGCGACTGTCGGGCTGAAGAACAAGACGCATGCGGTTTTGATCGCTCTGAAGAGGGCTTCTTCCGAACTGTCTGCCTACCAGGAGAAAATAATACCCATCGATGATCACATGGGAATAACTTTAGCCGGTCTCACCGCCGACGCTAGGATGCTGAGGTTTCTGTCGAATGCTCTCATCAAATTCTGACGTTTGTCTAAAACCATTGTTGATAACGTTACAGCCGATACATGCGAACCGAATGTCTGAACTACAAGTACTCGCACGACTCCGTCTTGCCTGTGAGTCGCCTCATCTCTGCTCTTGGCAATAAAATGCAAACCTGTACCCAGAGGTACGACAGACGTCCGTACGGAGTTGGGCTGCTTGTAGCTGGATACGACGTGAGAATTTGAGTTTAGGAAAAAAAGGTGGAATTGTTTTGTGCATTATCAGTTTCCGTTACTTACAGGATCAAGGGCCTCATATTTTCCAAACCTGTCCGTCGGCAAACTATTTCAATTGTAAAGCTATGGCCTTAGGATCGCGTTCCCAGAGCGCTCGTACCTACTTAGAAAAGCATCTGAACGAATTCCCGAGCTGCGATCTTGACGAGCTGGTCAAACACGGCCTCAGAGCTCTGCGAGACACGTTACCCAACGAAGTTGACCTCACAGTCAAGGTATACACAACTTTTTTTCCTCGAGATCGCAAAACAAAAAGAAAATTCGCTAGATTTTCGCCTTCACCTGATGTTTTTTATTTAATGTTTACAGAACGTGTCGATCGGGATTGTGGGACAAGGCGTGCAGTTCAAGATTCTCGACGAAGCCGCAACCGCTGTTTATCTCGGGGAAATTGAAGGAGACGAGAAGAGATCGAGGGCCCCTGGCCCTGCAGCTCCTTCTGGTTCCGACGACCAACCTCCACAGCCTCCCTCGGACGAAGGACCGCAAGATCCTCGGGTGTCCGTAGCCATGGACACGGAGTGAATTGTCACGATATGAATGATTTTCTTAAGTCCGTTACAATGAAAAATATTATTAATAAAGTTGTGATGGGATTTTCTTTCTCTTTCCATTAACAGCAGCGGAATATTTTTACACCTTGTATTATCTGTGATTAGTGGATAATACACATGAGGTGTACCACACTTTTCAGCAATTATTTTTTTTTATTATCAATAGTGTAATGTAATTAGGAAATAAAATGATACGTTTCCAAATTTTCATGAGCCGAAAATTTACCCCTAGTTTCAGTTAGTTCAGATTTATTCAACAATAATTACGTGCACAAAAAATTTTAATTACATGATTATTTATCGTCATTGTTATCCAGATTTCATTCTTGGATAAAATTCCGAAATTTACCCAACTTCAAGTACAAGTCGCGGGTATAATTATCTAGCTACTATGTTGCAGCATCCTTTTGGAGGCCATCAGCCTGCCTTGACTTGAGGATATTTGTTAAGAAGAATTCTCCAGCCTTGTAAGAAGACCGTACCAAGGGACCACTCGCGGTGTACAAGAAGCCTAACTCGCTTCCCATTAACTCCCATCGTTTAAATTGTTCCGGAGTTACGTATTCGATTACTTTCAAATGTCGCTTAGTTGGCTGCATGTACTGTCCAAGAGTGAGAGCATCCACTCCAGCGGTCCTCAAGTCTCTCATAGCTTGTTCAATCTCTCCTTCGGTCTCGCCCAGGCCTAGCATTATCGACGACTTTGTTATCAGATTTGGATTACTCAGTTTAGCACCTTCCAATACGCTCAGCGACTGTCTGTAAAAAAATTGGAATTCAAAACGCTGTTGACTTTGAGAACATGATGAATCAACGAAAAATGTACCTGTAGTGTGCTCGCCTGTCTCTGACGAAAGGTGTAAGACGTTCGACGGTCTCCACATTGTGGGCAAATACGTCTAGTTTCGATTCCACTATTGTTTTAACGCAGTCCAGGTTCCCTCTGAAGTCGGGAACTAAGCATTCCACTAGAATATCCCCTCGTCTATAGGGAGGAATGAAATAAGTTGAAATCCGTTGAGTAGAAGCTTAAGAGATGTTCCAGATTAATTTTACAAAATGTTAGTCACCTTTTCTTTATCTCTGTAACAGTAGATGCGATGTGGTTTGCACCTCCGTCTAACAAATCTGCAAAAAATTCACAAAGTTTCGTATGAACTGTTGAGAGAAGAAGAAATCGATGAGAAATAAGGACACTGGCTCACCGTCACGGTCCACCGACGTCAACACAACGTAGTCTAGGCCCCATTCTGCAATAGCTACTGCGGTATTCACGGGCTCGTCAGCGTTTGGGGGTGCTGGGGCGCGAGCAGTTTTTACAGAGCAGAAGCGACAGCCTCGAGTACACGTGTCTCCCATTAACTGGATGTAACAACGATAGATTAATCCAGAATTCTGGATTCGGGCTCAGGACGTTCGGTATTACGAAACGAACCATGATGGTTGCAGTGGCTGTCCCGTGTTCTCCCCCTCCCCAGCATTCTCCGATATTTGGACACCTTGCCTCTTCGCAGACCGTGCTCAGGTTCAATTTACGCAGCTGTGACTTGAGCTTGCTGTAATTCGTCCCCATTGGAATTTCGGTCTTCAACCATGGCGGTAAACGGAGACGGGTCTTTTCGCCCTTCTCCAGCTTCAGTTTGCCCTCATAGTTGTTTGCCACGGTTTCGGAAACGAAATCATGGAGTGACGGACCGTTTGCTAATTTTACGGTAAAATCGGTTTTACCGTTCTCCTCGCATCTCATGCACTGCGAAGAAAATTGGCAATTAGGGAAATTGAAGTCCACGCGTTGCGTACAATGTTTATGATGAACGTTTCGTAACGATCTACGCAATAAATATTACGTGAAATAACCCGACGCAATTGTTTATTTATTATGATTTCTACTCACGGTCGTGTGGAGACTCAGAACTCCGGGATTTTTCAGGTACGACGTACGTGCGGATCGCAACATTTTTCTAAACAAATGCAACAACTCAATTGCACATTATTTACAGTCAAACAACCAAAAATATTGATACAAAATATAAATAACCTTGGATGACACTAGGCGCCCGATCGCAGATCTAACCTAACCCCTGACCTATTGACGTGATGGGAATGAAACATGTCGTAACTTTTCTGTCTGCTACAGTCCGCTACTGGCGGATGCTCAACGACGCTCAACCACGAAACACGAGGCGCCGAGATGGGAAAGAGGGGCTCGAGACCGAGGAGGAATTCCTCGATTTCAATTGGTCTGAATCGGGTCGCGAATTTTTCAAATGGTTTTAGGGACGCGGTGGAAAGGCATTATTTTACAACTTGTCGTAGGTGTCGTATACTACTGCCTACTACTACACGGCGAGTTTTATCTCGTACTTCACCAATATCGCAATGAGATAGTAATTTTTTTTTTTTCCCAGTACAAGTAAAATGAATTGTTTTAATTGATCGCGTCTCAAAGGAAACTCCGTTATCGTCGCGCCTCTCGTCTGGACCCCCGACTTCGACAACTCGAAATACGTGGGTATTGAGGTGTCTGTGTTGTGATTGACAATGGTTCGGTCGGTCGTTTAATTGATATCAAAGTGAGAATTGATATACGATGGGGTTTACGCCAACGTCGGAAGCTGTGCTGAGCTCTTGTCGACACCCCGTTGAGATTATCCAATCATAAAATGGTACGTACGCACCTTGACGCGTGACTGACCATTCACCTAACGTGCGTTAATTATGACGAGAGATAACCTAGTCGAGTGTTATCTTCCGCAAATCCACCGCAATTATCAGTTTCCCTTTCCTGGATAATTTCCTCTCATTCACCATTCCATCCGAATAAGGAATTAACGTCGCTGACTTCTATTTTCTCATCCAGGGTGCGAATATATCGCAATTAGAAAGAGATATCGGCTCCGATCAGTTTCCCCCCAACGAGCACTACTTCGGTTTAGTCAACGTGAGTATGCCATAGGAAAAGGGTAATTCCGAATAGTTTCCTTGATACGATTAACTTTTCTGTTCGACCACAGTTCGGAAACACATGCTACAGCAACTCGGTACTTCAGGCTTTGTACTTCTGTCGTCCGTTCAGAGAAAAGGTGCTCGAATACAAAGCGAGGAACAAACGAACCAAAGAAACCCTGCTAACATGTTTGGCAGATCTTTTCTACAGTATCGCGACACAGAAGAAAAAAGTTGGCTCAATTGCTCCGAAGAAATTTATCGCTAGATTGAGAAAAGAAAAAGGTAACGAGATCAAATTGAACCTTTGCGCAACGTTGCGACGTCTCGATAAATTGTTGTTATTATTCACAGAGGAATTCGACAATTATATACAACAAGATGCTCACGAATTTCTCAATTTCCTCATCAATCACATCAACGAGATTATACTCGGTAATTACATCGGAGTCTCTCGTCCTAATCTGTAAACTACAACAACTAATTGTCACTCGAATCGAATTGCATTTTAGCCGAGAGAAACCAAAGCAGACCTGCGGGTGGAAAAGGTGGAGGAGGTGACGCCGGATCGCCTCCGGAACCGACGTGGGTTCATGAGATATTCCAGGGGATATTGACGTCAGAAACTCGGTGTCTCAATTGCGAAACTGTTTCCAGCAAGGATGAGGACTTCTTTGATTTACAGGTGGACGTCGATCAGAATACTTCGATCACGCATTGCCTCAAGTGCTTCTCCAATACCGAGACCTTGTGCAGCGACAACAAATTCAAGTGCGATCATTGCAGTAGCTATCAAGAGGCTCAGGTATTAAAAGAGATGATCCGCATCTGCGAATTCGGTAATGCGAGAATATATGAATAATAACGTTGTTTTCTTTTATCCACTGCAGAAGCGAATGAGGGTGAAAAAACTACCGATGATATTGGCTCTGCATTTGAAGAGATTCAAATATGTGGAACAGTACAATCGACACATCAAAGTTTCTCACAGAGTAGTCTTCCCGTTGGAGCTGAGGCTCTTCAACACTGTTAGTAAAATTACTTGGCATTCGCAATTACGAAATTGAATATTAAAAAACACGTAATTCAACTGGAATTAAACTTACAGAGTGACGATGCCGTGAACCCAGATCGATTGTACGACCTGGTAGCAGTCGTGATACATTGTGGCAGCGGCCCCAACAGAGGTCATTATATTTCCATTGTTAAAAGCCATGGATTTTGGCTCCTTTTCGACGACGATATGGTCGATGTAAGTTATTTCAGATTGTTGATTCGATTAAATGGATTTATACGCGTTAACCGAGAGCATACTCCAACAAATTTGCTTGCTGGTTTCAGAAAATAGATGCGGCAACCATAGAAGATTTTTACGGATTAACTTCCGACATTCAAAAGAGTTCAGAAACTGGCTACATCCTATTCTATCAATCGAGAGATTGTAGCTAGAGTACGACTTCTAGCATAGAAATTTTATTACATTTTGAAACGAGTGATTACGGTGATGATGGATCATGACGAAGATTGCGATGCACAGCATGGGAAATTCATGGATGTTCAAATATTACGATAAGGAACCACGTTGCGTTTATGTTGAGATATAGTCTAATTCATGAATCCCTTATCAAGAATAGTTCTTGAACTTTAAACAATTCCTTGTAATTAATTGTACTTCCTTTTTGTTTCAACAATTACATTTCAAAGTATACATATACTACTATTTTATAGACGCAGATGTGCAAAATGATCGCAAAGCATGATCATTCAATTATCAAGAAGAGTATTTATCGCAATTAAGGTAAACAACATTCGGGAGGAATCCGAAAATATCTTCTCGATGAAACGGTCTATTTATTTTAATTACCTGTACTACGTAGAACTAGTCGAAAACTGAAAGTAAAATTAATGAAAAATTGAACGGGAGTATTTTATTATTTAATCTATTACGTTGGTTTTTATTATTATTTCGGTAAATTAATGATATTTAAAATTTTATAATCTTAAGGAGGCACTATTATTATCATTGTATTATTAGAGTGTGAAAACAAACAAAATAAAAAAATGTATGACTGATAATAAAAATGTTGCTATAGGAATTTCCAGCTTTAAATTATCTGTTAGCACGACTTGGGTCAAAATATTGGGGTTTATTATTGATTTTGCGATGAAATAAATAAAAATATCGGTTTAATGTCTTATAAACACCTTTATTGATTTTTTTAAGCTATGAATTCGTAGGGGATGGGAGCAAGTACGATAGGTGCTTCGCGTCCGGAGACGATGTGAGCAGCCGAGGGCTGGGCAGGTTGTCTCTTCAGCTGAACCTGGACGTTCTTGTCCTTGGCTTCCTTCCTGAGCCTCTCGTTTTCCTTAACACGCTTGAGGAAATCTTCGCGGCACTTGGAGTGTGTAACGTGCTCGATACGGAGGTTGATGCGCTTGGCGATGATGCGTCCGCGGACCCTCTTGTTCACGATGACTCCAAGAGCATGGGGGGTAACGTTGAACACACGCCCGGTCTTTCCGTGGTAGACCTTGTACGGCATACCCTTCTGCACAGCTCCGTTGCCCTTGACGTCCACGATGTCTCCTACTTTGTACACCTTCATGTACGTCGAGAGCGGGATCGTTCCATGTTTGCGGAACTTGCGGGAGAACAAGTCTCTCGTTCCACGGCGATAACCTTTCGAGTTGGTCATTGTGACAGTTTACTCTGCAACGATACGGCGAAAATTTGAGGATTAGATTTTTTAATTATCGCGTTTTACAAAAAATAATTCGATCTTTGGATCCACCGATTTGGCAGAGCTCGGAGAATCTGTATCAAATCAAAAGATCGCGAGGTTGGGTTATCGTATACCGCGTACACCAATGGAGGTAAATATGAGGTTCGTGGCCGAGAGGATGCGGGGTGGTTGAAAACAAGACGAGGAGTGAACATAACCCCGAAAATCGCACGCGTGAAATATAGTTCACAAAAAAATCCAATTTTTCGGTCCAATCGTGCAGAAAATTACGTGAGACAAGTTGGAGAGTGAAAATTTCTCGTACCGTGCCAGATGCACGTGGCAAGCGGTCGTTGATTGAGGTTTGATTTGGTCAAAAGTGAGTTTTGCGACCCGGTTCAGGCTCCGGAAAGTTTATCGGACGCTTGCGGGAATTATTTGGGATTCCGTCCCACGGAAAAATCGCGTAATAATCACGCTGTGGGCATGAATATTGGAAAAAAGGCTTGAGAATATCAAGAAACGAACTTACGTGCTATGTCCCCGTCAAAGAAAGAAGAAGCTGGAAGCGTTTCGAGAGTAGATCGAATCGATATATCGAAACTACGGCTTCGATCGATCAACTGATTGTCAAAATTTTCGTCATATACGAATCAAAAACGACTGAATAATGATTGAAAGTATCGCGGTATCTTCCGCAATGTCAATATTTTCCCCGAATTAACGAGTTACGCAGAATTGCAGGCCGAAAGGACGTGCAAAATAGAATGCTCACGGCCGGCGGATATAGCGTTTCTGAATCGAGCTTTCTAGCTTTCTGATTCGCTGACACTCCGGCCGCGCCGGAATTGCGCGACATTTGAAATTGTGAAAAGGACGATTACGGTGACTCAATTACAGGCTCGATTTAAAAAATCAACTCCGAACAGTGCAAAATAAAGGTATATTTATCTGTACATACATTATTCGTTTGTTTGTTTAAATCACGTTTTTTCCTTAGCTACTGAATTTTTATTTTCAATATCAATATAATATAAGAATCGAATAAAGTAGCTTCACCATAATATATTAATATAACGCAGATACAGGGAAAGAAAAACATTTTTCATTCGATTGGTAAAGAGAGCTATCCCTAATTCGGAAACGATAATTCGTATGTCATAAACAACAATGAAATAATGAAAATACTTTTTTCACCACACCTGCACGGAAAGTACGACTTTCGACCCGCTGCGTGAACGGAAAGTCGTGCTTTCCGATGCAGGGGGTGGTGAAAAATAGTATACAACCCACGGGCGTGAAACAGGCCATCCCAAACTGCGTTCTTGCCAATGTCAATCTCACATGCAGTTTGGAATAGCCTTCTTTCCCGCCCTAGGTGTGTAATATACTATATTTATGTACTTCTCATGCCGTAGAGGATCTGAAAGAATGATCCAGTCATTTTGAGCATGAAGTAATCAATTGATTTGAATAATTTTTGGGACTCTATAACGAAGTGGTTACGAGCAACATTGACGTCGATAAAACATTAATTTCTTATATCGATACAATTTGACGGCCTTGGGCGTCACCCGCTCCAAATTTCCGATTCAGATTCAGAATCAGAGTCATTTTCTTTGTCGGAAAGTAGTTTTTCGCTCAGAACATGCGTCAGCAATGCTTTGAGAATGGTGAGCCGTTTCTCAAGCAGCCTGTTCTTTTGTTTCACTATTTTCAGCTCTCTTCGCTGAGCAGCTACGCACTTCAGGGCCAAATTAAGATTTTTTAGTATTCTTCGGCGTGATTTAAACTCGTATACGTTGTCACTGTTGTCATACGTTTTCTGTTCTTCGTCGCAAGATTCAGGGTACGACTCTCTGTAACAATAAAATGAAGGAACAATGAACGACGCAGTTATAGAGCGACTGAAAATCTATCCGTGTTCTTTTCAAGCCAAATTACCTCTTAAATTTCACCGCGGAATCGTTACTGCGATCGACTCGTTCCGCCCAGTTTATAGAACATTTCTCCTCTTTGGGATGAACTTCGGAGTCGTTGCTTTGGTCAAAGTGTTCGACCCAGTCTATAGAGCTACCCTCCTCTTTCAGGAATTCCATATCCATCGGGTTCTCTGTCAATCCTATCGACATTCCGAGCTCACTGGCCTCGTTAGTTTCGTCCTGAGTTTCAGCTTCTTGTTTAACGTATCCTTCATGTCCACTGGATTGACTCAATTGTAATCTGGTGTCCAAATCCTCTGTGTTATCCGGAGGTGGAAGGCTCGATCTCATCAGAGATCTCCTGAAAGTTTGAGCAAACTCATCAGTTCCAGCTTCCTGGTGAATTTTTAATAGTTAGACACAAGCTCAGCCACTTATCAGACTTTCAAATATTTCCAAAGATCTCGACATTGTAAATATTCGAACCTGGATTGCGTTATCGGAGGAAATATGGTGGGCACTGCGAAAGGTTTGATGAAAAGTCTTTTTTGCTGTCCCGACTTTCCATAGGTGAAACATTCCGGGGCAAAGTGTCTGCTGCACAGAACGCTGGTGTTACTCGGTACAAAGTTCTTGCGTTCTATAGCCTTCAGCCACTGCCTTCGAACATACTGATCCTTCGGAAATCTGTTTGATTGAAAAAAATATTGAGAAAAATAAAGTTTTAAAGTAATCAAGAAAATTCTCCTATTTGAATGGTTTTCAGATTCAGAAATTCACACCACGTAAGTAAATACGTACTTGTGCAAGGTTATCTTTTCCCCCGCACCGCAGCCTTTGAAACAAGCGCAACATTTCCGAACCATTATTTAGAAATATTCATTTACTCAACGTCTACGTTTGAAAACTCGGTTGAATTAATATTCCACAATAAATCCAGCATCGATTTCAAAACATTCAAAAATACATAGTCACATCTAATTAGTCGCACAGAAGCCTCGTTTGTTCGGTCTCTCTACTTTCTGGGAAAGGAAATAACGCGTCGGATCACCATCTTGGTTTCTCTAACAATCTGACAGCTTGCCGTTTACCTACAGCCAATCGAAATCCTTCTCTTCGAGCATTAAATATAAAATATGGCCTTATGTAGCTACCTCTAGCCACCACCATCTTGGCGATTCGATCGTTAACGCGGTAAATTCAAATCGACGGATTGTCGCTGAAATCCTCGTTCCCAGCTGGAAAAGAATCAACGATTTCAACTTTGATAGGTATGAAAGGAAAACTTTATTATTTACAATAGATGAACGTCAGGAATAGAGACAATATGAATGTATTAAATAATGATAATTTGTTCTCGGAGGATCCTAATCAATTAATTGACAGAAATTGCCGGTCCCAATTGTCTCATGAGCTCGTAGCATTCTTGAAGCCGTTTCTGGTCTCCGATTCTCTCCAGGGTCTTCGCAGCTTCTGCCAGCATTCCAGCCCTTTCGCCAGGCGAGGCTAATAGTACAGTTGGCAAGTGGCGGCAGGCCAGATATAGAGCTGCTGCGTGCTCTCGTTCCCCGCTTCCCTGTTCCTGCGATCGATCTTTGCCACAGATTACAGAAGTACGAAGATTTCTGTGACGCAGACTGCGATCCAATAGAATTTGAGTTCGCACCGGAGCAGCTCCTGCCATTAGGCGAGCTGTTGCTTCGTACAAGAATACTCTGGTCAAAACAGACTGGAACAAATAAATAAACAGGGTGATTATCGTCGCTCATTGACTGAGGGATATATAAATTCTCTTGGTTCTAAAGAAAAATTGTCTCAGATACCGGAATGTGCTGACAAAGTTGACGCAAGCACGCCAAGTCTCGTTGAAAACCTGCGAGAGTGTGGCCAGAGACTGGCCTACTCGATTCACCTTCCATTTCCTGCCACAAAGTCGTACGCACTTCCAGAAGTCCGTCGCATACCAGTAGTTGGGTCAGCTGGAAGATTTTGTTTAAATAACGTCATGTTGAATTTTCAAGTATGCGTTCCAATTGGAGAACAATGCTAGAATTTATCCGTGAGGAAGAAGTAGCGTTGATGCAATCTGCCGCAAGGGTTGCACTGTAGAAGTATTGCATTGATTTTTCAATGACATGCAATGCAACTACAATGCACCCTTGTAACAGACAAAACAGTGTCTAATAAACTAAGACTGATAAACATTTAGAAAATCTAAAACGATGAGATCAAAGTTTATAAACGTACTAAAGTATTCTGTGAAGATTGCTGTTTGCAATGATAATATGCCATTGAATGCTCGAGGAGCATTCCAGCTTGATCGATGAGTCTCATGGAAGTTCTCCTGTTCGAGTGTCGTGCCTGTAGCGCAAAAAGTACCGCATGCGGTAACGGATTCGTACTGTTGTTTCCTGTGTTCGTATTGACTTGCTGACGATTTCTATCGAATGGAAATCTGCTTTCCAAAATACTCCAAGCCACTTGATCGTCTTCTCCCAATCTCCAGCTCGCAGCGACGTAGATGACTGCGCCCCACCAGAGTCCAACTTCGTCTTCGCATTCTGTAGATAAATATTAATTTTTCAGTGAAATTGCTTCGCGCAGCTTCGCTATACATGTGTTGTCTTGTTTCATGAAACATACTCGTTGTGGGAAGTTTGTCGTCACTAACTAAGCGAGGCTCGACCTCCGCCGACGACATGATGCTTCTCGCAAGATCCAAAACTGTAGAGGCATGACTATCCTCTGCAGTTCCGGTCAGGAGCCGCAGGCTCTGGCCGATCAGATGTTCCCTGTAAGCCCTGGCTGCGTAAGCCAGGGGATCAGCTTTGCTGCATTGAGAAGTAAACTCGCAGTCGAAATTTTCTCCGTAACGCCACTTTTGAGAGGTGAGAAATCGAGTCCCCTCCAAGGTCATTATCCATTTCAACTTTGCCGGTACTGTGCAGAGAGTCAAGAGCGCCCTTGCCCTGCCGAGGTAGTATTTATGGATGAACGGAAACAGGGCTTGCTTCAGACACAGAGCCGCATTTACGTAAAATTCGGCCATCAGAGATTTTGGAACCGCATCTTCAGCTGCCTCTCCGTAATTCACTGCGGAAAGGGCAAGGAAGAGAGTCGCCTCCGTCGACCCTTGACACAGTTTCAAGCAGAGCATGTGCCGATAGACGACGGCCAGTTGCAGAGATGAAATTTGAGCTTGTTGTCTTTCCGATTTGTCATGAAACCATTTACCCACTTCCGAAACCCATCTACCCAGCCACAATTTGTGCAATACTTGTCTCACAATTTGCCAGATTGTGGCCGAGAATATTTCCATGCGATTCGAAGGTAACGAGCGGCCGAAACATCTCAAGCATTGGCACAAGTCTCTGTAAGCCTGGTCGTAATTCTGTTTGGATATGTTGAACTCTGCCTGCCGTTTCCAACGACGTAATTCCAAAGTCGCTTTACCGTCGAAAGGCAGTATGGGGTCTCCGTAAAGAAGCAAACGACTCAGTCCACAGACCAGAAAAATTATGTTCGTTAACCACAGAAACATGTTAGTCCACAATCCTGTGTCCAAGTCAGCCGGATCTGGGGGAAATTGGAATATTACACGATATTGCATCGTAACAAAAAAAAAACGGAAAAATCTCCGTTGCTTGTGCAAACCTTGATATTGAAGTATGGTCCTTCCGTCCAGTTTTGCGTTTGAATAGTCGAGGTTCAATCTACGCATGTTGTTCATTACAAGACCGAGAGGGTTGAAAGCCAAAACGACAAAGAGGAAGGCGCACAGAGTCAGACGGGTGTGGTCCCCCATTCCCCTGTTGGTCGATACCGACGAATGATGCAGACTATGAACAGATTCTGTATCATCTTTCAACGAAGAAGGAGACGAAGGCGAAGGGGAGGCCGGAGCTGGAGACAAAGACGGCTCGCTGCTGTCCGAACGTGGAGGCGTCAGTTCTCCACACGCCAATAGATCTTGTATTTTTTGTCTTTGTTCGGTCATTTTCAGAGCCATGTTCTCCGCTTTCAGTTTAGCGTTAGTGTTCTGAAGAAATCTGGGAAGCATCGGATAGATTAGTCGATCGAAATATTGTATAAAACCTTTGCACGCCATTCAACGTATATGTGTAGAGTTTCACCTGATGTAATCGATAGTTTTCCTCAATATCGCCGACTTGTTGAGCTTAGCTTCAACTCCTACAATGATATTCTTCAGCTCTATAATTTTGTCATTTATAGAAGTCCTATAGCGACGTTCAATGGCGTTATGAGCGCTCCGTTTCACCTCTCTCACCCTGGGTACACCGACATGTGAGCCAGCATTGATTCTGTTGATTTGAACTTTTTCAGTATCCAACACTACGGGAATCCCTGCGAATAAACGACCAAAGAAATTACCCTCGAGTCAGGTGGTAAAAGAAACAAGAATATCCTCCGTAAATAATCAAGTTGGATGAACGGTTACCTGTAGTAAGCACAGTTCCATTAGCAGTATTCACCAGAGTGTGTATCTGGTGCGAAACCGGAGTCGAAGTTACGGCCTGAGACCCGGCGGTATAGACCAGAGACTCTGACTTGATTAATTTTGCCGGAAACAAGAGCTGTCTCTGTTGCGTGGTAACAGGCGCGAGGGTGACCACCGGGGACTGAACGTTGAAGTTCATATTCTGTGGGATGGTGTACTGAGAGCTAAAGACCGTAGGAGTCTGGGCAACCGATATTCTCTGGGGTCTCGCTTGGACCGGAACGGGACTTTGATCAGGCACCGAAGGAGTTTGCCGTGAGGCGGATATCGGAGCGACCGGAGTCATGACGCTTTTGGTCTCGGGTATGCTAGGAACATCTTTGAAATCCCTGCGATTGTTCATGCTGAGGAAATCGAAGGTGTCGTCATCCATCGGAATGGGCTCTTCCAATTGAGACAGCAGGGTCTCGTCGCTGAATAGATTCTCATTTTTGAGTAACTCGCTTTCGCAGTTTGTCAGCAATTCTGTAACGAATAAACGCGTTGATGTTTCATTGTTCTCCGTTGTGGAATTATCTGCGTATCGAATGTAACTAGAAGAAGGACTTTAGCCATACCGTCGAAGCCAGTCATTTCATTCAAATTGAAACTGTCATTAGCAGGAAAGTTTGGGAACTCATTCTCCTGCATCGACGACCAGCTGGCCGCGGGGTCAGCCATCCTGCCTCGTTGATTGTTTACCTGCGCGAAAGTATCTCACATAACTCGCAATAATATATTTCAGGTCGAACACGCGTTCAATTTCTCCGTTTCTACTGTCAAACGAAACATGTACATTCTCGGTAACCAAAAATTACAAACTATGGTGCGACATAGGTTTCGGCCAATCAGAACGGACCTCGGGATCGGATGATTTTACGTCACTTTAGTGGCATATCGACGTCCGCGAAGCCATCGGGAACTGCCCTGCCGCGGACCGAGCGAGGCTCGATCCGCGAACCCGGTCGGCGAGGTGGAGGCGCGCTTCGACCGACCGTCGATTGGGTCACGCCGCCGCCGCCGCCGCTCCGAGTCCCGAAGATCCCGACTTTGACCACCGGAGGGTTGCGGGGTTTGAAAATTGTCGGAGCAGCCAGAATCTATCGTAATATAGTTAATACCCCAGTCTGTGCCTGTGTGGTGTTTGTATAATAGGTTACACTATGCTCTAGAATGACATTTGTAGTTTGTAGTTATTATTTATTTCAAAATCAAATAAGTTTCGCTTAGTTAGTTCCGCTTGTTGATTAAATCCACTCACTGCCTCGTTAACTTTAGTATTATTTATTGATTGGTATGAGGTTATGATTGGCGATTTTACCTGGCTTACCATTCCGTGTCCAATGTTTACCATTAGATTCGTTTCTCACGACACACTATGAAGGTAAATTGTTTATTATTAACACAGCTACGAATATTTCGCCCCTCGCACTACCACCCACTTCTACTTGAGCCACATTTTACATAACCTCATTTCAATGTGTTTTCTTGTTTTGACATTTCGATATTCAAGTATCACAACCGAATGCACGATACTCGAGACTTATTGAACACCGAAATCATCAACTGGGAATGATATCGTTGAAAACTTTCATCAATTCGTAAACTTTCTCCTTTTTATTTTATAAACTCTCACACGTTTTAAGGTCAACTTACTCCAGATACAACATTGCACCTTTTTCTATATATCTATCTCTCATTCTTTCCCTCCTCGTTTCTCGTTTCATTCATTTTAAAATTGTCACCAACGAGATAATATAGGAACAGGCCTCGAATATCTGGCAATTTTTCCGTGTCTCATTTTCGCCCGTTTGCATCATAGAAAGACCCAAATATACCCCAGGCAAGTCTCATCGGGCCTTGTCTCAGAACAAGTCATCCTGCCTCTCTCCGGCTTAGCTTCTGAAAGTACGAACAAAAGAGCTTTCAAGTGGCTGAATAGAGCTTTTAGATAAAACTAAACAATGTCGGCAAAAATTTGCTAAACAGGTATCAAGAATATCATGTTTTTTCTATACATTCACAGCTGAAACACAATTTGTATTATTCTAGCTTATTATGTTTGTTATTTGTATCACTCGACAAATTTACTGTCCTCTTAAGCGTTCTATTTGTAATTTTTCTTATTTTGACGTACTCCGTTTTCTGATTTGATCAGAAACTAGAATTTTCAGTTTGAACGTTGATATTTGGCCCAAGCTGTGCTTGAATATACCCTCGACAAGTCATGACCTAAACTATGTGCACGAACGGTGTATCATAATACTTATTACCCATGTTCCAGAATGTAACGGCTCGCCGGTACCCGAGCTATGACACTGAATGTTAATAAAAATACGAAGCCGAAATGATTGGCACAGTGTCCAGTTTGGAAGATGCTTGTCGGCAAGCTCAGGTAGGAATTACCTTTCGTATGATCGATAGTTTTTCAAAAATTGCTCACTTTCTTATATTCTTCTTGCCAATACTGACATGTATGGTTTATTTCAACAGGATATGATCGATCAAGTGCCTGGTTGCTGGAAGGATTGTCATACTCAGAGTTGTCTAAACTCAACTATAGATCCAATCCCATGTGGCAACAGGAAGGAGCTGAATCACTCCAGGCGGAGTATTCAGTCCAAATTGACGAGATTATATTTCGAGGAATTGTCAAAGGTTCCCCACGCCACTCCTGACTCGGTTCTGGTTAGTATTTCATCGAATTGCCAACAAATATGATATTCAGCTCGGGAAAATAATTATGGAAATTGTTATAATTCGCAAACAATAGAACAATCTAGAGAATGAGTGCGATCTTTTGGGTCGTTTGGTGCAAAGAGAAGGGCTTCACACTTTGATCGTGAACCTCTACGCCGGCAATAAAGGATACTCATTAGGCATAAGAAACAGGTAAGGTTGGTTCTGAATACTCCGAAAATCCCGCAACCGCGTGATAATAAACTCGACCTTGTTTCTCAACAGCATCGAAGCAGGTCACACGTTTGATAAAAACATGTTACTGTCCGAGACCCAATTGATGGGATATGAGCAAGGAGAATTGTTGTCTTCCATAGACAACGGGCAGCTGCCTGCTATGCTGGCAGAACAGCTCGAAGGCGGTCATTCGCATTTATTTTACGACGGATGTATCATAGCTGAAGTAAGAGATTACCGCAAAGCCTTTCCTCACACTAAGGCCGAAGTACACCACGTTCTTCTCAAGCCTACCACACAAGTAAATATCCGTTCATTATTCGATGCTTTTATACTTGTACATTTCACGCTTCGTGTTGAATCAAAGTATACTCCCAGGTGCTCCGAGAGACGGAAAGATGATCTGCAACTAATATTTATCCGTGAATATATATTTATATATATATTTATCTGTGAAATCCTATTTCCAGAGCGTTCTTTCGGATGTAACAACTTTGACGAGTGACGGGGACTGGAGTCACGAGGAGAGATTGGTCCTGGAGTCGCATCTCGTGGCGGCGACGCAAGGGCCTCTCTGTTTGGACCCAAGTCCAGCTCCTAGTTTGGCATCCACTCGAATCCGTCAGTCGAAGGCTCTGATAACGGACCACCAACTCATGCGACAGGCCAAAAAGTTTTCCCAGGTTAGATACCTTGCGTGTATAGGTAGATGGCTCGTATTTGCCAGATAATAGATTAAGATACAAGTAAAACGCCAAAAATGATTGATTGAAAACAGGTAACGGTAAATCGAAAGAGAAAATTGGAACAGCTGGCTCAACCTGAAGGATTGACTATACAGGATTTGATGCAGAAATTACGTACAAAAAGAGGAATATCGACTACCACTGCCTGCCCACCACCCTCTCTCGTTAACCCGCCACTTCTTCCACCGAGCACGCCGATCGATGTCTTGAGGTTTTAGTCCACTTTTATCAGCTTAGCTCGATTTTGTGTATTCATGAAAAATGTTCGAGAGCGTGATTAACCGTTTTTCTTATTATTATTATTTGTTATTGCCGCAACCCAGGTACGCAAAGGCATACGAACGACCACGGGAAACACGAGACTGTTTCCCACAACTAATAGAAGAATATATATTAGAGACTGAAAGGGGCCAAGGTCGAATATATCACATAAAACTCTCAATTTTGCAAAGACCATCCAACTCCGAATACCTTGGGGAACTTTATGTTGATCGAGACCATAGAGAAGGAGAAAAAAATGGTTCTGCATGTCGGTATGTAAAGTATTATCATCTGGTGTATCGAAACTAACGAAAAAAATCTGTATTTATTTGGAAGCAAGCTCAATTGTCGCACATAAGTTCTCTATTCAAATCATCTTGCAGGTTTAGCCTCGGTACCAGAGCACAGGCGAACCATTACATACAACAGTTTACGGAAATATTCACCGAGGAAGGCCGAAAAAACGTAAGGATTAAGCACGTTGTGCCAGGGCAGGCCCCTCGCGTTACTTGTACCCCTGGAATGCAACGTGCTCATCAACAGGTAGCTAACAATAAATTTCGGCGACAGTTACGCCCTTCTAACTTTTTACTCGAATGAATGATCGCCGAAGGCTCTGTTGCTTCTAGTTTTAATCCAATTCATTATTTTTATTCAATATTTACAGGCACAGGCACAGGCACAAGCAGCGCAGATCGTTGCCCAACAACTGCAGCAAGCCCAATCTCAGCACGTTGCTCAGCAGGTTTGTAGAAATTATTTCTATCGATTGAATCATTTGATTGTTTACTTGATATTGTTTAAAATTATGAAGATTCTCTCGAGGGCTCAAGGACAATTAAACACATTGACGAGTCAAGTGGCTTCCATGAAAACTCCCGCTGAAGCTACTAGCTTAGGCCAGGCTAATTTGACGAACTTGGATCTATCTGTGGTACCACCTACAGTTGAGACAACGGCGTCTAGCTCAGTACCGACCATTAGTAACGGAATGCCTAACAACGCAGCGAGTGCACTTCAAGTGGACGCTTCTCCGATGTCTGGAGTTGACGGCAACCCATGCAATGGATCGGGAATTTTAGTATTTCAACAAAAACCTGCACCTGTAAACAGTATATCGGCAACAAATGTTCCTGTTTTGGTAGGTTTCGTTATACTTCCCGGAGGTCAAATTATCAAATTCAAGTCTAATTGGTCTCTCCTTCACTTTCAGCAAGCTCAACTGCAAGCCGGCTCTCAGACTAGCATGGGTGAAACTTCGGGCCAGAGTCAGGGAGAGGCGTCGTTCAAAAAGCACTCCACAAACCCTGCAATAAATGCTCTTGTTACTTCCCTCATGAATTCAGCTCAACAATTTCAGCAGCAGGCCGCAGGTCCGTGTCTGGTGTAGATATATGTGACATGGTTGTAAACTTGATCGAGTCATTTAATGTTTCACCACATTCGTTATAATTATTCACAGCTAATGCAGCTGCTGCAGCTATGAATAACAGCGTGCAGGCTAGTACAAAGTCTAACAACACAGCTATTCTGAGTCTACTGAATAGCCCCGCTAACTTAGCTCAGCAAAAAAGTCAACCGCGAAGGATCTCAATTAATACTTCCATACCACCTAGGGTAATCAGTCACGGAAATGTTATTACCGTGCCGAGCACCACAGGCCAGGTAAATTTCTCCACCTCTATAAACAGTACTCATCATCAATTTCATCTCTCTCGATTAATCTTTCATCTACCCCGTTCCTATTCCAGGTGCGTGTAAGTTTCACTTCAGCTTTAACGGGGCAGCTGGCTGGAAAACAGGCTGTGAGATTGGCCAGGGTACCAGACGCTGCTTCTACGCTCGGCTTGTCTATGCCAGGATTATCCGCCTTGCTTGCTGGTAAGAACTCGACCAATTGCCTATTAAAAGTCAACATTCGTGAGCTTGAATTATGTATTTTGAATCGCTTTCTCCGCCAGGTACCCCTTCGGCTGATAATCCAATACCCGGAAATCATACAGCTTCGTCTTTACTCGAGAGGCTCACTGCCTCCTCGAGTCAAGGTAGTCAGCCATCTAGCCCTATGACAAGTCCGCCTCCTACGAACGTTAATCTTCAGGGAGTTAATCTCACTAGTCTACCAAACTCTATCAACGGTCTTCAAAATGTTCAGGTTTTTTTAAGTTTTCTGACGTCTGTGGAATATCATTGAGTAAGACTAACTGTGTAATTTCTGATATTAATATTCTTTGTTTGACCATAGGTTTCTTTTCCGGGTTTGTCGCAACCGATTACCATGTCGCTTAACGTCTCGGCAGCTACCGGCTCGGTTACTCCGACCGGTGTAATTGTCTCTCTTCCGATATCCTCAGCGGCCACAAACACGTGCACGACTGTTTCAAGCGTTAGTTTTTCATGATCAATGGTTCATCTCGTTATTATAACAAAATTTCAGGATTGTGACACGATCTGTGACTTTCAGATGGTGGCCGCTACCGTTGTAACTACTGCGGTGTCTGGAACCACGCCGACGGTGGTACTTGCAAACCCTACGAATACTCATTTGTCATTACCGCTTAGTAAGGGATCAATACATTTTATCAGCAAATACCGAGAAAAAAAATTTTTTTTTGAATAACTGATAAAGATAAAAATTCGATTTTCACAGCTCAAATGCTACCATCGGGAGTAAAAGGCTTGGCACAACAAAATATACGTAATGCAAATGCAGTCACACTTTCGCAGGTACAAAAAGTAATGATAGATCATTTTTGCGTACCGTTACCTCGAATAGGCGACAAGTCAGGTTTCCTTTCGGTGTATACTAATGATCTGCGTATTTTATACAGGGAGGACAGGCGATACAATTAGTCGGTTCTCAAAGGCAAAGACTCAATCAAATCGGACGTCAGGTGCAGCCCAATCAAACAAAGCAAACCGGTCTGCAAAATCAATTAGTAACTGTTAGTAAACCGGTGACAGGGAATCAGTTAATTCTCTCTAGCAACAAGCAGGTGCTAACTCCACTCGGGGGTAAGATATTTTTTCCGTACTATACCATACAACAGATGAACAAACAGTGAATCGTTGGAATGAAAATGTTTAAATTGAAATTCCAGGTAACAAACCACTCCTGATGGCAACCCAAGCTACTTCGTCTACTCAAGCAGTACCTGGAAACAAACAAACTTTGCTTGCAAAGTCTCTGAACGCACGGCCATTGACGGGATCTGGCATGTCGCAGACTCAGACTATTGGCCTTTCAGGTTTATCGCAGCAACAGGTAAAATTATTCATTCGAACATAGACTCATTCGAGTATTTGTGAAAATGGTGGTAATAAAAATTTTGTTAATAGTTGCAGAGGACGCTCGTCAAGCCGGTGCAACTACAACAATTGCAACAATGTCTAGCTGCTCAACATAAGACAGCTGTAGCAGTTGGTAACTCGCCAAATAGGACGCAATTGCAACAGCAGCGCAGCAGCACCACGTCTACAACACCTGGAGAAGACTCTCTCTGAATACGTTCAAACCATTACAATTAAGCAGACACGTTGAATAATTGAATGAAAAAAAAATTAAATTAATTTAAATTTAAATAATGAAAGCCCCCTCAGGAAAAATATATCGCAAGACAGCGCGATCAATGAATTATATATAATTAGCAGAAATAATTAATGAATTTAATTTACATGCCGTTCGAAGCAATAATACCATAATTCGGTAATGAATTTTTTTCATTTCTTTCGTGTATATGTAAAGAATTTTAATTCAATGAATATGATATTGGCGAGAAATAGATCAATTATCTATAGATTCAGAGCCAAATTGAAGGGGAAAAGTCTAATGTAGAATAATTACAATAATACAATTACAGAAAAAAAAGGAACAGACGTTCACAATTAAATTATTAGACGAAAATACTGAGGGAGGTGAGAAGGGGCTTCAATTATTGTACATATTACATATATACATACGATATATGATTTGTTTTATATTAAAAAATCGTAATAAATATTCCATTTTTATTCATCGTTTTATCCTTCTCATTTTATGTACTTAGGGTATAGGAATAGATTATCTTATTCGTCGAAAGATATCACCGTTTTATCACGAAGACGTTTATGTGCTGCGATTTCATATAACATCACAAAGTATCTCCACACGAAGTTAAAAGAATCTGAACTGACCGCGTTGACAAACATTTTGATTTTGGGAAAGCAGATTACCAGAAAAGTATGGAGGTAAATAAGAACGTTTTAGTACAAGTTTCGAGCATTCTGTAACTTCCGAAAGATTAGAACAGCGAAACAAAGTGTGTGCCTCATTTCCGTGTGAATACGGTATTAGGACTAATAAATCACATCTTTGTCAAATATTTTTTGTTCGTGCAGATAATGAAATACCTACTGTCAATTCTTGAAAGTTTGTCTCTTCGTCGTAATTTGAAATTCATATGAAAGTAAGAAAAGAAAAAATTATTACACATATAATTCGAAATTTGGAAAATGTATAATGTATATATTTCCATAAAATATTTTTTTTTCTTTCTCTTATAAACAGTATTTATATACTTAACAGCGTACCTAAACAATGTACAATATTAATTTATCTAATCATTGACAAATTATTTTTCAATATTCTGCAAACAAAAAAGTAAAAAGGTTTTCAGTAATGCGTTGCGAAATTATACCACTGCAACAGTTTCTGAATTCAACAAACCTAAGTACCGGTATTGTTCCGAAGATAAGACAAATTATCATGAAACACATCCCAATTTCCTTTTCAATGAAACAATAATTGGCTACTACGTGAAAAAGAAAAATAACTGTTACTAATCTCTATAAAATATGTTTACTTAAAATCTAACAGGACTTATCAAGAAAAAGAACATAATACGTTCCATTTATCTTTTTTTTTTTTTGGATCAATATTAAATTCTCGGTAGCGTGATTGAAAGGAACATATGATATAATAAATTACGTTTTGACGACCATTACAGATAATAACAAGTTTTCCATCTGGTGACTTCGGAATAGTACATTACTATCCAATCCCCGCGTAGTGGGTGTTGTTCGTTTTATCTCTTTTTTCATCTCTTTTTTTCCTATATCATAATACTTTGTACGAGATCCTCGAGACTGGCGTAAACTTTAGCTACTGGAATGCAGAATATAATAATCAAGAGCCAATCGAATCACAAGTTTCGACGCAAACCACCCCACACACACCCACTGCATTGTTAAGTATGTATAGTAACCATCGCGATTATTAAATTATTAAATATAATATATAGGCATATGTATAAAAATAGAGAATATAGACAGCGGAGGTATTTACAAAAGTTATCATATAAATCTTGAACGATTATAATATTAGAGAAAGGACCTTAGGCAGGTATATTTACATACACGTGACAAAACTACCTATATCCACAAAGTACCTAACACGATAATGATAATAAACAGCTTTGCGGTTTGAATTAAAATGAAATCTATATCTACCTATAATATTTACAGCTATCACTATTTATGGTTAAACAATTTATTTTCAATCCATTGTGCCCAGTGAACGAATCGTATAAATGGAACGAATAATCATTTTAGTCTCATGAATTTCATTCTTCTTTTCATTCTTAAAATCTATACATATTATTTAGCAACAATGAAGAAGTTTTATGAAAAGAATGTAGCTATTCGAATGGAACAAGCTGCCAACTTGACGTATTGACGTCTATACTCTATTTCATCAGTATATTTAGATTTTAATTAAACATGTTAGCGGATATCTATTGTGAAATACGACAATGAAATAATATTGATTTAACATGAAAATAACGATGAAGAGATAAACGAATACTGTCAATACGAATGTCATTATCTGAAGCTAAATGAAAGACGCAATCGATTATTCGTACTTCTATTTGGTAAATCAATATGCATTAAAGATTGGAGGTTGATGGCTGGTCTACCTCTGGTCTGCTGTCAGGAGGGCTGGAAATACTTTCTATTTGCACGACAGCACTTTTTCCCATGCCCCACTCACTTTCAGGATCTGAGAAAATGTTCGAACCATCTTTGTCCAAGAAATCTTCCTCGAGAGAAATATCAGAGAGACCTTCCAAGCTGTGCTGGTCGTCGTCTGTATACAACGACTCAGTTACAACTGCAAATATTAATGAGAAAAAAATTCAAGAATGCTATAAAGATTGAATCACCAAATGTTGCAGAATTATTATTACATTATTATTATTATTATTATTATTATCATTATTATCTTCGTTGTTGCACATACCTTCGGCTAAAGTATGCTGAGAGAGCCACGAGGGTTCATCCCACTCGTCAAATTGCAATTTTGTATTTGCTTCAACTTCTTCTGGACTGAGAATGGCGTGTTTTTCGGTATCTGTGACGTCATAGATTTCCGTGACCTGCACTTTGTTGTTTTCATCCATGTAATACCAAACCATTACCGCTTCTTGATCCGAGGTGACCTGAAATCGCACGGTAACATAAAATTAAGATCAATCTGTGTGTTAACGATGTGGAATGGACGAATCAAAGATATGTTTCAGTCACACAAACGGATCAAATAATCTTAGTCAGCTGTGACAACAGGGAAATTACATACCTGCAGTATATTTTCGAATGTGTCGTCGACCGATGTTGAATCCGCCATGTTTACCACACAGTTCGGCTTCCGTCTAAAATCTTTCCAAGGCTGCCTATAAAATGACCAAGAGAGAATGGCGGTTAATTATTCAAGATCCTCATCCTGCGATTATCGAGAACACGAGTTTCTTACCGTTCGTCGTAGTGGAGTCTCAAGTTGAGATTCGTCTTCTGTTTTCTACAAGATTCGTCGGCATGTGCTGCCTCTACGTCGTATACGTCTACAAAAAATGGTGACCATCCATAAATCAATCATATTGCATCAAGCGGTTGGCATGTTATCTGAGAAATGTTAAGGAACCATGAAACCTACTTGATCCATATTCTGTGATGGCTAGATGACACTGAATCGTCTGTGGCATCGGTTGATAGTAAACATTAGCGCCAGGGAATATGACGCTGACTTGTTCCAATAAGTATTTCACCATTTCAACCACATTGCTTCGCAGTTTTGGAGCGTTTAGTATGAACCTGGGAAGAAGCAGTGATTGATCGAATTACAGCAAAAAAATATTGAAGATAATTTATCAACGGCTATAATTCGGCAAATCTCGTATCTGTCATATTTATGACTACCGATATGGTTGATGACTTTGAAATTTGAACCGAAGATAACAATTCCTTTCTCTAGATTACTTGACAAATTTTACGTACACCCCAGCAGCGATTACAGATTCAATGACCAGAATTCCCGCGACTGAAGGAGTTCTGATTACGTTTAAGGGCTGAAATAGCACAACCACCACAGAGGCGAGCACACACAGAAAAGCATCTAGGCCGTGCTTTAGCTTACCGTGAATTGGTTGCAAGATGTTTTGCGCAAACAATCGCCTGCTGAGGGGTACGCAGAACGTTTCCAACTACTTTGTATTCCAGGGATCGAGTCTCTACCTTGTTACCGACCAGGCTACCAACAACCACATGCATATTGTTAGAGATAGTCAGTCAAACGTGGAATTAACAATTCTCTATCATGCCAAGATTGATGCTGATTGATTAGGTGCGAATGATCAAGATTGATCAAGATTGATCGATAAGATGAGTTGAAAATAAGCTATGACACGTTCTCAGACTTTGAGATTCGCAAAGACCGTTTAAAAGCGAACAAAGTGCGCCTGACGTTTTGGGAAGATAGTGACAATCCGTCATCCAATTACACTGCAGAATATGATGAAAGTGTTGTGCTGCCGTTGTTAGATTAGGGAACAAATAGAATGAAATTCAAGTGCGAGAATTTTACTTGGTGAACGTTGCGTAAACAACATCGGCAGGTAAAACGTATGGCAGGCTCAGAAGAGACAACAGCTTTACGCTTCTGTGTTTGAACAGCCAATTGACGAGTCCTTTGTTTGCAGAGTCTATAGCATCCTGGAATATTGTCATCACAGTTTCTGGTAGATTAGCGACCAATGCTTCCTGAAAATTCAGAATTAATCATTCATAGACAGTTTTGCAATATTTACTTTCCCACACGTGTGAATAATATTCTAGAGAAAATATCAATAAAAAAAGCAACGAACCTGCCTGTGCATTTTACATTCTACACACTCTGGATCATATTCCATTCCCTCGTCTATTGTTTCAGATACTATGAATGTTGACTGAACAGCCAAACACCTTGTACAGTTTATCAGGTTGTTTCGATGTAGGAACCTCAATGCGTCGTCAAATCCTTGCTTACACATGTTGGAAAGTATCTGGAAAATGAATCACTGTTGTTGTGAAAAGAGAGATGGTGAAAAAGGTTTTTCATCACAGCGTACGATTAGGGCGAACTTTACTGTGTCGATTTGCTAACGAAGAATAGCGAGAAGAAAATTTTTACCTCTGGATTTGGTGGGAAAAGTATCCTGGCGAATCTGTATATATTCTGTTTGGAAAGCTCAATACTTGTGTTTGCGACGTTTACCTGAAATTCGCAATGAATTTATTAGATGAGATTTGAGTAAAGGAAATTTCAACCTTCTAAGAAATGGAAAGGAGGATAAAACTCACGTGAAATAACTGCGAGGATACATCTCTTGGGCAGATATCACTTTCCCCACAAAATGGACTGACTGTAATTGTATTTTCGTCGAGAGTAGGAAGATTGTCGCTGAAACCACCGTCCATGTACCTGATTCCATGAAATCTCGGTGGTAGAAGACCGGAAAATAATGGAATGAAAGAGCTGGCCAACAGTGCCTGCAAAGTGATAACAAAATACTTGGGTAATTTTCGTTCGATAGATCAGAGCTTCGGTCTTTTCGCTCTCTATTATCTACCAGAATCAATGTCCAGGTGACTCTAGACCTAATAATCAATTATTCACACCTGTAGCAGATCTTCTTTAGAGTTGTACTGTGAAACGATGACATTCTTCCCATCGTAAACTCTGGTCAATGAAATGTGCAGTTTTCCGCTCACTTTAAGATGCGCATCGTCGGGTAAAAACTGAAAATGAAGAGCAACCGTCGGTTTGAAATTATGAAAAAATCCCGTTATACTATAAATATCGAGAAAGGTTGAGACAACGGAAGAAGTATTCACCTTTGTCAAACCTTCCAACAAAATATCTTGGACATTGAAGGACGGGCTAAACGGCCCCAGGGTTCGTTGTCTGGCTTCGCGAGCGACGCGTAAGACATTGCTAGTAATTTCCCCTGAAAAAACGGTGAATTAATAGTGTAAGAATTGAAATAAGAAAGTCTCCAAGAGCAGTGTGGTTTCCGATTAGATACAAGAGAACATCAAAGCTTCATTCATCAATCGTTTGAGAAACAAACAAACTCTGATAAAGCAACGGCATAGCTATTAAGTATCCAATGCAAATAACTTGTTTGAGTTTCAAAGTTTTTAGAACTAGCTGTGTTTACTCGTGCCAAATAGGCTTTGTTCTTCCGAATCTAGGTGGACGCGTACTTGAAGCGGGTGATGAATAATATCAATATATTGTCACAGAAAGAAGTGGCTATTATTGTCAACTTCTCATTATTTATTCAATGGGAGATACTTTTACGATTCGGTTGATACAATTTTTTCAATTTCGGCCGCAACGATATCAATGTCGTCTGCTCACGAAGTTGAACGTATCAAATTCTCGGATGATAAATTATTTATCGCTGATTCAACGATTAATCATTAATTACTGCACCTGTATTGTTCTCAGATGCAACACGCAGATATGTGAAGAAATAAATCGCGCGTATTGTACTTCAGACTTTGTACATCAATCTTCCGATAAGCTGCACAAAAGTTGACCAAATGAAAAAATGTATTCATGAAAGATTGAAGGGAATGTTTGAAAATAAAGAAATATTATTGCTAGAACAAGCGTTTTCTTTGTCCACATGTGCTTCTGTGTTAGATACACACATTAAAGTAATAGCTCCGAGCTCCCAGTTGACTTGGGACAAAGCAAAACACTTGGACTATCTATTGCATAATCATTTATCAACGACTATTTTTGGGTCAGGAAAAATCCATCAAGGTCAGTGACCTGCCTTAGAGAAACTGTGACATTTGTGGAACGGAAATGAAATCCACACAGACTTTTTCCATCAATTGATCGAGTCAAACACACAAAAACGAAAATGTGAATAACACATTAGCGGATGTCGAATATGTAGTAATAAAAACGAAAATGTATAAGCTATGACTCAACGAAGAATGCATGGCGCTGTTATTGATCAAGGGAGAGCGGGAGCAAGCCAGAAAGAAAACAAGCTACATGGTGTTTCCTAGCATTGACGAATCTCGCTGACAACAAAGAAGCATAGTTTATCACGACGTTACGATCACCGTGGCACAGATTATCGACCGTCCGTGCCACAACACGTTTGCTAAGATGATAATAATATTCAACAGATATCACAGCAGAGAATGAATCCAGTCGCTGCATAGTTAGATCGAGCTTTCTGAATAAAATATAACGGAGAATAGAAAAAACAGCTGGAACCTTATGCAACAGATCAATCATACGTCAGCTGATCGAGATATGGAGAAATCTTGATACGAAAATAAAACACTCCAACGCTCTTCTAGTATCTTCCACCTACACAGCTCAGTGAAGATAATGACGTTATAAGGTCCGAGATTGGTGTGGTGAAAAACGACTAGGAGAGAGTAATTATCGATTCGTCATAGCTACTGTAATCGATCCATAAGACGCTAACTTGTGCGTTGTTAGAAAATCCCGGCAACCACTTGTTGATCGATGCTTGTCAGATTAGCAATCGCGATTTGGGAAATGTTAAGATTAGTTTCGGCCTTGACAGCTCAACCCGTGGCAACGAATTGTTCCGATAGATTATAACTAAATCAAGTCGCAAGGGGACAAAAACATTTTTATGTAGTGCGATGGGGGATTTCGAGAACGACTCTGTCTTCTATATTTCGAAGTTCTAGGTGCTTGGACGCATTATTTACACCACGCCGGGGTTGACAACGAACATGCACATGGACAATGCATAACGTAATAATTTGATATTGCGCGATAGCGAAACAGGTTATGACACAGTTCCGCGTGTTCGTTCTACGTTTCGAATATGCTTATTACTATATCGATGTTTCCTTACCTAGAGGTAGATCGAGGAGTAGACAGCAGGCAGCGATAGCTCCGGCGGAAGCACCGCTGATCTTGTCTAGTAGTAAATGAGGAGCGTATTTTTTGAAGCAAACAGCAACACCGACGTGGTAAATGCCGAGGAAGCCACAACCAGCGAACGATAAATTCATTCTTCGCTTTCGTTCGCAGAGGATATGAAGAATCGTAACTGAGCTTGTTTAACGTTATTACAATTCACTGTTCCTATCGGTTGATTGATTGTCGAACGCGAACCCCGTCGCGCGCGATATTAACTCAGTTCGCACTTCGTTACGGCTCTCGAGAACGACGGCGATAGAGTAAACGTAGATCACTTCCAACAGGCGTCCTTACCCCTCGGCTGTCGTCACTGAACTAAAGTTGAGAATCAGTAACGACCAGTGACACTGTCGCGCCTGGCCACCAGCTGTTCCTTGATCTAATGAAGCCTGAAGGTAATCTTCGAGAGAGCGATTGAAAGTTGAAACTAGTCAAAACAACAAAGAGGCAGATAACGCTCCATGTATGACGTCTAGTTTTCGGATAGCAAATCGAGGGTCTTCATTGGTCACGTTCGTGTGGTGTGGTTCACGCTCCGCCCACTAGACGCGTTGAGGCGTTCGTAAAGTGATTCGTTCTGTCCGGTTTCGTTGTTTTGTTTGCTCTTCTTTTTTTCACCCTTTTCTATTGTCTATGTTGTCGCGTCGAGTTCCAACCTCACTTTCGTTATTTCTATGGCGGCGTTTTACTTGTGACAGTTCAAACCGCGCGTTCTCAAATGGTTTCGTTTCGATTCACGTTTATTTCAGTCCCCGTCCTTCCACGTCCACGCTTTTGACATGTCCGAACGATAACACGATCCGTCACTTGTTGCGTGGTTTATTTTCGATTTTTAACTCGAAGCAAGGACAATGGATTCGAACCACGTTAATTCTAACCCCATCACCCCCTGTGACGATGTTTATTACGGTATCTACGTGCCGCAAGAAGACTCGAATTGGTTCGAATCCAAAGGTATGACAAATTAATAATATCCAACGATATTTTTTTTATCCGTTCTAATTACGTCGTGAGATACTTTGTAAACAAACAGCGTGTTTTCTATTCATATTTTTATCGGAATGGCGAGATAAGGGGTGTTAGTTTCTTTCCTTAATCGCTTGACGTAACGAGAAATGTTGTGAATACTATGGAACGATAAACTATCGAGATCGTGCGCAGCACCCGGTTTTAATATCAACAAATACAGCGTAATTTCACGGTCGTGCGAACGTTTGATAATTTCTCGTCATTCCCCCCTTTTTTAATCTCAATTTTAGTATATTTTCTCTTCCTTACAGATCAGCTGCACGTTTATACGGACAAAATCAAGGCCCTAAACGCAGTGAAGAAGTACAAAAAAGGGCGATTCAAAAGCTTCAAAACCTACAAAGAGGCTAAAGATTTCGCTGAACATGGAAACGAACAGTCGTTTGCCTCTGTTACGGACGGGCAACCGGTTCCCAATAAAAAAACTGCCGCCATGGAAGAGAAATCAAGCAACTTTAAAGCTCCTAAGCATCAGGACACTGTCCGATTTAGAAAGTTCATAGAAAGCGGAGACTTGGTTACGGTCAAACGGATCGTTTGGGAAAATCCAAGATACTTAATCAGCAGCGGCGATACTCCCGCCATTCTACAAGTATGAAAATTCACGAGCATGCACTTTGGTCAAGTAGACGTAAAACAATGGACGCATTTTTTTTGGTATAGACTCGTACAACAATTTCCGTCGCAAAATTTACCCTGAAACTAATGAAGAGAATCGTTCTGTGCAGGAAGGATCGAGGTACAACGCTCTGCACGTTGCAGTCAGAGTCTCCTGCAGAGCGGACATGTGTGAACTGATATTGAACACGGTTGGCAATCCAGATTTTGTTCGTTTACTCGACGGGGAAGATGACTGTCCCAACTATCTTAATCGGGCCCAAATCTTGGTCGATTTATACTTAAACACACCTGACAAAGGTCTCAACGAGACTCCGCTACATTTCGCCGTTAAATTCGGACTCACAGAAGTTGTACAAGTTCTCGTATCTTATCCGCAGTGTTTGAAAACGGCGAGGAACAAGTACAATCAAATACCTGCTGATGTAAGCGATAAAATAATCGTCCCTATTCGTCGTTTCCACATAATTTCTTCCTTTGATCGTATTTTGTAAATCTGAACGATTTCATAATCTCGGACTTGGCAATCTAGATAATATGCAGCAGAAAGTGCCAGGAGGACGAAACGATTAAGAGGGAAATACTCTTGCTGCTGGATGAACCGTACTACGTTCCTGTATTGAGATCCGAAGATAACACCACGCAACCCTTGATTGGCGAGCTTTTTTCACCCACCAGTCCGCTGGTGAGTCTCTACTGGATATTGACATTATTCAAAAATGGAAGAAATCGAAGGAATAACGATTGACCAACTTTATGTCGTAGAAATTGAATTTTGACCCCATAAGCCCTCGCGTGGAAGTCTCCGCAGTTGCTGGACCTATGAGCAAAAATCAAGCCGTCGAATTTAGAAGGAAGTGGAAAACGCCGCCAAGAATACGCGGCACTCCGACTAAAAAGTTGAATTTTTCATTCGACGATTCCTACACCGCAAACAGCCCTGCATCCAACACCATGTACAGGCTGCAGGACACGGAAAAGGGACTTGAACGTGTCGGTAGGTAAGTACTTCATGTGCTATAGTTGACAGTCGAACGGATGTTCCACAAATTTCCGCGATATCAGAGCAATGAGACAATGGTCGTCGATGTTTAAATTGTACACAACGTTCACAGGGACCTGGCTAAAGAGTATCATGTTGCCTGGAAAGAACATTGGCCTTTTTTGAACACTTTTGCCGATTTGACCAGCAAAGAGGGACTGACAAAGCTGGAACAATTTCTTGAGAAAAGGTTCAACTCTGCCGCAAGGCAGGGTGAAGAGGTGATGAAACCTTTTGGCAGTGCCTCGTCCATCTGTGCGGTAAATTTCTAAATATTTCTTGACGTTTTCAGGATATGGAAATTGACCAACCGACAAATGTCGAAGACCCTGATAATCTCTGCGAAATGAAAGCCCTCTGCACTCAGTTGAGCGCCTCCTCGCTGGACGTTGCCGGCAAACAGGAATCAAATGAATTTTGTAAGGCTTCCAGATCTATTTCATATGATGATAACATTTATTGTATTTCTTAACTGATTTATTACTTTGACGTCATTAGGTTGCAAAATAACAGAAAAACATAACTAGTGCTCGGTTATCTTGCAACGAGATTGGCACACGGAAAAAATGTTGGGCAAGAGGCTGCACCATGGCATAGTCGCACAGCGCCACCGCACGTCGGTGCGGCGGCATTACCACTATGGTACGGCAGGGCGCCCGATGAGGGACGGCAGCTCGCCCGTAGGGACGGCAGCCCGCCCGTAGGGACGGCAGCCGCTTGTTTTGGGGCGGCAGCGCTCCCAAACTGGGAAGGCAGCCGCCTCGAGCTGTGGTCGCCCCACTCTCGGTGTTTTTGGGCGCGCGGCCGTACTCGTCGGGCGAGCAGCCCACCCGACATTTTTTCCGTGCATTTATAGCTGACCTTGTGTGATAAGTCTACTAATTCTATCTCCAGTTACATCAATTTCGTCAATTTCAGGGTCATTGGAGAGCCACTCATTCTGTGATATGAACGATAGCGGTGAGTGTTTCAATCTCGCTGTAATTACCGTATTGGTCCGAATATAAGTTGATCTCGCATACAAGTCGACCCCCAATTTTTGGCTTCTGATTCAGGACTTCTTTTTGATATATCAATGTAAATCAAGTTCGCATATAAGTCGAGTGCGGTTTTGGAGGGTGAAATCGGTTACCAAAAACCTCTACTTATATTCTGACCAATACGGTATCTATTTTTATAGATTATTGTAAAATGAATGAATTTCCTCAGAGCCAGCGAAACCTTAATAACTGAATCAATATCCATTCATGTAGATGAAGAATACGAATATTTCACACCTCCTTCATCGCCATGCTCCACGTGCAACAGTTCCACGGAGGATATGTACACGGCTATACAAGGAGACATGACTTTCATTCAAGGGTAAATATCACCGAGCGACACGCAATTCGATTTGCGGATATAAAAAATATATTGATCTTTCAGAGAAACCGCATCAAAATTTGATTACGCCGTTTATCACGCCATTTCATCCGTCAACTTGAGTCCTAACTCTTACCCATCCATCTATCGATGGAGGCATCAGCTACAACTGATGACAGAGTTAGAATCTTCTAGGTTCAATATTCCTGATGCAGCACGAAGAAGGATACTCATGAGCCCGTCGCAAAACTGTATGAAAACTTTGCACTTTGAGTAACGGATCTGGGCTGCGATAATCACTTGTATCACACGTTGATGTACCATTAAAGCGCTATAGACATGTGCGAGTACAATAAGACATGAATATCTATGAGACAAAAGGAGTAAAAACTCTTAATGAAATTCCGATTTCATGGAAACAGTGAGTATATCAGTATTCGAGCACATCGATGAGATAGCGATCGATTTGTTCGCAAAACGTGAAAAAGTACAAAGGGAGTGTTTGGAAAATTAGATATTACCGCTAATTTCGTACATGACAGGCGAAACTATGACCATCGTTGAAAGATTTTCACACCTGGTAGGTTCTTCAACTATGTGCCAGAAGTAACAGTGCCAACGAAGCGTTTACGTCCGGTTTCCTCAAGAAATCGAAGAGCCTGGTCTGGAAGCGAGTCTGTTTGATCGCTCTGATCGGAGAATCAAAGCAAATCAAAGACACCGGGGCCATTCGTCGACTCGACTCTTTGCGAGTGAGATATATTCATAACTGTTACATGGCCGCTGGCTTCCGTGATCCAGATATGTCTGAACTCATTGCAATCAGTCGACTTTATTCTTTTTGTTACAAACCGGACGACGTAACGCAGAATGATGATTACTTCTTGTTATTGACATTCATTCGCGAATCGAAATAATTTTTGACCGAGTTAAACGACGCGTGGCAAATTTTCATGTTGAAATTAACGTTTGATAATTTTCCAGTAATAAATGTTTATGACCTGATTCGTAATTTTCAGATACCTATAAGTTTTTATTATTATTGACTATGAAAAAAGCGACAAATAGCAGAGTGAACTAAATATCAAAGAGTATATAGGCTAAATATGAGATATGGAGTTGATGATGATATTTTCACTTGTATGTGTGTGTGTTTTAAAAACGAGTTTACGATATCTGTAATATAATATGTATCTTGTATCGAGAAATGTTGGAATTATTTTTGTACGCCTTTGATTAATAGACGACTAAGGACTCTCCTTGATCAAAATTATATTCAGTTCTGTTCGCACATGTCTGTAAGTTATATTTTCATTGTCATTATTATGTATTACTAAATATCGAACGATGTATTTTCATATAATTTTATAACAATTAAAAATGATGATAATTATCAGAGAGAGATGATTACTGGTCTTTCTTCAATATCAGTTAACTTTATTGGTAATATACGATACTACACTTACTTACGTGGATTAACATGTAACTGTTTTAGGTATTTACTTTTTTTATATTATATTAATTATGATTCGTTTGGAACTTTATCTAACATTCATTATCAATATCATTAACAAGAATATAATGGAACGCAAAGAGAAACAGCGATCGTTGATTAGGCGTTTACAGGCGCCGGCGGTGTCTGCTTTAGTTGTAAAATAATCGATCGCATTCTAGACACGTCCTTGGAAGTACGAGATGATTTCGGGTTGAAATCGCACAGCTTGGCAATGCGTTCCCACTCCGTTCCAGGCTCCACTTCATCCGCCTCCGCGACAAACTGCTTCTCTGCATTTCTATTGGAAATGGAACGATGTTACATCTACCATTCATATTCAGAAGTAGATTCATGATTGGATAAAGAATAGTTTCAAGTTGTAGTTTTACTCGGTGAATTTTGGTCAGTGTGGTCAAGCTATGGATTTCTTTTTCTCAGAATCGAATGAAGTAGAATTTTCTATAAGCGATATAGACTGGGCTTGAATAATGAAAAAGAAAAAAAATAGATTCAAGAGTAGAGCCGCTGTAGGTACAGGCGAACGAAAAATGTTTGCGAATGTGCGACGGTGAAATAATGAAAGGTAAATACCGCAGATGATGTTTGCAACACTGAGCAGAGCTTTTGCTAAGATTGACCAAGTGTCGGCAAAAAACCAAAAAAACAAATCATCATTCATTAATTTGAACTTTGATCAGAATTTCGCGGTATGCGTGTCGTGTTGGCGGAGTAAATCGATTGTTGGACATAAGACGTTGATTATTCACTTACTTGGCAGACTCCCTAAGAAGCATAGAAAAAGCAGGAGAGTATGACAGATTATATTAGAATATCACGTATCTGGACAACACAGAAAATCCCGGGGTTGAAGAATATTATCGCAATTGAAAGAAACCAATCAATTTCTATGATTCGGGTACGTATATTAATTGCAAGCCCTAGTTATGCGAAGTTGAAATGCGAGAATACGAGTCCCGGATATCGATAATCAACAACTCGAGCCTCTTTGCTACGCTTCTATTCAAAGTCCTTTGAAGGACAAGACAACGAGTCTGATCTGCCCGCTGGAGCCCTGCGTACATGAATCAGCTAATTATAACGCAGAAGCAAAGCATAGGCAGCTGGAAATGGAAGATTAACGACGTCTGAGAGCTAGAAGCAACATAATACCTGTTTGTAGCTTTGGTCTTGCTGATGGCTTCCGAATGATGCTTGTACCATTCCTCAAGCTCCTTCTTAGCTGCCTCTCTCCACTCGTCTCTCTTCTTCTCCTCTTCCTCGTCTGTGAAGAGTAAGATTTTCAATATTCTCAGCTTCAAGACTCGTACGCTTTGTTTTGCAGGAAAATGAATAATTACCCTTTTCTTCCAGCCTGGTTTTCTGCTCTTCTCTCCACTTTCTGATCTTCTCAGGCTCCTCGTATACCGCGGGCACCACTGGAGGCGTTTCTTGAAGAGAGAGATACAAAAAAATGAGTACGATCTCAAATATTCATACCGTCGATCGCTATCGCTGTCGATCTACCTGGTATGTCGGGAATCGAATTCTCCGAAGGCTGGTCGGCGTTGATCATGACAAAGCTGCCGTCCGCATCTCCGCCGGGGCCTCCTTTCAGCTCTCCAAAGTTGGCCGAGAAGTCATCTGACGAAATATCCGTATAAGAGTTATTTATTCAATTTCAATAGTTGTTCAGAATTATAAGACCGGTTATCAGAAGTTCGAACCTTGGATTCCATTCTCGCCATCGGCCGCTGGTGCTGCCGGGGTGGACAAAGCGACAGGAGCGATTTCATCCTCCAATCCAGCGAGCTGATCTTGTTCTCTGGCCAAGAACTCTGCCGCGGGATCGACCTCGGTGTCATCTTTGAAGAAGCTGTCCATGGTGCTTGGCTTGAGAAACGAGGAAAAAACCGTGAAAAGATCGAGGATTGAGTTAGAGGTTAGGTGAGATTCCTCTCGCGGAGATCCGAGTGGGTCCGGGGTGATTGGATAGAAACGTGGAATAGGAGCGGCTTATTAGTGTGAAAAAAAATGGTACGAGAAGTCTATTGCGACTCGATAAGTTGGGGAAAATAATTTGCGAAGCGTCTGTGGCGATGAATATTCGGTTGTGATTTACGCGAGGTGTAGTCAAAGCTGTGGAGTAGAGTGTTCGGGACTATTGATGTACTCACGTATTTGTTTTAAATAATCAACACGAGGAGAAGCTCGAGGTGACGAGATTTTTTAGGAATAAAATTCTTTCTAAACGTCAAACGTCAAACAACCGAGTCATCAACGTTCGATAAAACCATAAAACTCACCCGTAAAATGTGGGAGGTGGAACATGCATAAAATGCGCAGATACAGAGACGCGGAACTCTAGAGAAAATATTATTCTTACGAAGGTGTCGCGCTCTGGATCGATCGCACGAAGAGACGAAGGCGGAGAATCTGAAAATCTCTTTTGCTTTTTCCAGTTTCTTCGTTGTAAAAATCAATTTTATTCTCGTATCTTTCGCCAGGAACAACAAAAAAGTCAAGATTTACATGCGGATGCAATATATTTATTGTATAAAATAATAATTTATTACATTGTTCTGAAATTGTAATGTGTTTTTATAATAAAATGCAGTCGCATGAATTCTTTTGTTGCATCTATGTAGATATTTTAGTACAGCACACATGAGGATTTTTGTCTTCAATAAAAGAAAAAAGAAAAAAGAAAAAGAATACAAACACTTTGTACGAGTTTCACTCCTCCGTTTTTTGTTTCATGTTATTACAAGAAAATTTCGTTTAATTTTATACGGAGCATGTATGTATAATCTCATACGTAGGTTGCGAGATAAGCCAGGCTGTCTGGATACACCGGTGACATTTGAATCATCAAGTTATTGTTAAAAATATCTAGCATGTATGTTTGTATGTATGTAGAACACGTTTGTAAATAAATAACTGTACAAAAAGACACGACACGCAATGGGTGGTCAAAAACACGGCAATAAATTTTACAAATAATATTATACGACGTATGAAAAATGCAGTGCGTTATCACAATAATATAACGTGTATCTAATAGTAAAGTATTTTTAGTAATAAATACAGAAATTATTAATTATCATATCATTACTGTTCATGCGTCACTGGCAACAAAAATTTAGGATATCTTATCTTAGTTTAACTTTTTTTTACCTTCCTTTTTTTTCAAATATTTCCATCCATAAAAGTGGGCAAAAATTCAATTAAAAATTGCTTAAAAAATATTTATAACTAGTATATAATAATAAAAAAAAAAGAAAAAAAAAACAACACTAAATTTCAAATTTCAATGAACTTTTCATATCCGGACGAACGATCGTTAATATAACGACGTAAAATCACGAAATTAGTTCTTGAAATTCTTGTTTCTCTTGACCTGCAAAGTCGTCAAAGTATAAGTACCTATGTAGGTATGTACATACATACTTTTCAGTACATCGTAATTTATGCCGTACGGTATTAATTAATTTTATTTTTTTTTTTCATTTCATTTCATCTCATTTCCGTAGGCATAGAACACGTACGTACAGTACTGGCGAATCGACTAATTTCGTAATAATGCATGCACACTTTTCTGTACGCAGAAAGAAGAGTCAATCAGTCTTGCCCTGATCCCCTCCTAGATACTCTCCTTATTGGCGGGATCCGTTGCCGGAGGTTCGTTAATTAGTAATTGTATTTAGAACTTGGCCCGCTGCTTTTCTGCTCATTCCCAGTTAATCCTCACCGGTTAGGCGCTTTCACCGTCATCTTCGCTACCTAGAATATCGGTGCTACGAGGAAGCAGGAGTGCCACGTGTCCGTACCTGTGATTCAATTCAATATTCACGTGAAGACATTTCAAGAACAATCTTTCGAATAAGTATTCTTGTCTGTCCAGATTCAATGAGACGCCAGATTCGACGCTAGATATTCAATTACTTCTGAGAGATACTAACTTGTTGCTCTTGTATTTCTCCTGAATGGCTTGCTGCTGTATGTTACACGCGTTGCTGAAGGTTTTCGTCAGGCAGCTGAGGCATCCTTTCAATTCCTTAAAACTGTATCCTGTAGAGAGCGCCAATTCTTCGGGCCATGCTTCTTCGTTCAAAGTGTGTCGGGCCAGGGCTATAGCTGCTGCTGCCAAGTGACTTGGCAGGAATACTAGGTACGGGTCTGCTTCCAGCATCGATAGCTCGCACAAATACTATGGGATTAGAATTAAGAAATTTGTTAGTAGTCAATAATCGCAATCATTGTCGATGGAGGAAGAAAAAGGCTTGAAAACGATCGAATATGCAGTGCTAACCATAGCCAGATACTGGATTTTCTCCGAAAGGTTGTTGCTGATGCAGAAATCTGTGAGAAAAGCCAAAGGCGTAGGCACAGTCAGGTCAAAAGATAGGACGCGAAGGATGAGATGCTCCATCCGTAACACTTGCTTCTTCGTGTACGTATCATCCGTGATGTATACAAATTCGCCGACGTCTGGTGGATAAATCTCTTCGTATTTGCTGTGGAATGACAATAATTGCAGTTTCAGAGGAGATACGTCAGCTAAATTCAATCAACGGGTAAGAATGAATTAATACTTACGCAGCAATGAACATAGCGGCGGTACCGACGAGCTGTAATTTGGCTCTCACAACGCTCATGTAAGAGAGAAAGCGGTCGATGTAAGATACAGCCAAGTACAAAGTTTCGCTGTGCAACCGGTACTCTTCAGCCACTTCGACGAGCCAATCCACAAGTATTGACCTCATGGAGTAAGTTATGTCCGGCTGCTTCTTCATGTATCCTGGCTTAGGCCTGTGTTGAGTCTATACGAGTGAAAAGTACAGATAGTTAATACAATTCGGTTTCGACCGAAAAAGTAGCACGAATGTGGGAAACAATATTGTATCGGTGGGTAGAAACTGTCGACGCACCTCCGCAGATCGAAGATAGTTGTATATGTCCGCCCTATACTCGTCAACGTCGAAGAAATTGAGCCTCAGAGCCTTGCTAGCCTCTCGTTTGGCGGCAATTTCTTTCTTTGCAGAATCTATGAAGGAAATTGACGATTTCTCCAACGACATGGGACTCTCCTGGGGCAGGAACGGCTCGTCCCGTTTTTTCTGATTTATTTCTTGAAGGGCTGCTCTGAGAGATGGTAGAATCGCAGGGATTGCATCGTGTGCCGGCTCAAGCTTCTCTCTTTCGACTACTTTGGTACTAGTTATGTCCGCGACTTGTTTCGCCTTGGGTTCCTTACACTCTTTCGTCTCTCTCAGCGCCACCGACGTTTCTTTCTCCAATTTATCTTCGTACACTTTGAAAGTTCCATCGTCTTTCTTGTCCTCGTATATCTTGAACGTTTCGTACTGACCGGGCACGAATGTCTTGGCCTTAGGATACTTTTCATCCTTACCCCCAAGCTCCTGGGAATACAAACACAACAATTTGAGGTTAGGTCAGAGTTGCGGAGCATCGCCTCTGTTGCTCCCCTTGTTTCTCTTTTCCGCACGTTTTTCCATTGGCAATAGAAAAGACAAACCCGCGGTATTGGCAAACTTTAGCTTCTCTGTGGATAAAATGCATAAACGAAGATGCCGACGGTTCAATTCTAGCCGAAGCATCGCTTTCGTCGGGACCAGTGAAACGTCAAAGAGGTCTGCGATTAGCTTAGCCGATCCCAAACGCATGATTAACACGACATAAGCTCGATTGTTTGGTGGATAAATGGCATGTGATGTTCGCAAGGTTATTCGCGGCGGCTTGATTCTGCCTGGGGAGACTCAGGATTTGTCAAAGTATTAAATAATATTTTCAAACGGACGAGGCTTGAACGAGGTAGGGAAGAAAAATAAACACGGAATGAAAGGCTTGGCGGGCGAAAATAAAAAAAAAGGCAAAATGTTTGCAAATAATATTTCCCGAAGGTGAATAATTACCGGCTTGGAATTTCTGAGGCAGTTGTTGTTGTTGATGACTCCGAGAACGGCCCGTTTGCTTTGCTGCAAACTCTGGGTGGAATTAGGCGCGGAGATGTTCTCCTTGCCGCGAAGGACATCGGTAATGCGGTTCTCCTGGTCCTCGTGCACTCGAATTGTGGCCATTATTTTCTCGTGCGTGATATTTGTCTCCCGGTTGGATTCGTGTTTATTGTATTTACAAGCACGGAGGGGCTTCGCTTTATTCGAGGGGTCGTCCGATTGAATAGACACTGGTTTACGCTGCCCCCGTTACCGCACGATCTTCAGGGTAGGTGCGAAAGTCGCTTTTAAAACCGCCCGAGCATTGCACAGAAAATCGGAGCTTGGAGACTTGGAGTTGTTACACCAACAAACTTCTCTCGCCGTTTGATTTTAAACAAACGTAACTCCAACAGCTGGCGATACGTTACAAGCGTTGCTTGAATACGCCAATAGAAACAATTGTTTGCCCTCTCGAAACACTCGCCGGCCAATCACGCCGCACCGAGTTCCCAAACGCATCAAGGTTACGCCCTGCTCTTCCCTCCTATTCTGCCCGGCGGATGCTTCGCTCGATTTCCCCCTTTTGTTCGCCGATTTTTATACGGAAAGATGACTAAATGATTGATTAAGAATTCCCTCGGGTGTACAGGGTCGAATGGAACTCTGAATAGGCTCGGATTTAGTCAAAATAGTAGAAAATCCGTGCGTCTAACTAGCGTCTAGCTATTTAGAGCAGGAAATGGCTTCGCACCGTGTGAAGATCGCGACCATCGCCGTTGAGGAATCGATTGCGTCGGTCAGGTCAGGCGTGAACGTGGCCGTAGACACATGCAGAAGTAATTATTTATTGAAGGCAACCTAACCTGAATATCGACGAGGGACGGACGACCGTATGGGTTTGACAGTTGTCGAAAATACGACAGAGCGCACAGTATCCACATGGGTGTCTGAAGAATCTTGAATTTTGCGTAAATTTGTTGATTAGAAGCACAAAAATGGCGCCTCAGCTCAAAATATCGTCGAAAGTAATCGAGGTGAGTTTGAAAACTGTCACGTAGAACGTTTCTCGCAACCTGTGTACGTCATTCAGTTTTCAAATATTATAATGATAGAGTAAACTCCTTTGCCGTAATTCAATTTCCACCTCGTTGAAATTCCCCAGAGATTGAACAACGTGAACTTTGACTGCACCGGACACCTCTATGGCGTCGTCTACGAAAACACTCTCATGGTTTTGACGTTTGCCCTGAATTCCGAAGATGGTGAAAATGAGGTTGAATCTAGCCACATCGATCTGCAGCTTAATTTGCCAGCAGAAATCGACCTGTGTGGTATTCTTGCCATCGGCCGGAGCGAGGGTGCGGTTCTTAATGCTTTCAAGGTACAGTTTTTTCAATACAGGCTCACAGTTTACCAACTATTCTTCATTTCTATGTTACTTCGTGTTTCTCAACAGGATATCGATGTCACAGACAACCCTCTCCTTCTGAAGTGTGGAATCGGGGGAACGGACCTGCAATCCTATTTCTATATTCATCAAAAATTGGAGAAGGCTGGGAGTTTAGAAGTGCTTACCGAGCTCGAAATTTGGCAGCAATTTGCTTACATCAGACTAGAAGCTAGTTTCCCAATAATCACTAGGAAAGATGGACTCGTAGATGCGCTTCAACAAGCTAGGAAAAATGTATGATCCCAAATTTTTCGAGACTTTGCAAAAACTGTGCCGTAAGCGGAAATCTATTCCCGAATTGTTTTGCAGATTGCTTCGGGCAAAGTGGGCTTTTATCTACCCAGGAATAACACTTACCTTCTCGGGGGAGAAATAGACACCAAAGATTCCTCCGTTGAACTTCTTCAGGCACCGAGCAGTTCCATGTACGAGGGTATTGGAAATAACAAAAGCGTTTACAAGAGGGTCCCCGAGATAGTGGTCGGTTTTCTCTTGACTCTGGGAGTCACGTTGATTAATCAATTACAACGCTCAGTCTCGTTGTTATTGTTGTTTTTCCACGTTTCTAGGACGCGATTCCTGCCGATATGTTCATCATTTGTACCAAGGACAAACATTTGGAGGGAGGGATAAAATGCGCGCCGGTATTGCAGCACATAAAACGTGAGTCGTAGAAACTGTCGAAGAAAGAAATAAAAAAACGTGGGTTCTAACGAGGTGCTTGTTTTTCAGAATCGTTCGAATGCCTCGAGTTCAATCTCAAAATAGACGCCCTGTCTTTGGTGAGTCTGAACATAGGAATGGCTCAGCTTTATGCCGTCTTGGTCGAATCGGTTTGTAGGAATTTAAAATTAACCGAACAATCGCTGAACAAACAACTCGCCAAGGATGGAACCGTGCTCAAATTGCCAGAGCCCATTCATTTCAATCCAAAAAATTGCGGTCATCTGTTCACAATCCATTATCCATCCGGTAGCTCAAGCGCCGAAATGTGTGAGTACGAGGATCATCGAGAATCGTTTACCCTTGTAACATTGTTTCTCATGTATTCATTCGAACCTTCTCAGCTGACTATCGTCGAAACTTGCACTCAGCTCTTGCCTTGGACATGACCAGGCCTTACTTCCGTAAAGGGAACGCACTCAAGTTCGTAAGCGATATGCAAGACAACGAACCACTTGTGAACCCCCACGACGCACTTCAAAGCTCCGGAGGTACTTGTATACCTTTATGTGTCTGTGATTTGTTCACTTACCCAAGATTTAGACGATACGATCGGTTTCATTCGCAGTTCCAGGCGGAAAATTGAGTGTGGTGGATGGTCTTTACTCCTATCATCACTACATGCAAGATCAATTTGACGACAATGGTTGGGGATGTGCTTATCGATCTCTTCAAACCATTGTCTCCTGGTACAGGTAAATAGTTTTTCCTGTTTCAATACATACCGGGAGACTGTTTGGTGATTTTTTTTTACCATCATTTTCGTCAAACTTCAGACTGCAGGGCTACACGGAGAAGCTGGTTCCGAGTCACAGAGACATACAGAAGTGTCTGGTAGACATAGGTGACAAGCCTTGCAGTTTTATCGGGAGTAAGCAATGGATCGGTTCGACAGAAGTGGGATTTGTGCTTGAGACAATGTTGGGCGTATCGATCAAAGTACTTTGCGCTTCCAACGGTCTGGAAATGCCGACTCTGGCCTCGTCTTTGGCCTATCATTTCCAGACCCAGGGAACTCCCGTTATGATCGGTAATGAAATTTCGTGGATATTTTTCTGTTCGTTAAAACGAAGAATCTCGCTCGAGTTTCACATTATTAACATTATTTCCTCAGGGGGCGGAGTTCTAGCTCATACTATACTGGGAATAGATTACAACGAGAGTTCTGGAGACGTGAAATTCTTGATTCTTGATCCCCACTATACCGGGGTCGAGAATATCACTACAATTATCAACAAGGGATGGTGCGGGTGGAAGAACCCCGAGTTTTGGAAGAAAGATGCGTTCTACAACATGTGTCTACCCCAAAGACCTATTTGTATATAAAATAATGGTTGAGGAAATTTGTTATATTTTTTTACAAACCGTGATATCCTAAAGTTGTTTAGTCTGGATTTCAAATATTTACCTCAGTTGCGATAAGAATTGCCAATTTCATATTATAAAATGTTATCAAATTATTCCGCGCTTCTCCTCAAAATAACAATTCTACGGTACGAGGGATAACTGAAGATGAGTTTCATGTATATGTATAAGAATGTCGTTGATCCAGCTGTTTTTTTCAGATAAATATTTGGTACAACGGGTGATAGACTTTTTACTTTCCCAATTTGGGTAGAAATAACAATAATAATAACTTGGTAAAATTATGTAGATTCTGTTTCATCATTTATTTCCTTCGTCTACTAATAATTTTAGTCGTAATTCAACGACTTGGAGACAAAATATTTGTACAACATATCTGAATGTGTTATATTTTTTTAATCAAAAATTGTAACAATATAATTATTAATTTGTCTAGTTTCTATCTTCACATTCCACCGGTGCTCTTCTGCAACAATTGCGCAAATCTGTTTGTTATCAATAACGATACATCTATGAATCTGTCTACGCAGTTGTTCAGGCATGTTTCGGTCCGGCTATCCAATTTGCTGCCGGGTTTTTCCATACATTTTTCCCAACAGAAATCGTTGAACTCGTGGATCTGGAAGGGGGGAAGAATGAAAGTGTTAAAAATCAGACTCCAGGTTCGGGTTTTCAGTGGATCGATGGGTTCTACGTAGAAGGCACCTCGTTGATTATTACGATTTAGAGCGAATCAATCAAGGGAGATTCACAATCAGTGGTTGAGAAAATATGAGGCAATCCCGACCCTAACCTCACCTGCGCGTTGAATTGAGCCTTTTGTTTTTCTACCGCGAGAAATTCCTGCAATTCGGCTTCTCCTCCACCTTTGCCTTTCCCACTGTCGTCGTAACTCGTAGTACTGCTGAACATATCCGCCATTTCTTTATTCGATTGTAACCACGTTGTAACTAACAAAAATCTTGCCCTTGCGGGCCTTTATCAATTTTTATTCTGCTATTTTCCGACCGGCATTTGGATCTTTGGATCCTCGGCGATGTATCGTTCCGAAACTCATCGTAAGAGGGGGAACAGAGAAGCCGAGAGCACGATCAGTGGGCGGGGATGAATTTTGATCGGTGTCGTTATCTAGCGTGACGTTTGGTCAATGGTTCATGCCCTGTGCGTGGTCGAAGTTAACCTCTAAACTTTAGGAAAAATGTTTAAAAAGTATATTGAAATTTGTAAAGAAAATATGGGATCGGTTGTTCTCCTTCGTAGACTGATAACGGTAACTCTGTTTTGTAATCCTTCTACTCTAGATTCGATGAAAAGGACAGTATATCGGGTGTTCAGCAGCTCAAGTCGTCGGTACAGAAAGGAATACGGTCTAAGCTCTTGGAACTCTATCCACACCTAGAATCGCACATCGATCAAGTAATTCCGAAGAAGGATTCATTCCGGATCGTCAAATGGTGAGGATATCGAATTTCGTGCCAATGTCCCTCGATTTCTACCGATCGGAATATATTTCCGTTTATCGTTGGTCAATCCCAACCGAAATCTGACATATTTTACTCACAATCGATCAATTATATTCCGTAGTCACGATCACATCGAAATAATGGTGAACAGCGCCGGAGAATTACTCTTCTTCCATCAACGAGAAGGACCGTGGATGCCGACGTTGAAGTTGTTGCATAAGTGTAAGCGATCAAAGTTCCGTAGATACAAGCCCGGAAGGAGTGCAGAAACTGTAACCCGCAGCGCGGTTTTATTTCCATTACAGATCCGTTCTTTCTACCGATTCAACAAGTGGACAAAGGAGCGATCCGCTTTGTTCTCAGTGGCGCGAATATCATGTGCCCAGGACTAACGTCTCCTGGTGCGCAAATGACGGACGCTCCCAAGGGGACGGTAGTCGTATCCTTTTGATGTTTAGATTCTTATCGACACCGATTCAACGAATCATTGCCTTTATATTTGAAACTAACTTAATCGAATACAGGCAGTTATGGCTGAAGGTAAGCAACACGCTTTGGCAGTTGGAATGACCTCGTTATCAACGGAAGATATGTGAGTTATTGGAATTAATTATCGTTGTAGATATATAGTTCATCGTTTGTTCCGAGAGATTACTAATTAATGGTTTTTATCCTCATTTTCAGAGCTAAAGTAAACAAAGGTGTTGGTATTGAAAATTGCCACTACCTCAACGATGGACTTTGGCAAATGAAGCCTGTGAAATGAGTGATGATTATTTATTCTTTATAAATGTCTGTATATGAAAAAAGATTTTTTTTTTTTTTAATCAATAAAGATACATAAGATTATTTTTAGATTTTGTGAATTTACATTATATTTGTTTAGTATTTGATACAGTACTCGTATTTTGCTCTCAGTCCAGCGGTTGAAATTTTAGTTTATCGATATCGTATTACATTTTTACACGATATTCATGTTGCAAGGATTTATTGTAATCTTTGGAACGAATAATAACGAATCATGTTTCGGTTCTACACTGTACTACTAATATCGAATAACATTTCCAAAGTGGTTGAATAAATGTTCATTTTTTACAGAGCAAATCTTAATTTGTACATACGTGTTATTATAGGTATTCAATTATTTTACGAACTTTAAAAATTCGTTCAACTTTATATTACTCCTTGCATAATATTGATCACCTTATTTCTCTAGCGTTCAAAATTGATCCCTCAACTTTGGATTGTATTTTCGACTTTACTTAAATATGATATCTATTCTGAATTATCCGAGATGAAGGGATTATTATTACACGGTGATGATTTCACGAAATTTTAGTCTTTAATAAACTTTCTTCTTATACAATATCGATACAAGTTTCAGGAAATGTCGACTAATCAATTAGAGAAATCTGTTCTTTTTCTTTCATTCATTTCTACAAATAAAAGAGACGCAATAAAACTTAGAAGTTTATTTAGATTAATTGAAACTCCATTCCTTAAATTCAGGTGATATTTCATTAAGCAATGTCCGTCCAAATAGAATGAAAAGTCTATAAATGAGTCCGAATGGAAATTCATTTGAAATAGATACTTATTCGGTATTGGATTTACCTAGAAATACAATGATTGTTGATTACGGTTGTAGACAAATCGTTGAATTTGAACTTTTTACACGATTTTTCACCTCAAAACCCTACTACTTTGAGTTTCATTAATATGCAGTGTACCGTATTCATTGCTCCGAAACATCGAAGCCTACGCTAATATATCTCGATATACAATCAGCCAAAAGTTATAATGAATTGAAGTAGGTAGGAGGAAGCTCAGCTGAATTAGATCATTTCCAGAAGGCATCAGAGTCTTCCATGGATTCGAACAATAATGAAACATCCGTATTAGATTAATTATCACTTAAACCTACTAAATTCAATATTAGATGATACGACGAGTCAACGTAGTCACGTGGTGCCCGAATATTATTAAAATACACAACTTCATTAACACAGATATACCAATGGTAATACCAAGAAAAAGCTTTTTCCCTCTCAAAAAGTCATCCAACTATTCCGAGCCCACTGGATTCACCCTGATCCAGATTTAGAATCGATCGGCTGATTATCGGCCTGATTTTCAGGCGGTCTGTCCCTGTCGCTGTGAGCAGGTGCCGATGCGTACGGAGCCCCGCTCTCAGATCCGACGTTACCTCCAGAACTACCATCTCCACCGACGTTATGCGGCGACTGAGGATGATAATGTGGGCTATGGGGACTGTGAGGACCATGAGAATGGGGTCTTCCCATAGAATGAGGAGGGTACTGCGGATAAGATTGATAATAAGCATGGGGATATTGGGGATAGGGTTGATGGTACGGCTGTTGTTGAGAATATCCGTAAGAAGGATGCGGAGGTCTCGGAGCCAAGGGAACATTCTGGGCGGGTTGACCACCCCCGGGCTGATATTGCTGATTATAATTCTGCCCACCGGACATCATCGAGTTCACATGAGGATTAGGGGGCATCGTATTCTGAGACGGAATCGCCTGAGGCGGTATATTCTGATTGTGAGGAGGTGTTCCTTGGGGAGGCAACGTGTGATTTTGATGCGGAGGCATAGAGTGATTAAGATGCACGTTTTGCTGTTGATGGGGAGTATGAGACGGAGTATGAGACGGAGGAGGTTGTTGTGGCTGTGGCTGGGGCTGAGGCTGAGCTTGAGCCTGGGGTTGAGGCTGGGTCTGAGGTTGACTCTGAGGCTGATGATGAGGTTGAGATGGGGGCTGAGGCTGATGCTGAGGCTGGGGTTGGGGTTGAGATTGGGGCTGAGGCTGATGTTGAGGCTGAGATTGGGGCTGAGGCTGAGGCGGAGGCGGAGGCTGAGGCTGGGGCTGAGACTGAGATTGGGGCTGAGGCTGGGACTGAGGCTGAGATTGTGACTGAGGCTGAGGCTGGAGTTGTTGCGGCTGAGGCTGTTGTTGTAATTGTTGCGGCTGAGGCTGCTGCTGTAGTTGCGGGGGTGGTGCCGGAACTGGCACTGGTACAGGCGGTGAAATGTTCGGCGGAGTAGAAGGTTGAGCCGGAGGAACGTTACCGGCTGTGGTAACGATCGGTTGTTGTACCGGGCTGACAGCCCCTGGGTAAGTTGTGGGGGAAGTTGCCTGGACATTGTTATTAGCTTGTATCGGAGTTTCAGGCTTCGGTTCTGCATACGGAGGTGACAGCGTTTCTTTTTTGGATTCGATAGGCGGATCAACTTCCATAGCATTGTCCTTGTCCGTTGAATCATTCTCTGCGGTCTGTAAAAACGAATACTCCCATCAGTCCAAAGGCTTGGATGTCGAAGAATGCTGTAAATTTAATTCACTTCACCTCGGATTGAGCTTCTTCGTTAACCGAGGCCGGTGTCGGCGTCGGGGTAGAGTTTGGAGTCGATTCGCTCGAAGCTGGGCCATCGGATCGATTTTCTTCTGCACCTTTTTGCCTGTCTCTTCGTAATAGCTCGTACTGTCGCTCAACCATTTTGTTGAATGCATCTTCGTCCACCGCCGGCTTGCAATGCTGTTAGGAAAAAGATGAAGCATTTCATTCAATACACGGTAGATATATTATTATACATGGGAATGTAAAGATGACCATTCGAACGCTGAACCAACTCATCATCAAAATGTGTACTAACTTTTTTCAGTTCCTCTTGAAAAACTTCGCTGGCTTCGATAAATTTGCGCTTCTTTGCGTCAAACTTTTCCTCGATTTGTTGCAATTCTGCCTCCAATTTTTTCTGCAAAAGTATTTCGTTACGTTTTATTGAATGTTCCAGTTGCGAATTATCATTGCAGGGCTTCTGTACTTTGAATAACGAACCTGATGCATCGTCAGAGACTGTACTTGGCGTCTCAGAACTTGCATCCTTTGGGTGGTAACCACCGATCTGACATCAGGGACAACGGTGTCGCTGAAGATTTCATTGATCAGTCTGTGGTTGCGAGTGTATCTCGAATACGCGACGTGCTTCACGGAGTACCCGTCGTCTTGATCTGGAAGAAAAAAGGTGACACGTAGTAGTCGATCGATTCGCTAGAACCTGCTTGGAACCATTTAGAAATACCGTACCATCGTCGTCTTCCGCAGGCTGAATGTCAATCCTTCTATCCTGGGCTGCTTGACTTTTGCTGCCGCCTGACGAACGCTCGTGAGTCTCTCGGTCGTCGCTAGTTTGCTGGGCTGTACGAAAACTTGACGTTAGAACGGATTTATTTGAGATTGTAAGCTGTGTTCAATTCACCGGATTTTCAGAATACCGAAATAACGAAATAGATCGCTGGTCTAGGTGAAATGAAATTTGATGAAAATCGTGAATTTTTAAAGGAAACATACCAGATTTACCACGATTTTTAGCCGCGATATACGCAAGATATGCCGGAGAATTGTGATAAGTCTTCAAACTCTTTTCATATTCAACCTGAAACGATAGAAAGTTTTACGATAATTGTTTGTATCGATTTGTCTGGGATAAGCAAAGATTGATTGATAATTATCAGCACCTTTTCCGCTTCATATTCCTCGATGAATTCAGTTTTCTCATCCTCGGGTAGGTCTCTCCACATTTGTCCAATGATCTTTCCTATTTCCCAGAGTTTCAGCTCTGGATTCTGCGCCTTTACTTGGTCCCACACTTTCCTGCTGTACCTCATGTAAGGCATCAACGGTTTTTCAGGCGGTTTCGGCGGCTTGGGCAAACGGGAATCAGCCTGGAATTTGTAATACGAATTCCAATCGGTTTCCTTCAAGTTTTAACAGAGTGAGGCTCGATTTTTAAAAAACATCGGACCAATTCTCGCCTTTTACTTACCGGCGCAGCTTTTCCAACTTTTTGTGGAGTAAATCCAGGGTGGCCATGAGGGGTCTGGATGAAAGGAGTCTGACCATCTTTCTGCAAAGAGAATAACGGCTTCATCAAAGATTGAGGAATGATAATTTTTCTAATTTCCTTTCGTCGGATATATTTTTCATCACAAATCGCAAATCGTCAATCAAAGTTGAGAATTTTTTCATTTACTAACTACATATTAGCAAAAACCTGTTGAATATAGATCGATCACCTACCCCTGTATTGGAGCCGCCGCTTGCTCCGGAAGCTCGCAACCGTTCTGTGAATTAAAAAGATAATTCACAACCGTTTAGAATGAACCTGGAAGTTTGTTGCATCGGCGACTAGTCAAAATCAAGCTCGATACTCACGATTAGTAGCGATGAGGTTGGACGATGCCATCGCTACTTGCTTGTAGTTTCCCGGCAACGCCATCTCTCACCTGCGGTCCAGCGTTTCAAATGTGTTAAGAAAATAAAAACCATCAGTTCCGGAAACAATATAAACAAAAGGAAGGGAGTAAAAGTTTCAACAATAGGTCGATACTAAGTTCTAACAAATCCAACCAAGTGCTTGAAGGGTCAAGTTTCACGTAAATTCGGTCTGTGTCGGAACATCCGCCTTCGCAATTGCGTGGATTATTTTTCGAGGATAAATACACGCTCGGAATTGTCGCGGGCTGTGGCTAAATGAATTTCTATCAGTTTGCCGTACGTGGAGGGGAACGACGAGAGTTTGAAGCAAGTTTTAGCAGTTTTCAGCCCCCTACATTCCCATTCCATGCGGAGTGAAGGAGAGACCGCTCACCAGTCACCGCGGTCGATGCGTGTACGTACTCGCAATCAGTATGGAAATTATTCAGATAAAATACAGTTACTTGCCGGTTCAATGAAAGCCAAGGGTAGACCTGAGGATGCAAATTCTTCGCGGATAATTTCCGAATAGCAATATTGTCACAATATTAGACAGAAACGATACCGAAGAATAGCGACTATTTCACGGCACGAAATGCCGAAGCGTCGGGCGAGGACTTGCTCCGTTACGTGGATAGGAAACTGTGTATTTCAAACACACACGAGCTTGCGAGATTCACCTGCAGGTGGCGACGCCAAGAATAAAAATACGGCATAGTCAAAATCGGTGTTCCGAGAATCGAACGTATCGAACGGCGTCTGCAATGCTTGTCAAATGCTATTTCAAAAAATTTTTGAAACGAGGAATCAACGAATAGGATAATTTGGAATAAAGAAAGAAAGAATAAATTGACCGATAGAATTGAAAATTCAAGCTGAGTGTTCGGTTCAGTCGGCGGCGGATGGCGATCATTCATCGATTACGCGACCACGTGTTTGCGGTGTTTACGATGTAATTGAAACACGAAATCGATGATAATTCCAAAATAGAAGTTGAATCTTGGGTCCATTGGACATTTCAGCAACTCGGACAGGTATTAACTCTCAATTCTCATTCCTTTGATACGACACTCCGAATAATGGAAAACTTGACGAACGAAAAAAAAGGAGGTTATGGAGCTGCCTCAATTCGTTGCTTTGACTCTGAAATGATGAAATTGGAACAAAACTGATCAAAAAGGAAAAAGAAATTCTCTAGATTTTAAAAATTGGCAATGAGATGAAAATCCCACTCATCAAACGGAAGAGTTTATCAAATCTTACGAACTTTGACCAGTAATTGTTTGTCGCCGATGAAAAAGAGTACAGACTGTATCGTTTCCAATTAACTAGTCAACCTTTTCCATTTAATTGTCTTCAGCCAGCAATCACAATCACGTGTCGCGGTACACTAATAAATACGACTTTCTCCCAACAGATACCGAATCATCCAAAATGAGCCGATCAAACGAAATAATAATAACGAGTGACGGTTCTGGCCAGCTGTTCAGCGCCGCAGGCTGGGACCCACAGACAGGAACGCAGTTGTCCACGTTCAAAAACGGCTCCACTCTAGGCTACAATACAATTCAAATATTAGGGGATAGTTATTTGCTCGCTGCAGACGCCTCGAAGCCCCGTCTTTACGTCTGGCCTCTCAATAATCAAACGACGGTCCAAAACCTGAGATTTGTAGTCCCAGGAAACGTCACAGCTCTAACTTCCTCGCCGGACGGCCTCTACATAGTAGCGGCGGTCGGAGAAAAGCTCTGCGTCTGGCAGACAAGCAGCGGAACTTTGCTCGCCGTGGTCACGAGGCATTATCAGACGATAACTTGCCTCAAATTCACCACCGACGGATCCAGCTTTGTCAGCGGCGGAGAGGACGGGCTCGTCTTTGTCTGGTCGTTGTCCAGCGTAATCGGCAGAACCGCGAACACCTCCGGAAGCAGACAAGCTTCTCCGCTTCACAGTTTCTCCGACCATTCTTTACCCGTGAAAGATCTGTTCCTAGGGAGATTCGGAATCCAGGCCAGACTGGTTACGGTTTCCCTCGACTGTACGGCGAGGATATACGACATCGACGGAGGGGCGATTCTCCTCACCCTCGTATTCGGAGTCCCTCTGACTTCCGTCTGCATGGATATCACAGAGAGTTCTCTGTTCGTTGGATCCACAAACGGGGAAATCAGGTCCTTCGATCTGCGGTCCCCGCCGAGGGGCAGAGAGCACCACGTAGAGCGTAAAGAAAAGGCTGTGATCTTCAAGGGACACGAAAAATCGATCTCTTGTTTGTCCGTATCCAGCGACGGTCTGTCTTTGGTCTCCGGATCTGCGGACGGATCGGTCAACCTGTGGCATATTCCAAGCAGGCAAATCGTCAGGACGATTCCGCACAAGGGGCCCGTGACGGCAGCCTTCTTTACAAAGGCTGTCGACAACTTGTTCACCAACGAATTCAAGCCAAAGGTGATATTGCACAGCTTGCAGAGAATCGCTGGGGACAACGACGACGATGTCATAGAGGTGGTAAACTCTGGGCACGAAGAGGGTTTCTTGGAAAGGGATTTGCTCTTCGAATCCAATACCTCAGGCTTCGGCATCGGGAATGGTGATTCGCACAACGAATTGCAAAGGGCGCACGAGGAGATCAAAGCGCTCAAAGCTACTAACGCGGAAATGTACAAGTTCGGAGTCAAGTTTTTAATGAAGTAGGATTCTTCGGGTTGATCGAGACTGCGCTTTCTTAGCGTCTGACTTTATCTGTATAAAGGAGAGACATGCGAATTAATTCAAATTTCTCAATGTTTATGTATTCTACACGAGGTATAAATAAAATGATGAAAATCGTTGAAAATCGATCACATTTGCTCTCATTTGTCTGCGCATTATTTACTTCCGAGATACAGAATTCTTGTATTCCTAGAGGAATACAACTACGGGTATTACTAAAAAAAAAAGGAGAAATCGTGAGATTTTTCATTTTGATATTCTGAGTGAAAAACTTGTATCTATAATAACTGAATGTTTCGTTCGTGCACCAATTCCCCCCAAGGGTCTTTTTCACCCGCCATAAAAATCCGGTAATTAAAAATTATACGTGTAATTGGGGAGCTATAGTGGTGCATACGAGTAACGAAATATAGGGCAGCCAATTTGGAAAAAGTTATTCCGAAGAGGGCCAATCATGTACCGAATGAACCAAAGCTACGACGATTATTTAATTGAAATCAAAATTGGAGCGGGAATTAAAACCGTCAATCAGAGCTAGGTAATTTGACATCGAGAAGGAATAATGCTACACCGCTCTTCGCTCCTCCTTTTGACAATTCAATTATGAAATTTTCCGAGTCTACGTCGGTACGTTCTAATAACACCGATTCGTTACCAAGGTTTGATACAGGCTTGTACTGGGTCTGCGGGCGTCATACTCGCCTTGCGAAACACTTTGCTCGGTTGAATCGCCCTCAGACGTGGCCATAAGTCAAATCCCGGTACCCCTTGACAATTAACCGCGGCAATTAACCGAGGGTGACGTTGAGTTAGTGTCACGTCAACTCGGAGGCGTATACGTATACATATACATATACATGATACATTGGTACATCATTAGCATTGCCATTGCCAATGCCGTTTATGAATTATACGCGCTTGCATATCAATTACCTGATTATACCTTCGCCTGTATGTCGATCGTTGATCACGATACACCCGATCCCTCCCGATATCAGGATTAGACTCGGTTTTTTTTTTATCACCCAGCTTCGATACGATGTTCCTTTACGTAACAAAAAAGGGCAAACTGACCTTGACTGACTTACTGCCTACTGACTTAATGTGACGTCGGCTAATTTTAACTCTCTTCAACTGACTTTTTTGGAAGATGTACGTGAACGTGACTTCAAGAGAGTGGTCAACTCCTCGTATAATTTGCGTTATATTTATTATGTCGATATAACACAAATTTATAACATTTTAACATTCGTCACGTAGTTTTGACATTTTTTTTTTCATTCAATAATACAACAGAAAATATTATTGGAATGACGATAACATTTTTGGTGGACCTGTTTTAACACTTTATTTCTAACAGTTTAGGAAGAAAATCAGCTGCTGTAGCCTGATTTGTGGTTTTTTGTTGAACCGCGCGTATCACGTATGTAAAATGCGACAATTTCACATGAAATATATTTGAGTATCGTGCGCGCAGTGATCGGGTGTCCCGAGTCCCTGCATGCGTGACTATATCATTCTGCAATAGCTTAATCCGATTACGCCGCTCGTGTCAAATCCACTACGATCGGTAATATCGTAAGAATAGCTGCGGAATGCGTCATCGAATGATCGATTGAAAACTGAATCATTCGTTACTTTTCAATTCCACCTTCCACGTATCGAGTGTACTTCTCTGTTACCTGGATTCGCGGCTACCCCGGTCGCGGCAGTAGATTCACCCCTGATGTGGTCAGCCGTTCTCGCCAGATTCATTGTCAGTATAGTAGCAGTGGAGCGGCTCAACGTCCGTAGCGACACATTAAATTTAGCAAAGCACTAGGGCAGAAATATTTTCCGGATTTTCGCACCTGCAGACAAAATATGTCTCCGATAACACTTTTGGTTTCTCGATTTTGTACTTTCGAACGAATGAAAAAGGGATTCTCTAATTTTTTGTTCTTCTCCCCCCCCAAACCTTTAAAATCTGGCATTTGAATCTAGATTATGTCGTAGAGTGCGAATAACGGGGTGTAGGTGCGGTGGTCGGATTTTTTTTTTGTCTCTAGGGCAGCTGCCGTAAATCGCACGGGGTGTAATGCCTCCATACACACGTAGCGTGCGATTCGCGCGGTTAATTTAATTGCAATGTAAATACACACCCATACATGCCGTAGAGCCTTGTTAAGAATCCTTTATTTACATACGGTCCCGGGGCCTCGCACCTCGGCGCGCTCGGCTCATTCATTTAAATGGAAAAGACATAAACGTAGTGATAACACGGGCGTAGGTACCGTTTAAAAAACGCCTGCGTTAGTAACGCCCGTTTAATTAAGCGATAGTTCACAGGAGCCCCCGCGTCTTCTGCATAAATTACCTCGGCAATATTCTGCGACCCGATCGGGCCGATAATTTATATTTTAATTATAGCCGACGGTTCACCCGTGACGCGTTGAAATTTGACTATTTCCGGTGTAAAAATTCACTCGACGTAGGTATCCTACACATAATATAGGTGTTCATTCTGGCCGTAAATTGAACAGGACTCGCGTTACGGTAGAGCGCGAGAGATCACGCGATAGTTTACAACTATATACGGATGAAACGTGCCGGGGTTACAGAGGAATGATTTTAACCGATACTTTTGACACAGAACTGGTCATAAACACCGATATGAGCAAACAGCCCTGGCCGGCTGGCCGGGTGCAAGCCGGCTGGGAGCGGGAGCGTGAAAGGCTACCTAGGGCTAGGCCTAGGAGAACGGATACTGATAACGATAAGTAACGACTAGGATTTGCCAAATTTACTTTGCCGTCACATTAACCGCGAACAATTCCGTTGCCTACGTACCCCGCGGTATTAGCTTCCTCTTCGACTATTGAATCGAGATTTCAATATCGGACACCTGTAGGTATCTTAGTCTATTTTTCTTTCTTACCTTCTTTCCGTCTTTTTATCGCGATCAGTTCCACGAATTGTTTTAAACAAGGTTTATCGAGCAAACAGGCCGCATTCTCCTATCTCTTCCCATTAGAATTAATTTACTACAAATATTTTCACAGCAATATCAGACCTCGGGAGCAATTTATTCCCCGACGTTATACTCGTTCGGTCTCGCTCTCTCTTTCTCTCCCTCGACGCAATTAGTATAATAATCAATTATACATAGCTATAAATCTCTACGCGATTGAATTTCTTCATTAAATTTGCACAATTGTTGCAAATTATTATTACTACGCGTGCAATCGTTTGTTCAATTTAATTATCCCGATATCGAATCGAAGGAGGAGAGGATGAGAGAAAAAAAATTTGGAAATGAAAGCCAATAAATCCAAGAAGCAAAGAAATAAATTCACCTACCCTGGGGCAGAGTTTGGATTTTTTAAATGTAGTATAATAATACGAGGGCAATTTTATTGTCGAGCACGTAACAATCTGACTTTGCTTTGTAAATTCATTTTTAATTAGTCGTAGTAGGAGGTGCTAAGAAGAAGCTTGCCACCGCTATGTGGGGGTGGCTTAGGGGCGACGTCGACTCACGGTGGGATCATGGGGGTGGGGTGGGTCACCAGGTATAAAGTTCACCGGAGCCAGGGCACAGCATCCAGTATCACCCTAGTAGCGACGTTCGCAGGACAATAGGAGAAAACCGTTTTTTTTTCGCCGCACGGTGATCCACTTTTACGCCAACGGGAGTACCGCCACCTCCCCGAAGACAGAATTCGATCGCCGATACTCCACTCGAAAATGAAAATCTCTCGATCTTTCGTTTTGGTTTTGTTGATCGCTACCACTTCCTTGAATCGTAAGTTTGTTGGAAAATCCCGAGTTTTCGCAAAACTACCCCTCAAATTGAATCGTAACTTATTTTTCGTCCGCGGATGAAATTAACAAGTGAATTGAATTATATAATTCGGGTTTTAACAGCAATTTCGGGGGTCGAGGGCGGAAAAGTTATTCGTTGGAAGTTTCTCGAGGCTTTGCCGGGGCTTCCGCGTAAGCCGTACCCATAGCGGCACGCTTATAATGTGGAAACACGATTCGGCTAATACCGGAAGAGAGGTTGACCTTGAATCCTGATAAACTAGACTAATGTCATTGCCCGAAGAGATCGCGTCGCGTCGTGGCTACAGATTCACTCCCAAGTCGGTCCTCCGCCAGCTTCGAATAAGAAGACTATCTACTCTCTGTTGCGGAATTGCTTCCCGTTGAGAAATCGTACCGGATAACGTCTGTATCTTAATTTCTTGCAAAGATCGATCGCTGTCGCGTACGCGACTCTCACGAATCGAGACCTTTTCCACGATCTCCTCTCATCGTTGTCCCACCTCGCTTCTTATCTCGATACATTTGACATAAAGAACTGGTTGGAAGTGAAACGCGATTTTTTTTTAACTGGAAACTGTGAATTCTTAAGCATAGCTTATTTTCTATCGATTTCCGGTAACCGATGAGAGTCTCAATTTTTTCGTTCCTAATTCCATCGTGCGCGGCGGTATTTCGTAAACTAAAAATATGATACGATATGATCGGGAATGGAACCAGAGATCAGCGTGAAAAATATAATCAAAGGTTCCACGTGACGATCCGGCTAAACACGGTGTTCGAATTACCCGATCTACGCGGTTATTTCTGTCATTCGATCCCCCTGACACTTGTGATACCGTCGTGAAGCTTGAAAGCTTACGTCACGAGACTTTACCGCTTTAAATATTCCGATTCACTCAGATAATAGATCGAGATGGAAAGATGAAATGGAATTCAAGATTGGTGCGCGACGTTCTTATCGTATCTCGTGCCTCGTTCTGAGCGGAGACCTCGATGCCCGCGAGCAATCCGAGTCCGGGTGTTTCTTGGACCGTTGTTCTTGTTGAACTGACAATAAAATAAGAAACGTTGTACCTAATACCCACATAATTTTCAGGTGGCCAAAAGATCAAGGCGCCGAACAACAAACGATCTATCGGCGTGCTGTACGGCCCACGTCCCGGACGATCGCCTGGGACGACAGGATTCGCGAGGATAGATCGGGCTTCCGGTCTGATGGCTTTCCCCCGGGTCGGGCGTTCCGATTCGTCGGACTACGATTTCCTCATTGACTTTAATTCAGAGGGTGAGAATTTGTACGCTCAATATTTTTAGAGAATTTCAAGCGAAAATTACCCCCCTCTCACACAAATAAATCGGGCCAGGAATTCGTACCAAAAGGTTGCAGGATAATGAATTTGTTCGGAATTAGTAGAAGCTCCACTAGTTCCAGGATCGTTACGAATGATCAATTCTTCGGGGAACCGCGAAGTGGCTTTTTTGATACCTCATCAGTTGGACTCAACGTTAGTTAATAGTTCAGCCCTGGGAATGATTTCAAATTCTGATACGCGTAACGGTTCAAAGCTATTTGACTTCTTGAAAGCTTGCAGAAGGTTAGAAAAATAATAAGACCGTATATTTGAACAGATCGATTTCGCTCATGTTGGATCGAGCCTGTTGTGAGAAACAACAGAAACGAGAAAACCTCGCGGGGCGTGATTAATCAATGGATTTATTTAATCAATTCGTTGTGAAGTTTGATTATACTATTAAGGAATTTAACGCGACCCTGCATCTCTAACGAAATATTCATGGTGCTTATTATCCAACCCTCGAAACTTTGGCTAATTGCGTATATTCTGAACCCTAAAACCACAAATTGACTCGAACCGGTACGTGTGTATCTTCGTCCCTAAACACGCCTACGAAATATACTGTTCGTTTTCGAAGTAACTACGCACAGTTTGCCGGCTATACCTATAACTACCACATTAATACCTGCAACTATCTGCGTCGCTTGAACCGGATATAAATACAGGAGTGCGAGAAATGAGTATAATCAATTCTCGCATTCCCGTATCGGGACGAAAAATAAAAAAAAAATTCCCGTTCTTACGAATTTCGCCAAAGTTCCGCGTATTTCATCCTCCCCGGATAAATACCAGAGCTAAAGTACCCATCCATCGTCCCTGAAGAATTTGACGACGAATTTCAGATACGACCGACCTGAAACGACAGGGTATGATACCCTACCCGCGTGTCGGCCGGTCTCGAGACGGGCCTTCGGTACCGTACGGTAACGACGTAGTCAACGTGGCCAAAGTGAAACGACCAGGCGACGTCGTCCCCGGTGGCATGTGGTTCGGCCCTCGCCTGGGACGCCTCCACAGACGCGCCGACGAGCCGCAGTCCGAGGATCAGCAGTGGGAGGTCTTTCCTCTGCGAGGTGATTAGCCGTCGATTATCAAAACTTGGATTATCTGCACTTATCGATTTTCGAATACTGTCACATCAAGCGTCGCGGAATAATAGAGAGAGAGAGAGAAAAGGAAAACTAGAACCAAAACCCGGAGAGTTGAGGATTTCTGGCGCCTCTACTATATTGGATTAGGCAAATAGCCGGGGCGAGTCCGGAATACGACTTGGGCGTGTGAGAAGGCGAGAAAGAAGCGACGGCGAGGGGAAGAATTTGAGACTCTTATTAACTGACAGCGTGAACCTTGAACCCTGGAGGCGGGGATCCGGAGAATTCCACGTCTCCTTCGCTTTCTACAGCCGCTCGTTGTCCCCGGCGAGGCTTCAATTACGGTTGCGTTCGGATTATCCCGGATTCGCTCGTCCGCCCGTTCCCTCATTCTCGCATTGATACAGTCTGCTTCTTTTTCTCTCAATGACGCCCGTGGTACAAAATTTCGGTCTGTTTCACCTTCTCAAATAATCCATCAACCAACGCGGCTAATTATCGTCTTGCGCAGACAATTTGGCCACAGATTTTTCAAACTATTCTCTCCGACTCGAGATTACCTACAAGAAACTACAAGAGCTGGGAGCGGAAAAATATATTCTTCCGACTGCGGGGGGATAAGAAAAGGGGCACGTGGGTGTATTCCCGCTGATTAATTTGCGCCGTGCGGGACTGTATTCAAGAGGGAGAATGCCTCTTCTCAGTCCACTTTGTCGGGGCAGGTGGCTCCGAGAGAGAAGAACTCAGGTCGCAGCCAAGTCTGGCCGCAGGGTATCCAAAGTTGTCGAGTACACATTTCAAATACAAGTACGACGAGAGTGTTCAAACTTTTAAGTCTCTTCGGCGTTTAGCTGATATTAAAAATTGACCCGCGCTACGTGTGTTCGACGTTGTTATACTCTCAAAGTCTGAAAGTATAAACTCGGAAGAAATAAACTCTCGATCCCGGCATCCGCGATGCCTATCGGGTGTGAGCGATATAATTAGCGAACCTCCACCACCATTTTGCATTAGGTACGCGCCGTCCGCGAGGATAGGGGCTTATAATAATTATTTACGCAAGATAAACCCGGCCATCTACAACCTGTCGACCCTCGAGTGAGTTACGGTAGCTGCAGTCGAGTCGCCGGCGACCCCCAACAACGATCATAGAATCCCCCCTTTTGTTTGAAAAACGTAACATCATTTTTGCTCACCCGGACGAAGTAAAGAAATCAGAAGAAGATTGGATCAGGTATGTATGTACAATGGGCGAATCTCGGGAGTGCGAAACTGTGTAATATTCAAGGGTGCCGGTCTTGGTTCTTAACTTTGTTCCTCTCCACTCTCTTATTTCTGTCCGAAAGAATTACGAGGGGCCAACTCCCGAAGGTAAATAATTAGTTGGGCGTGCAAGTGGCGGAGGTGGAGGAGGGCCAGGGATAACGGCCCGCCGTAGTCGGACTGGGTCAATAAATATTTCACTCTTCCATGATTCCGATCCCTTGTTTGCCACAGACTTAATGAACTGAGGACCATTTGGGGCTTACCTACCGTGTGGCGTGTGGCGTGTGGCGTGTAACATAATATTACGGGAATCGCGTGTAATTGCAGCTGTATCTCCTTTATTTCTGACGATATTTTTTTTCCAGATCTCTCGTCGCCGGGGTCACAGCCGGAAGCTCTCGTTCCCCGACTGGGACACGAGTCGGAATCCGGGGACGATGGTCAAAGCACTCTGAACAACGGTGCAGCGACCGTCTACTAGCTCAGCTTAATAAAAATACATTGATGTACCTAATACGATCTAAACTAATCCAGAATGACTATATGCCTAATTGTTACATTGATATTGACCTAATTTAGCCTATAAAGGTGTATTATATAAAAACGTGCCGTCGTGCAGGAGATATATTTATTCGAACGACACTTTTTCTATCCCAATCGTGTGAATCGCGACTGGCGACGTTCCCGAGTCCATGTGTATCGCATGTTGACTGCGAGAGTTTCGTTTCCTTTTTTTTTTTATACTTTCATAAAATCCAGTCATTTTCACTACAGATGCGACAATATTCTGTTCAACGTTTGAATTTGTATAATGGGTTACAAATAAAAATTTGAATCGATACAATATATCCTCGCATAATTCCTCCTTCGTTGCTGTCTATTGATCATCGTGCGGTTCAAAATTAATTCTCGGGCCGATTAGTTCTTGACTAATAATAGAAGATGTGAATGTGCAGCCGCACTGATTTTCATTTCGCAAGAATTTGTTCATTTACCAGCAATGATACGGATGTTGATTGTTGAAATAAAGGAAAACTTGATTATCGGCTCCAGATGAGACGAGCTTTTAAAAATGAATTGTGAGGATGATCATATGGTACAGCACGAGGTATTCGAAAATCGTAATTATTATCTCTAGTTTTTCTTACCTTTCGTCACTACCGCGGCATCATTGCGTAATTATGGATGAAATTCAATCATTTTTTTTTATTAATTGACAAAGCGTTCATAGTAAATACTGATCATGTATGTATAGTAACAAATATTTACATATAATATGTATATATAATATATATATATATAATTATTATGTGTTAACAAACTAGTGATACAGTTTATTCGAAATGAATGAAAGATATATAATTTCTCAAATCTTATAATACCCGCTACTTATTTATATTTTCTTTATTTTAATCGCCCACTTTTTCTTTTTCTTTTTCTTCTTCTAATTATTATATTATGTTAGTTTCGAGAAATTATGAAATTATTTACAAGATGAGCGTTTCTCCCTCTGCCTCTTTTACACACCCTCTCACGATTCATTATTTCGTCGCGATTCGAACGAACCTCGAAGATACCAGCGTAATTATCGTCGGGATCGTTATCAGAGTCCATGATCGAGTTTTTGTTATAGGGAGACAAATTCAATCGGGGGTTGGATGACCATCGAGGGGGGCGGGGGCGGGGGCGGGGGCGAGAGTCGGAGATCCGGGTCCGTTAGCGAGAAGGTCGAACTTCCGGTGGCCGTTACTCTCGGCCCCATATTGTCGTAGGGTGAACTGAGGTCCGAGACGCGGAGGGGCCTTCGGGGGAGGGTCGCGAACCCCGATAAAATCGAGGATGTCGGGATCGACGGACCCTGGACCACCGAGGATTTATCCGACATACTCGCGTGGACCGGAATGTCCAGGAGATCCGGGTACGGGCGCTCGCCGTCCTGAGCCAGGGATACGGAGATAAATATATTGCCGAATACTCCCGCGGGCAAAATACTCGTTGTAAATTCGGGGGGCGGCGGAAACACCGACGGCAATTGGCTGTGCATATCCCTGCAGTGCCTCTCCACCGTCACGTTCACGGGCGGGTCGCACAGCGACGAACTCCGCTCCGCCAGCTCCATGTCCCCGGGACTGCACTGTGGACACAAGACACGATACGTATTAGGCACATCAGCATAGCTGTCACTCGATCTTCGATCCGATCATATACGGGAATTGACGAGACTTTATTGCCAATATATTGACCTCAGATTTCCGATTTAAATTATCACCCCAAAAAATGTGTAGTTTCTACAATCTAAGGAAAACCCTCCAAAGATGAATGATAGGATCGCGTGTCTAATATGGGATAAAGTCGTATGCGCCAATATACGACTTTTTACCACGCGTAAAGGTAAAAAGGCATGTCAAATTTTTTTCTCCGTATTTACGCGACATATGTTAAAATACCGTCAGAAAACTAGAAATTGCAAAATTGATCAACTAACAGTGACAGGTCGTAAGTACTGGCGGATATGCCCTTTCATTTCTAAAACAAAAAAAAAAAAATTGTGTATACTAAAGGTAAAAGTCATATCGCCGTTATTTTTTTTTTTAACTCATTTTTTCGAAATACTCTAAAATGACGTGAAACGTGGAGAAAAGTGAAAATTCCGAAGTTTTTTCAAAATTTTCAAGGTTCAAAAAAAATTATTAAAACGCTAAAGGTAAAAGGTCATATCGCCATTATTAGTATTATTTTTTCTCATCTTGAGAATCGGAATTTTCATTTTTCTTTGCATTTCACATGATTTTAGAGTATTTTGAAAAAATCAGTAAAAACAAAAAAATAATGGCGAATGCGACCTTTTACCGTTAGCTTGTTAATTTTTTTGGTTAAAAAAAAAAAAATTTGGAATTTCGTCCAAAATTCGATTTATCTATGCGTTTCAGAGGTTTTAAAAGGTTTTGTAAAAAAAAGTATTAAAAAAAAAATTGTCGATGCGCCCTTTTACCTTTAGCTTGTTAATTTTTTTTATTAAAAAATAAAAATTTTGGAATTTCGTCCGAAATTTGATTTATCTATGCGTTTCAGAGGTTTTTAGAGGTTTTATAAAAAAAGTATTAAAAAAAAATTGTCGATGCGCCCTTTTACCTTTAGCTTGATAATTTTTTTTGTTGAAAAATAAAAATTTTGAAATTTCGTCCGAAATTCGATTTATCTATGCGTTTCAGAGGTTTTTAGAGGTTTTGTAAAAAAAAGTATTAAAAAAAAAATTGTCGATGCGCCCTTTTAGTTTTAGGTTGTTAATTTTTTTGATTAAAAAATAAAAATTTTGGAATTTCGTACGGAATTCGATTTATCTATGCGTTTCAGAGGATTTTAGATGTTTTGTAAAAAAATGATATAATATAAATAAAAATGGTGGATACGCCCATACATCATTAGTGAACACGATTTTTTTTTGTCTAATCTAGAAATGAAAGTATGTAACCGCCAGTACTTACGACCTTTCACCTTTATTATTTCATTTGGCTAATTTTCATAGATATATGCGTTTTGGACACTATAGTAGCGAATGGCAAAGGACAAAAAAAATATATGACCTTTTACCACCAAAATCAACTTTTTGGTGGATACGACCTTATACCACTAGACACGCGATATAATATATGGGGCATTCCACGCCAACTCGACCAGTGTTAAACCCAGACCATCTCAAAATCATTCCATGTTCTTTTTTTCTAACATTCTACTCAGTAAAAAACGCGTTTTTAATTTCTTTCAGATTTTTTTTTATCAAACCGTTAATTTCTTATGAATTTTTCAAGTTGATTGAGAATGCCCCTTTTTAAAAATCTGGAAAAATTCTCAAAAATCCAGTGGATGACACAAAACAGCCCCCGTTTAGGAAAACATGGGCCGAATTTTTTTCTATTTTTTTTCACTCAATTGGTAATTTTGTAATTTTTGAAACTGAAATTATCTAACACAGGATCAACTTTCAAGCGTCAAATAAGGTTCAACTTACGCGGAAACGTTCGGTTCCACCATTTATGACCCTTATTGGACGCTTTCAATTTGATCCTGTGTTAATTTCAGTTTTTGAAATTAAAAAATTCCGATTTAAGTGAAAAAAAAAGAAAAAAAATTCGGCCCACGTTTTCCTAAACGGGGGCTGTTTTGTGTCATCCACTGGATTTTTGAAATTTTTTTCAGATTTTTGAAAAATGGTATTCTCATTCAACTTCAAACATTTATAACAAATTGACGGTTTGATAAAAAAATCAGAAAAAAATTTAGGACGCGTTTTTTTACTGAGTAGAATGTTAGAAACAAACATGGAATGATTTTGAGATGGTCGGGGTTTAACACTGGTCGAGGTGGCGTGGAATGCCCCATATTATATAATATTGATTTTGTCAATTGTATATTTATTTAATTCTCGGCTTTCGCTCCCTCAATTTTTTACCAAGCCTGCAGACTCTCACCTCTTATACATATATTTTCATTCCACGTGACACCTCCCAAAGAACGCGGAATTTGAATGGAATAGATTGATATTTAGGGGTTACTTAATCGATCGGAGACTTTTTTTTTCAACCTCCGAGTATAAATATATATTACATTCAATTTCGTTTGCCTTGAGAGACGTCAAGTGGAAAGATTACTTATTTATATGTACCTATGTGGGATTAATGAAAGAAAAAAAATTCGACATTTCGGCGAAATGATTTCGTTTGTCAATTATCAATATTTTTCAGCGATATCTTATATGTTTGGATGCTGAAAAATCGATTCCATGTAGAAGGTCAATTTTTAAGTGCCGTTTAGCGATCTCCAAAAGTTCTCCAATCATGATGTTCATGTTTCGGGGGGTTTGTTTCGTTTTTAGAAACTCCAACTTTATAATGGGTTGAGAATCGAAATCGGACAGTTGAGGTAAAAATATTGCCACCGTAAATGTATACGGACGCCGTTATCATTATGTAAATGGATAACTTGACGCATACACCGCGGTCTCTATAACTTATTACGATTACGACGATGAATACCGAATGCATAATGGGGGTGGTATAGTAGAAACTCGTGTTATACCAATGATACGATATGCACACTCACAGCCTCGAGACTCGCCCTCCCGCTGACCCTCTCGTTGGTGGTGGTAGTCAGCGAGAGATCGAGGAGTTTCTTCTCCTGGTCGCCGAAGCTGGCGCTGCCCTGGAGCTTGACCTTCTTCCTCTTGGTCTTCTGCCTGGAGCTGCAGAGGCAGACGGCGAGGAGAACCGCGAGCAGAGAGGCGCACAGAGCGGCGGCACCGCCTCCGGCGAGGCTGACCCACAGGAGCCAGGTATCGGTCTGGGACAGAGTCGGCACCGTGTAGATCCTGGGTATGACGATCTCGACGGCGTCCTTGGCGACGCCCCCGATGTTGCTCGCGACGCAGCTGTACTCCCCGGCGTCGGTCTCGCTCGCGTTGTACACGGTGACGTTGTTCCACTTACGGTAACCGTTGTAGGCCTCCTCGGTGACGAATATCTGATCGCCGCGGGTCACGTTCAGGGGGCTGCCGTTCAAGTGCCACCACACCTCGGGCTCCGGGTCCCCGGTCACCGCGCACGACAGGCTCAGGTTACCGCTCGCGTCTTCGAGGACGGTGTTGGCGCTGACGACCGCTTCCGGGCCGCAGGCGAACTCCTGGGGCTTGACCTCCTCCCAGCGGCGGCCCTCGAGGCGCGGCGGGGACTCGCACTTTTGGGAAACGGAGTAGAGCCGGTTCGGCGTCAGCCAGGACCGCATCTTCCGCAGCCGGCAGTCGCAGCTCCACGGATTACCGTCGAGATTGAGAGTCTTGAGGTGGACGAGGGGCAGGAAGGTCAGGTCCTCGAGGTACTCGAGGTGGTTGTTCTCGAGGCGTAGGGTCTCGAGTCCCGTGACGCCGACGAACGCCTGGCTGTGAATCCCGGTGAGGGAGCAGCGCTGCAGTTCGAGGATCCTCAAGTGAGGGAGAGACGGGAATTGGGGACCGGTAAGCTCGACGAGCTTGTTTCCGCTCAGGATCAATATCCTGAGTCTCTCGTTGCCAAGGAACGTCTCCGCGTCCAGAGCCTCGATCTGGTTGTCCGAGAGGTCGACCTCCACCAGGATCCGCAGCTCCCTGAACGCGTCCTTGTCGATTTTCGATATCCCCGCGTTCCTCAGGAAGACGCGCTGCAGGTTCAAAAGTCCGGCGCGGTTGAACATGTCCGCGTGAAGCGAGTTGATTTTGTTGCCGGACAGGTCGAGCACCTGCATGTCCGGGTCGAGGGACGCCGGGAGGGTCGTAAGTCCCGCGTCCGGACAAAGGGCCGACTTTTTACCGGAGGTCCATTTGCACCGACAGACCGCCGGGCAGTCGGTCCAGTCCGGAAAGGCCACCGCCGACGAGAGCAGGGTGAAGCTCGTTATCAGCAGGAAGAGGGCCAGGAGAATCCGACCCCGAAGAGGGTGGCTATGCGTCACGCACATAACACGCGTTAGGTTTCACCCAAGTTCAGTATCAAATAGTTCCCGGTGGCCATCCGGTCCTCCCGATGGCGGACCAGTCTTCCGAAACTGGAAAAGTCAAAGAACACGAGGATTAGTCGTCACGGGTAGTGCAATGCAGCCTACCGTATCCGTATCTAGCATTATAGAAGGATGATCATAGTCTGAGAGACTGAGATTCGGAAAGCAGTGAACCGTGGGGTAATAGTTTTCCGAGTGTTCCGTGCCGGGTTACGTGACCGGAGGTTAATTGAATCTGGCTGAGTGACGTCCCGGGGTTGACCGGCATTTGTTTTATTTCCTCCACGCATGCACGAACCTGGTCAGGAATCATGCCGTCCGCGTTTCAGGCCTCGCCGACTGCGGTTTGTAGCCCCGTCACGCGCCCAAACTTTGTTTAAATTGGTGTCGAGATTTGGGGACTTGAGCCGCTGCGCTACTGCCGGTGACTCCGTAGGGAATTGGCCGAAAGGCAAGGGACGAACGGAAAACTTTTTATACCTCGCGAGCGCCTGGTCGAGACTCCCCCCCCCCCCTCTATCACTCGCGGCTCGAGAGGCACGCATTTTTTCTGTTACACTTTTCCATTTTCTTTCGTCCCCCTTTTTTTTCGTTTCACGTTTTTTTTTCTCCCTTTCTCTTTTTATCCTTTTCATTCCTCCTTGTTGTCAACCTCACGCGGCAATTAGTTAAACTCTGGACAGCTGTCATCGCCCTCTGCTGCTGTCCTAATCTCGACGTTCATTATTCCTGAATATATGTTTTTCATTATAATTTTGGTGAATTTGTGAAACGAAGAACAGGATCCTTGACGATTATATATTATAATACTTTTTAAGAAAACTTTCCGAACCGCTCCTCGGTGTGACAAGTGTAGGCAAGAGGCGCTCGGTGTTCCCGCGCGGGGCCGGGATACCGGTGCCTGTATGTAGGTATAGCCTCGGTATATATGACGAGGGGCTTTTTTGGATCGGAGAAAACAGGCGCGATGATGTTTTAAGGTTTAACCGAGCCCCGCCGGCTAACGTATGAGGGTCTTAACGGCGGCTTGTTATACGGAACCTAAATCATGAGGGGTTGGTAGAAAAAAAGTGAAATCGTTGCGGGGAGAAAAAGGTCGGGGAAAAAATTTCACTCCAAGTTCGGTTTGGTCCGCGGCTCGGCCTCCGTGCATATAATATGCATGCTTATTCATATCCTCGGGACACACGTGGATTACCCGGGCTTACGATCATCGACAGTTTTTCGTGTTAGAATCGTAGAAATCGTTTCGGTAGACGAATAACAATTTTCTGCTTTCCGACATTCGATTTTCGAGGCTGTAGGAGAGCAGCGGACAAGTATGTACACACGTAACGCGCTTTTCGCGGGCCCACGCGATATTGAAACCTTTCCAATTTCAACCTCTCTCTCTCTCTCTCTCTCTCTCCCTGTCTCAATTTTTTTCCTGCGTAAGTTCTTCGTCGCTCGTTCGCGGTTCTCTCGAAGCCGAACCCGGAGCTTATCTCGATCCCGAACTCGGGACCCCTTGTTTTACTTGGAAACGGATAAGCGGTCGTCATCCAGCCTCAACTTTCCTTTGATCCAAAAAATGCGGCGTAAAAAGAGTATATTTCGCGGTCGAGTTGGGATCGAGCGACGCGGCACATTTACTCGGCCGGATCATTCTTATTCAGGGGCAATTATAAAGTTATATAACTCGCAACTTGTAGTTGTGGGTACGTCGACTCTTCCGGTCCCTCAAAAGTCTGCGAGCAAAGCTCCTAACTCAAGCAGGGATTCCCGCGACTCTAGCAGCTAAGTTGTCTGACTTTTATTCGTTGCTATATTTCACACGGATATGCGCGACTCTCCGGCCTCCGCGGCACAAGTTTCAACTGCTAGCCACCCAGTTCCCGCTGCCTCACGGTCCCCCCATATTTTTTATAGGGTCACGTCCGTTTCGCCAAAGTGTGCACCGCGCCCTCCTCTTTTTTCCCTTCTTCTTTCTTTTTACTTTATTATACACATTCCCCGCTTATACTCCATGTAAAACGTGACGCCTATTTCACCGGCTTTATTCCCTATACGTATCTTGCGAACATCCGCAGCATGATCCCCCATCCGCCATATAAACCTGATCCCTTTATAGAACGATGCAGCGTATTTACTGCTCAACCGTCGTCTAATTCAATTATGGTTGGTTAGAAGAAGTGAGCGAAAACTATTCCGCGATTAGGATCAATTAATTCTCGATTCAAGAATAGTCGTTGGGAGGACTGTAATTGTATCGAAAGGTCCAGGGATAATCTGCGAATTGCGGGAATACCGAAGGTGGATTATGCTCGCGGTAGAGAAATGCCACGCGATACGATATTTTGTAATGCGGATACTGCGTGACAGAAGTAGTCCGAGGTTCGTTTTTGTGTATAGAAACGCGTGAATCAGCGATAACAATTTAATCCAACGGCTTTCATCACCCACCGGCCACAAGTTTTCGCGCACGCTAGTTCAAGGTATGAAATACCGTAGGTATAGGTATACAAGCTCGCATGCATATTCATAACGACGAAAGAACAATTTCGGGCAACAGAAATTGAAATAATAGTGATAACGGGGTGGCGACCGGTGGCGTGCGGTAAGGGAATAAAAGCGGCGACAATTTTACGTCCGCGGGGATAATCCTCTCCCGGAGAGCGTAAGCGACACGCGCGAAGCTCTCTTTTAAAGTGCCGGAGCAAGGCTCGAAGCTCTACATAGCCTACAGTGCCGTGGCGAAGCGCGAAAACCATTGGAGCGGTTCGCTGAAACTTTTCGGTCTACCGCACACGCAGGTTTCTGTATGTGTTGGTTATAGTTACGTAGAGCCCGAAGCTACTCGCGTACGTGTCGATATTGTAGCCGTGTGACCGCGTACAACGGAAGCGCGGAACGCTTAAGCGCGTGAAATAATAACGATAACGACGCGATTCCGCACGTAAGTATCGTTACGTGGCCTGCCGCCGCGGCGATAATTCATTGACCTGTAGACCGAGGCAACGCAGCTGCGTCCACATACCTGCCACTCTCGAGTGGTGCACGATGTTTTCTGCAAATCTATTTTTCTCCGCGGAGTCGTGAGTCGTTTTCAGAGGGAGAGGGACGCGGCGACGGCGAGCGAGTCAATTACTCGAGTTTCGCTTTCCATTGTCTGACGGTTACATTCGCGCTCGTCGCGAACGTGTGTAACGCTTGCGGCAGACAATTCCGCACCGGGGATCGGCGGGACAGGTGAAAGAAGATATTCCAGTTGTCGAGTGGAAACTCAAGAACTCTCGAGCTTCCGGTCGCGGCGTGGGTACCTGCAACGTGCATTTATTCGGCATTCGGGTAACGATCATCGACCCACGAGGGCGATCCGATCGAAAGCGTCAAAAACCCCCCGACACGAACTTGAATCACGGATATCCGAACACGGAAATAATGATATCCCGTGGAGGCAAATTCAATGATTTTCGGACGGGTGCAATTAACAGAAAATCGTCGGTGGGGTTAAATCGGACAGGGTCGTTAGCGGCTTTCCATGGCATCCGCAAATAGTATAAATCGGGGCTGGGGGAGGGAAAATATGGGTAAATAGCGTATACATATATGCATAGTCCGTTAAAAGTTGATGACTTTGTCGATTAGTTGACCTCGCGTTGCGTCCCGCGGGTGGGTATCAGGCCGGTTTTACCTCTGTTCAATTTGTCCACCCAGCCCCGCGGGGAGCGGGGCTCCCGCTAAACTTTGCGACGCATTTTCACAAACGGGTGTTCCTGTATATGGTATTTCGAAAATGCTCTTCGCTCTCGCGGGCGGTTCGATGTGTCGTGTTTACGGCGGAACGGACGGGTTATTGTAGGCACACAATACGGCTCTGCGGGCTCTCCGCAATCCTGCAGTGCCTGTGCGTGGGTGTAATGCGGGTATTTATTTACGTACGCGGGTGTCTATGATGTATGCGTGTAGCTGGATATTGCGTATATAGGTTGGCTCGTACACACGCCACGTCCGGCAGAGTGATTAATTGCCTGCGGGGGACCCGGGCCGTAACCATTGGCGACACTTTTGACTCTTGGGTGACGGAGATTTTTGACGTTATTACAAGACCTCTCCCCGTGTCCCGGGTGACAATAATTTGAGGGCATAAAGTCAAACGGTCCCGTAGAAAAAATCGAGGATGGGAAAAAATAAATATGTAAATAAAATTGATGACCGAAAATCCGCGAAAATTACTGTCTCATAAATTTCGACACTCCCGCGTTAATGTCCCACGGTAATAATGATATTCCGGGAAATAAATTAGAGTTAGAGCCTCGAAATCCCCCGTATATTTCGGGGCAGGGCGAGAAAATTTCAACAATCTCCTGTCTCGTATTTTTCAGATTAAAGCCGAGTAGACGTTTCTCCGAATCTTGATTGTCTGCCCAAGTTCCTGCAAGACGGGAAAACCCTGCTCCGACGATATCGGACCTCCGGGGCCGCGGCAGACTCCGGCGAGCGCGGAGAGTGACGTTTCAACAGATTGAATTTGTCAGGATCAAATGCGCGGCGGACCGCGGAGCGAAACCATCGGTGATAAGTAGCGGGCGGTCCGAGGCTGATAAAAATACACCGGCGTATGAAACAAAACGCGAAAATCAATTTGCGACCGCGGAGCCGCCGCGCCACCCGAGAGTTGTGCATAAATAGGTATATATGAGACGGGGGACGAGGATGGCTCTGGAATTCCACGAATCCTCCGTCTCTTTTGATTCGGCGATCTTTAATTGTTGTAGAAATTTCGGGCTAACCGAGGAGCACGGTTTCAGTTCTGCGCGAGTTATCCTCGGAATGTTGAACCGTGAAATTTCGTTCCATTCAAGCCGAAAACCGATTCGCGAATCGCGGTCCGCGAGCCTTATTCTGGGCGAAAGCCGGGGATTATTCTTCGTACACCCATGGACAACGATTCTGGCGTCCCTAGAGTTATGCAACCGAACATACACGGACTTTCTTTGGTGGAATCGGTAGTAGCGTAGTTCTGCAGTCTGGCGGGTCGGGCTAGGAGAGCTCGGCACGTGAACAGCTGTCAGTTACCCTAACCCCAAAAGCGCAAAAAGGTTACTGTTATAATAATTTGGACTATCGGAAGTGTTCCGAATCGTGGAAAAATTCAGTATAACTTGATAATCACCAAGTTTAATTGTGAAAACATTCAACCCAATTTTATAATCACCAGATTTCTTATAATTATATTTTATAGGGCGGAGCCCCTAGTAAACTGATATAAGCATAGGCTTATTTACGAATTTCAACTGATGAAAAAGATAAAGAGCCTGCGTAACATATTATAATAGAATAGAAATAAATAATAATCTTAAACTTATACACTGTGATCGAAGACGAAGCGTCATGTCTACAACAGAACATCAGTTTGTATGCGAATAAAGAACAATCGTGCGCCAAATAAAATCAACATACCAACAGCACTTCAACGTCAACTATTTACCATTACTTTTCACTTGTGTACGAATGAAAACAAACTTAGCGACACACTTAAGAAAAAGTTGATACATATTTTTCCACGATTCGGAACACTTCCGATAGTCCAAATTATTATAACAGTAACCTTTTTGCGCTTTTGGGGTTAGGGTAACTGACAGCTGTTCACGTGCCGAGCTCTCCTAGCCCGACCCGCCAGACTGCAGAACTACGCTACTACCGATTCCACCAAAGAAAGTCCGTGTATGTTCGGTTGCATAACTCTAGGGACGCCAGAATCGTTGTCCATGGGTGTACTACAAAGAGCAAAGATCGAAAAGCTCTTTTTTGCCAGGAACCTCGCGAAATAGAAACAAAAAGGTAAATGTCTTTTTATGACCGTGGTATATTTTCCACGTTATTTATCACACGGGATGTTCGGATCATACCTCCGCTCCGTAATCAGATTCAACGTATGCGTATGCCTACGTTCCGTTATACATTCATGTACCAGAAAGAGGGTCGTCGGCGACTGTTACAGCGTCGAGAGCTGAGAGCCCGCGGTCGAGAGTGTCTCGAAAGGCCTGTGCGGAATGGTATTTTTTATTTATACGGATCTCCGCAACCACCCGTGACGTAATAGGGGAACGACGCGCCTTTCCGTTTCCGCAAACGTATAATATAGCCTAAAACGCGACGTCATTCCGGAAACAAACAAAACGCCGCGAATTATTTACGAGCACGCACCACCCACGGCGACAAAAACTTGCCATTTCTCCACTCTCGATTCGTAATCATCCCCGTGATAACTGTGCAGCGAACTTTGAACATCCTCGCAGCGTTACCCAGAAGCCTCTTTCGAATTTGCCTCAAACAGCTCCGCGTCGAGAGGCCGTCACAGGCGGTTCTAACTTATAATCATCAAAAGTCTCTCGCGTGGCCCCGTGGCCGCGAAAGCCTTTGCCTTTATAGTACTATGTATGATATAGAGAGTTTTCGGCACGACACTTTGGACCACGGTTGAGTCGATTCGGGTTTAAAACTGCGTCAATTTAATTGGCAGGAAAGAGACTCGTTCGATTAGCATCGAGTTGGCCGAGAAACTGAGCCAGCCACTCTGGACGCGAAGCAAAAGAACGACGATAGATAATTAACAAACTACTCGGCGAGTGATATCAAACCAGATGCATGACCGTCGGGGTAAAAACTAATGTTTGCTCAATAAAACGCGACTCGTTGTCAAACCGACGGCGATTACTCGACGAGCCACGAACTGTAATTCGACAAACCTCGGTTTCGAAAATCTCTACAGTGCCAGGGATCCGTGAACCTGGACCGTTTCACACGTGCACACAGAACCCTCGCGGTTCTGGGTCGCCGGCGCTGCTCAGTTCGCCGTTCGCCGTTGGCCGTTTTCCACCCAGGCAGGCGCTCTTTTGTAATTGGGTTAGTTAGTTATAGTTCCTAAGTAAGAAGTATCATCGAGTTTATCAGGTGCGAGAATCTCCGCAAGCTGACCCATTTTCTCCCAACCTTTTCTTACCTCATCTTACCTCATCTAATTCCGTTTCAATCAACTCTGCACGGTCTTTTCGGAGCGAGATAAAAAGTCGAGCTGTGGAGGATAGAGATCATCAACCGCCGTCAATACTCGTGCAATCCGGACCATCAGCAGCCGGCCGCCACTTGTTTAGGACCGTGGGAGTCGAGCCGCGGTCTGAACTCCGGGGCCAATGATATCTACGATTCACCAATACCGGAGCCAACTCAGACACTCAGACACTCAACACGAGTTTCTCGGTCTCCGAGGGTGAGAGCTCGCGACTCCGGCTCCGCGGGTTTCCTCAGACCCCACCGACTCGTAACTTGAGCACGAACTATGGAACCTGGTTTACAAGTCCGCCCGGGAATGTATCACCTTCCACATCCTCCCGGGTTCGACGACTCCCCTCGTTCCGTGTCGCAAACCGCCAACAGCTGACTCCCAACTGTTTTCGGTTGTACCTACAAAAGGCATTTCCTAACGATACAAACCCATCGCGAGATTATGTACACGGTATAACAGTACAACGTAGAGCCAGAGCGTGACGAAAGATTTCGGTTTCGGATGCTTACAGCCGATCGGAGATCGTTTCGTACTTATTTCCGTCTTGTCGTTTACGCTACGACGAGCGGGGTTTTGTTCCGCCTCCTTTTCCTTTTAACGCACGCACACTACTCGCTCGGCTCGCTGGTTATCGCCTCACCTCCCATCTTTAGTCGACAGTTAAACGGGAAGCTGTTTCGGACGAGTTCGTTACTGGATCTTCCACTTTACCGGTAGCGGCACTTACCTCGGCTCCCGTAAATTAACGACCTTTTTAGAGCACTTTTTACGAGCCGTTATTCGATAGCTGCAGCAGCTTGGCAAATAATTACCGCCTCTTTGCTAGATCGCCGGCAGGTGGACCGGCTCACCGATTCTCAAGGTATACCTCGAAAATTTCATTCCGTAAGATCCGAGGATAATTTTCATACGCAGTAATTTACCGGATGTGCCCGAAAGGCCCGCGGGCTCGTAATAGGAAAGCCGAGCAACTTTATTAGCGGAATATTAATTCCGAAAATCCAGCGTCGAGTGATGATGGAACGATGATTAGGATCGTTCAAAAATAACGGCGAGCGATTAATAATAACAATTTGCGAAAGAGGAGGGAAAAAAGACGAGGTGCACAGGCGGGGGGGAGCTTCGGAGGCATTCTATCCTATCGCGTATCCGCGGGTCCACGAGCACCGTTCGCGATCGCTCTCCCGTTCGAGGGCAATGAGATTCAGGCAAAAACGGTGACAGACGGAGGTCGCGGAGGGCCTCCTCACCGCTTTTGAAATATAATATCGAATCTTTCGCGAGGGAACCGCTCAATATCGGGTCTCGTGCATATCATGGCGCGGAACCTCGAGTGTCAGACGCTCGACCGCACAAGACCAGAGCAAGAGCAATGTACTCTATATTTTAATTTATCTGCCCCGCGAGCACTTGTAGTGCGTCTTATCGCCGACGACCGGCAACACCGCAAATCGGAAATAGGAAATAGGAAATAGGAAATAGGAAATAGGAAATAGGAAAACCAGGTATTCTGATTATGCGTCAGGCGCGATGCACTTACCACTGCCCGATGGGAATCACGCAGAGTCTTCCGTCGTCGAACATTTAACCATATGCGATCGTGTCGTTTAACGCGGTATCCTCGGCCCCGGCGAATAGCCCGCGGTTTCATCTGCGTGTCTTGAATTTAACGTCCCTCATGTTCGTCCGGGGAATCGCCAGCGATAGTTCCACTCGGTGATCACGTTTTCTTCTTCATTTCTTTGTCGTGGAAGAGAAAGAGCGGCTATACCGGAGGACTGCGGATGGTATAATATGTATGTCGCACGCGAAACGAGGCGAAGATAACTCGGATAACGACAACGAAGCGTCTCGGTTCGGCACTTTCCCCGAATCGCGTCTGTACCACTTGTATCACCACTTTCGTAGCGTTCGATTGAATCGCGGAACGAGTTCATGCAGGGAACACATCGCGACCGAGTAACACAAATCTGCGAGTCCTCATACGACCAGCCACAACGAACTGCAACCCTAATCCAGGCCGGGTGCAGAAGAACTCGGGACAGGTGTACGGTAGCGCGACGTTGGTTAATTAATACACGATATTATATATTTATTAATATTTGAACGGGTATTATTCGAGTTGGAGAAGCTAGAGAAGCACTCCGACGTTTCGACGCGGCAGCAGCAGTGAGTCCCGCGGACTCCCTGTCTCTTCTCTCGCCTCTCTCGGCCCTCTCCGCTCTCTCTCTCTCTCTCTCCCCCGACCACCCCCTCGCTCCCGCGCTCTCTCGCTCTCTCCTTGTCTCTCCTCTCGCCGTTTTCAGCCGACGGGTGGTCGAGGGGCGCCGAAGGGGATGACGCAGCGTTGCCGCGTTTTGCCGCACAGCTAAGAGGGCGACACCAACGAATTCTGGGGGCGTTCAATGAAATCCTGTCTTTCTCTCTCTTAGCGGGAACGGGGACGGGAAGAGGGACATCTTTGCCCTCGTCCTTTTTAACTTCATTTTAAGACACTTATCTGCGTTTCTAATTCTGCGAATCTTCGCCGGGGCTACCTGCTGACTTTGCCCTTTCTTTGCCACCCCGGCCCCCGCGCCTCCCGCGGCTCTTCGCCCTTCGCCCTTCGCCTTTCCCCTTTCGCCAGCCCCTCGTGCCGCATCAACGAAACCCGCGACGACTCGACGAGTGTCTCTTACTCTAAGCTTCGCGGTGCAGGCGAGCTTTTTTCCAAACGGTATATTATACCCATAAGCGTACAACTTTCCCCCGACGATCGTGGGATCCAGCTTCCGCGATTAAAGATAAAGGGGATGAAAATTGTTTTACTTTTTCACTCGATCTTCTTCAAATCGTGAATACCTGATATAAGATACCGGGTTTTTAATTTAACCGGCCTGCACGAGGCAACGGATCAAGAACGAATATTGCTCGAAATTTAGCTTCCAAATTGTTCTTGTATTATTCGTTTGAAAAGTTTCATTTCATAAAAATTAAATCGACCGATCGGATGGATCCAGGCGGGCAATTATCGAAAACGATTATCCCCCGAGTGAATGAGAGGTTTCTACCTTGTCGCGAAAGGCTTCGGAAATTCGCAAGGCAAATATACGTGCGCGAAGGTGAGGAGAATATGACATCAGACACGGGCGCGTAGCGCTCATACGTGATTAAACCGTGAGACAATTAGCCGTTTCATCAAATAATATTAATAATTCAGTTTGGCCCCCGTAGCCCACCCCTCGAATTCGCAAGGTCCCAAAGTTAATGGATTTCGTCGCAATAATTTAAGTTTGATTAATGCCTCGAAAACGGTCCTTCGCCGCGAAGCGCCAGCTACAGAGTGCTCTGGCCCCCAGCACAGTGGCCATATCGATCACGACGCCCATCACTTGTACCTTACCACCAAACTATACACGCACACCCACCTCTGCACGCGTCTCTGGGGTATCTGTACATGTGTCGCGTGCAGATTCTCTCTTCTCTTCTCTTCTCTTCTCTTCTATTCCCTTTCCCTTTCCCTTTCCCTTTTCTTCTTTACTCGTGCACCTAATGAACAATCGAAGAGGTGAGATATCCGTTGATCCTTCTCCCCCGGTAAGGAGGGATCGTGCGGACGCGACATCCGTCTCGCGATGCGGAATATGGTATATCATAGGTCGAGTAGTGGCGGACCCTGTTTGGTCAGACGAGCAGAGCGCCGGCCGCGGCCGCCGTTTGGGTACCGCGCGCTATTGACCTTCGCCCGAACTTGAGACTAATCCGTTTGCCGAGTAGATATCCAACCGGGTCTAGATTTCATTCAATTATCATAATCGCCTAACAATGGAAATACTCGATTCTAGGTAAATCATCTCGAATTCACTCCACAGACTCAGACTCTACCTACACCCACAATTATTGTCATTCAAGGTCCGATCCGAGATTGTCTGGCTGATCACAGAGACTCGCCAGCGACGATTATCCTCGAATCGTGTCGTGCCAGCGACTCGCGACGACTCGGACCTCTGTGCGAGTAGTAGATTGAAGGGTAAGGGTAAGGAACGAGGTAAGTTTTCTGGGCGGTGCAGTGCTGCGGCAGCAGCCACTACTCGTGTCGTCAACCCCGTCTAGACGCTAGTGCAGCTCAGGCATTGTGTTGTAAGAGTTTGAACGAGGGTACGAAAAACTTTGCTTGCGTCTGAATTTTCTTTTCCCTTTCTTTCTTTCTTTCTTTCTTTCTTTCTTTCTTTCTTTATCTCCTCCCCCTTCACTCCGTAGCTCCGTCGCCGGGTTCCCCGAAGACCGAGGAGGAATACATTACACGATGATCATTATGTCAGAGGTCGTATTCGTAATACGCACCCCGGCGCCCGAAGATCCGAATCTCCAAGTCTGATGTATACGCGGGCGCGTACTACGAATTGCGATCAGGTAGGTATACGCGTCGCGTGCACTGGGAAAATACTTTGGTATTCCCTGCTCGTATAGATGAACATTTTTGATAGGGATTAAATTGTACGGGGCGGCAGGGTGGGTAGGTATAGGATAATTTGCTCGTGCCTCGAATGACGCGTGAAACATGTTGAGAAACAAGGTTTGCGCTCCTTTTTGCATCTTCCTTCCCTGTCACGGTGATTCGATAATTACGTACCGCGCGACACGCTCCGCGGCTCTGATTCATAACTTCGGGCCTGTTACTTCCCCCCCCCCCCGCCCCCCTTTTTTTCTACTTGCAATTAATCAGAGAGCAAAGGGGAAAGAAGAAGAAGAAGGAGTAAAAATCCGTCTCTCATAAACCAGTCGAGGTCGCGACGCGGAGAGACATTCTCCTGTTTCTATAACGTGTAATAAATCTAAAAGTTTCATTTTAATTCAGACTTTGCCAGTTTTGATTGTTAGCGAGTTAGCGGTAAAGTTTTTAATTGTGCAATAGCTCGGTCCGCCTTTCGCTCCTCGCTTCTTGCCCCGTCTTGAGTGAGAGTATTATTTTTTTAATTCTCCGCCGTAATCACCCGGAGCTGAAACCGTCGAGCCTTTACGCGAAACGGTAACCGTAACACTCGAGACTGCAGTGCTTCCGCTTTCGCCCCTGTTCACGACGTACGTCGGTAATCAATGAATAATAGAAAAATGACAGTGAGGGATAATCGCGATGAAAAATAAATGTGAGAACACCTCCAGCCGCGTGCGACGAGTTGCGGTCTGGTTTTGTCCCCGGAAGAGCAGAGAATTGCTCCGCGGGTTTACCAACAGCTGATCGCGGGGGCGATCGCTCGCAGTATTACAGGGCGGTTATCGAGTGCGTGTAAACCAGGTGGAGGGTAGCTTGCATGGTATATCGAGCAAACAACACGAACACTGCGGGAGCAGGAAGGAGACGATCCTTTATTCATCCTGGTGGGTTCGTGTTTCAGCTTTCAACGCTGATTAATAAACACCCTGAACACGCCATCGATTATAATTCAGCCCCACAATTCTTCAGCCTCGTGCGTCTTCATGCCAGGCGTAACGATGACAAATATCGTTCCGATAGAATGAGAAGGCCAAAGGCCACAGAAACGAAACAGAACCGTAACGACGAGAAAGAAAGTATCGATTCTCTTCTGATTTTATTCTCTTATAATAATACAGGCTTTGTAATGTCCGATCGAGCAGAGCAAAGAATAGTTCATTAGCCGAACCCACACAGGCATCTGTACATAGACCGAAAGCTAGCTGCAGCCTGGCCAGGCCAGGGGTGTACGTAGGTTGTACGTAGGTAGGTAGGTAGGTAGGTAGGTGTGGGTGTTCCGTGGTTCGCGCTCTGTTCCCCCGACGTCCGTACACTCACGAATGTTATATCGGCGAGGGAGTGTTTCCATTCCCTTGTTTGCTGGGCTAAAACAAACATGGTACTATCTGGAAGGAACAAACAGAAATAAAAGTCCAACATCCACTTTGCGGAACTACGCCGACTACTCCGACGTTAATTTTCTACCGAAATTTAGGATTGGTTTGCGGTTCCGTTGTCGTTCCCCCCATCATCGGTCAGCGTAAAGGAGACCCTCAGGTATCGGTCTCGAACAATCATTCGGCAACGAATCACGTCATTTTCAATGTTCATCCATATTCACCGCTGATTTTTATGATATCACACATGTTCCGAAAAATTACTCTACCCAGGTAGCACATTTTTGTCCCTTTATGGACTTGGTGTGGACTGAAAAACGTCTCGCCTGTCTTATGTCAAGCCAATAGTTGACTATACGCTGGAAAAAATTCCACGAATTACCTCTGAACAGTCTAACGAGAGACAATACCGAAGAATCGACTATTATTAGGCCCATAGTTGATCAAAATACGTCCAGTGATGGTCAAGGTTAGGGATAAGTGTGCCACCTGGGTCAGACCGTTTCATTCGTCGATTTTCTCCATTATCTTAGGTTTCAGTGGTGAACCGAATAGTAAAATTTCTTTATTTGTTGTTAAATTAAGAGTTGGAACAGAGCTTAGATGTAAAATGAATTGAGACAAAGCCTCTCGAACGTTTTCACAATTTTATTACAAGAATAGAGTATAAATTTTCTTTTTTATCCATTTTTACGTTATTTCATTTTTTTTTTATCATTATATATTTTACATAGTTGCATCTTACCCTCACAGGCCCCGATAGTCATAGCTTTTTGTTAACTTACGTTTTTTATTCTACTAATTATTTAATTGATATTTTTTCATTTACTTTTCTCCTCCTTCATCCTCCACTTATCTATATCTTACAGTTTATCGATATTTTATTATTACTTCTTGTTTCTAGTCTACTGATTCTTTTTTTTTCCGTTTTTCGTATATTTTTTTTCTTATTTTTTTGCTTTTCTCATTTTACTCGAAACATACTTGGCAAGTCACGTCTAATTTTATAGTTTGATATATAACGAAGCATTTCTGACCACTGAGATCGTGGCCAGGGGCGAGGTAAACCTCTTTGTTTAACAAAATTTCGATATGCGTCACACACACGTTGATATGTGAATTTCCTCTTATTTACGACGACGACACCCGATGCGCCTCCAAACACCAACGACATCCCACGATCCCTCGAGCGTGAACTTGGCGGAGAACGCACAGCGCACGTTGGATCGATCGAAGCAACGACCACGATCGTTCAGGGCTGCTTCCAACTGTTGGCTTCGCAAAGTCAAAGTTTATTAGCGATCATGCGTCGAGACGCGTTCATTAATTCCTGATACATATTCGTGGAGAATTCGTCGTTCGGATACCGCAAAATTGCGTCACGTCGAGGATCATATTCGTCGATTGTGCGAGATGATTAATTAGGGAAGCTCCTCGAGGCCAATTATATTTCGCTAATTACCGAACAATTCGACACTCGACTCTCGACACTCGACATTCGAGTATTGAATTATTTAATTTAAATGACGACCTTAAAGAACGGGTCCCCTCGCTCGTTTTGTTTCAACTTTTAATCACCCGACGGGAGTAAAGGAGCCTACGTACCTTTGTAGTAAATGTCCCTGTACATCGTCGGACAATTCTTCGGACCCTGTAAACGAAAGTAACACGGAGTCAAGAGGAGTTGCATTTCTTCCGGTCATTAAAAATACGAGGGGGTGATTCGATTACCTGGACGTTGAAGTCGATGTTTGTTCGCACGGGACGATGGTGCAACGGCTGAGGAGGTCGGAAATTATTTCCCAAAGGCGCCTTGGGGTGTCTGGCATCGCCTTGCATCAATTTCCTAAGTGCGTGCAGCTAAACAAAATATTAGTTCAGCGTTAGCCGTTCGACTCGCGACAGGGGGTAATTGAAACTTTGAAATTGGTGAATTAGAATTTCCGACACGCCAGTTTGCCCGGCGATTGCTCTACAATATTTTGGCCCATTGGCCGAATGAAGAAGAGGACCGCGGCGTTGCTTCCGGTACTCGAGGCTTACGCAAAATAAAACCTCCAACGGCTCACCTGTTGCTTAGTGATGTAAATTGGCTTGTTTAATATTATCCAGGTGGTAGTTTCGTGGCAAGCAGGCATAGTCGTCGAACCGTCGTACGTCATGTAGTGCTCGGTGTCTGGCAAGAGCCCTCGTACGGCGAATCGCGCTATTTCCATCGCTTCCCCTGCAATTGAATAATCTTAATCGAGTCACCGCGGTCTTCGTGGCGTCGTTTGTCTCTCAGGACGTTCAGTTATTCCCATTCCGCTTACCTCCGTACTTTATTTTGTGCAACTGCTCCGTGAACAGTCTCAACTCCGGATTCGACAGGTCGCCGAGCTGAAAATAACCGGTACGCGGTTATTAATGATAACGCGAAGAGCAAGATTTTCGAGATCGCTTCTATTCGCTGTTGAGAATTGTTCGTTTTGAACAATTGACCGGAACGAATGAGCAAATCTTTTGATTATGGAAACTCTGAAAGTTGGTAAAGATGAGTGGAACGAATCGAGTTAATTATCAAGTCGTACCTGAAGCAACAACGAGACAGCGACGATTCCTTGAGCTCTGTGAAGTGCATCCGAGAAATTGTTGTACAGTTGAGAGTTGAATCCGAATATCTGTATCTGTGGAAGGAAGAGGTGGAAATTAATCGATCGGTATTGAAGCTTTCATCGCACACTCGGCTGATTAAATGTCCCGTGACTACGGGTTCTAAATCAGGAAGAGAGGGCCTGTGCTCGGTATATCTCGATCTCTCCGATAATGTCCCCCCCCCCCGATTATTGGGCTATAAATAAAACTAATTCGAGGTAATACCGTTTGTATATGAAACAAAACTCCGCTAATGAGTTTTCGGCGGGAAAGATACAAATATTTTCTTTTCCCTCGCGAAGGGTCAGCGAGCCGAGACTTCTGCCCGAGACGTGGTCGCGGATTTATAACCGGTAGCCGCGTATGATACGAGGCGAACCTCGATGTCTCGATGTTCGCGTTCGCGGTTAGTGTCATTAGGGTAGTTGACACGAAAGGGGCTTCGAACGCCCTTCCGAACTCGGGACGTTAGCTATGTATGCGTTTATAAATATGTATGTACAGGTACAGACCCCGTGGCAGTTTACGTGTCCCAAATACCTAATTCATTCAGAAAATGCCGGGGGACGGCCGGAGGATCTTATCTGGATTTATCACGAACCCAACCTGCGTACCACACTTACAGCTACCGTGTACCAAGTAATTCACGCAGCTCCTATCCGTAGCCTCAGGTGTTCCAACCCGAAAGTTGAGGAGAAACGCGCCCGGTGTGTGCCTATTATAGATACGGTTACGCCTCTACGCCTTTTCGAGAACAGTTCGGGACGGTGGAGGATCGCCGCGTTATTATCGAGGATAGGAGGGTGGGGGATCTATCGTATTTTTTTTTTCCAGGAATTCGAGCGATCATTCCGCGTACGAACCTCGGCCGGAAAGGCATATCCGTCGACGGTGTGTTCGCTGCCCGCCCGGTCGTGGAGGCCGTAGTGCAGATGTATCTCGTGGAATTGGTAGCGATAGCTGAGCGGACCGCCAGAAATATTGACTGGATGACGAGTGTCGTTATCGACCGCGAACACGACGCTGTGACCGGTGTTGGCCAGGATACCGCCGACCCTGTGCTTGTCCAAATGGAGGGATCGCAGGTTCGGGTCGAACAGCAGCCTCGTAGGTTCAAGGTTCACCGGTGATTGTCTCCGGCCTTTGTTGCAGAGCGACCAATCCGGGTTTATGAGACCCCAGAACGCCGGACCTGGTCACAGAAAGAGGAGCCTTTTTTACAACGGGGTTCGCTCGTCGAGAGGAGGATACTTGCTATTATTATAGGTATACGAAAATTCATAAAGAACAACAACTCGATCAAGTGGTTTTGTTTTACCTGAAATACCGTCGTACGTCCACCACTCCTCCCAGCTGACGGGCTTAGATTCTGCAAGGATAAAATAGGTCATCGAACAAGTGACAAAGGGTCTGGGTGTCTGCAATGTATACAGGTCCTCTGTCCTATTTTTGTCGTTCTCGCAGACAGAGGGGACGAGCAACGAACAACGAACAACGAACAACGAACAACGAACGACGAGTTGCAATCCCTCGAGTTTATCAGTAAGAAACCTGGCAAATGCATCTCTTCTGTAAGGTATCAAAAATTGTTCCGTTTTCCTCTTCGATGGTTCGAGGTTCGAGTTGTATCGTATTTCTGTTATCGACGTAACGTATAGTTAGGCGAGTGAGTAGGTGTAGGGGGTGGCTCGAGTTTACGTTCATAAATCCAGTTTGGTAGAAAGTCTGGTTGTATAAGGTGGGTGAATAGGTCGCGAATCGAAAAGTTCGCGGAGCAGGAAGCATGTATGTAAGTTGGGTACGATCCACTTGTCATTAAGTGGCGCAACGGTGCAGGTGTCGGATGTCTGAATGGAGAAAACTTCACTCAGAGATTCAATGGCCTACGAAATTGCAGTTTCAAATCCGATTTAACGCCGCTGCACCCGCACTGCACCGCACCGAAATATTCCAACGACGCCGACGCGGCGTTGTGCAATTGTACAATATGCGTACACTGTTAAAAATTTCCGTATGAAATTTAATAGAAATGTGTGTGAAGCAAATTAACATATACTTTTTCTCATTAAAATTCAAACATTCAAATTATTAAAAATCAAGACGGATAGTTTTGAAAATCCAGAAATGTTATGAAAATTCAAAATCATTCTGAAAATTCAAAATCTTTCTAAAAATTCAAAATCATTCTGAAAATTCATGATGATTTCATTTGAAAATGGGTTTCCACTGCTACAATCATTGCTGAATCAGATTATAAAATATTGCAGAATCAGTCAAAAAATAAAAACTTTACGCTTCTAATTGGAAGGACTATTAATGATTGACTGAAATACCTTTGTTAAAACGCATTTTTAGCCCTGACAATTATCATGGTTTCATTCGGGATTCGATCCGGGACCCTATCGCTCGCTCGCTTTACCAGTCGCACGCCCTACCTACTACGCCAAACTACCTATTGAATGATAGTACAACTTTCACCTGTTTATAATCAGAGCTTCATCTTTGTCAATCTTGATACGTATTCTATGCGGCTGCAATTATTAATAATGTTGCTCAATCAATAATGCCGAAGTAACATTTTCGGCAAATCAGATATGTAAATGGAGCTATCCAAGGCGTGCAAAACTCTTGGTTCAAAAGCCAAGTGTTCATAGAGCTTATCAAAAGACTAACGCAAGATTTTTCGACCCACAACTTTGCCGAGGGTTCAGATTAAGTGTTCGGCAAGAGACATTTTGTGACTGTTTTGAAATTTAATGTAAATGCATATTAAATTTCAGGATACAGTTCCGTAAATTTCATATTCCCTCATACAAATTTCATAATGTGCTATCATTTTCAATGACAGCACTGAAAATTCGAACACAGTCACTGAAAACTAAAAAAGAATCATAATATGTTTTGAATCTTCAAAAAAGTTTCTTAAATTCAATAAAATCATATTGATATTGAGATATAGTCATTGAAAACTCAGTATGTTATTTGAATATTATGACACAAATATGAAATTCCAAGATGTTTTATATTAATTTGACTTTAATAACCACGGTTTGTAAATTTCATTCCAGTTTGCATACGAATTTTCAGGATATTTTTAACAGTGTAGGTATATCCTACGACGGTGCGGGAATATTATCACTGTTAAAAATATCTTGAAATTTCTTACGCAAACGGGAATGAAATTTACAAATCCAATTGAAAGCGTAAGGTTTTCATTTTTTGGTTGATTCTGCAATATTTTATGACCCGATTCAGCGATTATTGTAGCAGTGGAAACCCATTTTCAAATGAAACTATCATGAATTTTCATACCACCTGAGTATTCAGCCAAATTTTCGAAACATTCTGCGTATGAAATTCAGTATAAACTTGGCTATGACATTTCAAAATGATTATGAATTTTCGAAACTGTTATATTATAAATATTGAGATATTGAGAAATTTGAATTTTAATATACAAAAAGTATATGTCAATTGCTTCACATACATTTTGATGAAACTTAATACAGAAATTTTTAACAGTGTACAAAAAAAAAAAAAAAAAAACAGGAAAGGGTAGAAATATTCCTTTGGAACAATTTCGGTGTAATTGATGTATCCGAAATTATTACCGCGGCTAATGCGAGATCGTCGTTATATTAATTATCTACTTTACCGGAATTTGTGTCCCAGCCTCGCCGTTAAACCTGGCTGAATATTATCATTATTATACGCCCGAGAATCGTCAATTTCACCGTGACTAATTACCCCGAAAACTTTTGTCTCAACTTCCCTACGCTCTTACCTTACTTCAGATCTCAACTTTTTCCCCCCTCTTTCTCTTTCCCTCTCGCTAGCCCGTCCCCGATCTATAGTCTGTGAATCTGCTGTTTAACCGTACTTGGTTTCGTGGTTCTTGGTTTCACCCAAATGAGAATCTAGTATCCAAGTCGTTCGGCTTATACCGGCTACCGAAACTTTCCAAACTATCCTGCGAGGGTAATTTTCGATTCTCTCCATTAATTCCCGATTAGTGCCACGCTGCACCGCATCTCTTTCGTTTATTCCGTCTCTCTCAATGATATTCAACGATTCGATTCAACTCCAAACTCACCTCGGATCAAACCGAGGACCAGGATAGCTCCGATTAGTACAAAAACCGAACCGATTCGAGTCATTTTCCTCCTCTCTTTCTTCCTCTTCCTCTTCTTCGTCTCCTTCTTCTTCTTCTTCTGCCGCTTGACCGCGTCAATTGATCGCCATAGTCGTCATTAGTGTTGTTCCTGAAACATAGGTAGGAGAGAAAAGGCGTCGGGATTAGATTCGGCTCGGGTCACGAATCACGACGCGTATCCGCGTATCGCATGCGGGATGGGAGCACCGGTGCAGTCCGGGGGATTTCAGGTCCATTTCCATAGTCGATTCGCGGACATCGGGTATCGTAATCTAACGGCCGTTTGAGCTTATGGTTCTGGCAGGAGAATCGAACCCCGGTCTCACTTGGTGCCGTTTGGCCCCGATATCCACGGGCATTGAATTTTTCCCGATAAAGATAGAATGAGAACGGGAGACTGCATCCCGGTCTTTTGTCATCGGCTGGAAGAGCATTAGCTTATACACGGGGTTCCATGAAATCGAGTCAGACGTCGCGTCACGTCCGCACCGATACCTCTGGACGTCTGTATGTATCTATAATGTATGTATGTATGTAGTACATTGTACCGGGGTAAATAGGTACACCGAACACGCCCTCGGTATGTACATACATACATACCATCGACCTAACTATGGCAACCTCGTTATCTTTTTCAGATTTCCCAAAGGCACTTTAAGATCACCGGGCGAGGTGGCTGCAATAACTTTATACCAGTCCCGGAAGTGACCGTGGTATTTATTGCCGCTAACGTCATTTTTCGCCAACTTTCCCTCACCGACGGGACGCGCGACGCCGCGACGTGGACGCTGGGCTCGTACGTGCGTTAATTCTCAAACGGGACGACAAACTGCGGGGGGTTGCGGGTGGAGAAGCGGACGCGGACGCGGAAGCGGAAGCGGAAGAAGCAAACAAAGAAAACGAGACAAAACCCGAGAACGCACACACACACACGAAAATGCTTCCCATTCGGCGAGAGCGAAAATAGATTACTTATCTCGTGATTTCTCCTTCCCCGAAGAATGTAACGCTCGTTCTTCCTATTCCGCTCGTTTATTTATCTCGAGATAAGCATCCGTCGAGTCGCGTGCGGGGCCCGTTCGAGATATTAGTTGTACCTCTACCTCTACCGCTACCCCTACCCCGGGCCGCGACTCGGGAGCGCAAATATAACCGCCGAGAGCTCGGGATTACCTTCGTAAGAGCATATCACGATCCCCGAGTCCTCATATCTCGGTACTATCGTCTTATTTATACTTATCCGTTATACACAGCGTGCGGGTCGGGCGTGTAGTGCACCCGAATGTGACGCACGCTCGCGCGGACGAATCTCTGTATACCGATATACACTGCAGACCTGCTGTAGAGCTACTGCTGCAATATGTACGTGTACGTGCGTATAAATGTGTCTATACCCGTACAGTTGTTGAGCTTGAAGCACCTCGTGAACGCGTTTTATTCCCTCAAGGTGGAGTGAAAAGAGAGATAGCTGGGCGCGAGGGTATGAAAAAATAAAATAATAATAACGCGCCAAGTGAGACGTCTTTGACTCGACTCGGTGAACGCGTACTCGCGCTACTCGACCGGACTCGATTCTTTTATTTTTCTCTTCTACGGCAAAGCAAACAATTTTTGTTTCTTTCCCATTTCTTATCTCCCCATCAAATAAATCAGCGAATCGTCGAATCTTACCGCTTAAAGGAGAACATAGACCTTGAAATTAAAAAAAGTCAAAACCACCGAAAGTAGTTTTTTAAACTTTTTAATGGTTTTCACACGGTATTAGGAATAATTTTGATTCTGTCCATGATGCACGAAATAAAATCTAACGGTGGACCGATTTTCGTTTTTAAATTCTAGCCTCAAACCGTTCGGTAAAGAGGCCTTTTCAATATGAACAGAGAAATTCTCTATAACTTTATTTTTGCTCGAGTTATCACGGAGAGTAACGTATGACGACAGAAAAAGGCTATTTTATTCTGAAAAATGACGAATATCTGGTACAATTTTTATCGGATCAGGGAGTTCTCCGTTCATTTTGAGAAGGCATCGTAGACAAAAAATAATGTGTTCCGAAAATTGTGCGCAAGACATTCTAAAATGTGAAAAACGATTTTTGTCAGTTTTGACTTTTTTTAGATTTTAAGGTGGCCGTGGCCGTGGCAGTGGCAGTGGTTCTTCGGATACGGGATACTATCTGTTATTACGCGATATTATATGCATATCACTGTACGTACGTACGTATGTAGGTAGGTACGTTAGAGCGCGCGTGCATCTGATGCATAAAAGATTTGGAAGACGTAATTTTAAACGGGGCAGAGTTCGGGCATCTTTTATGCATCAGGTTGCACCTTAGCCCGCGGTCCTCGCAGGCTGACTCGAGTGGCGCGTGTTTACCGTAATGTAGTTCGTTTATGGGGTTGTAAGACCCGACCCCAGCGGTGTTGTATACCTATGATAACCGATAACCGTCCGAATTCCGTTCAACTCGGGAGTTTGCAACTTGGGAAGAACCGCAGTGGAGAGTTGATGGCGAATTGGCGAGGCAGCGTGTTCGGGTCGTGGCCGAATCTTGACAAGTACGTTGTCAGAACGGGTCGGGTCAACGGCGCGAATCTGGACCCTCTCGCGACCCGGAGACATCGTCCCGCACTTACCGGGACCTCGGCTGCCGAGAGAGGAGAGACGCGAAGATGCGAAGACGAACTGGCCGAACCCTGCGCGCAATAAAGATCCCGGCTCTACTCTAATGGAGATTTGTGCTCGAGCGGGCTACCGGGTATCTTCTCGAAGCAGAAGAGAAAAGTGCCACGGGTCGCTCGGAAATCGCAAATCTTCTTTAACCTCGGCTCGAGAAAACCTGACCGGAATCTCTCCCCTCCCCCTCCCCCTCCCCCTCCCCATCCCACGCTCCTTCCGCTCTTTACAATAATTTCCCACGTATTTTTTTCTTTTTCTTCCGTTTCATAGGTACCTACACCGCGAAGGTGAGGACGGACCGCGGGTGCTGAAACTCACAATTTTACACCACACGCCCCTGCGCCCACGTCGCCACACCCATTTCAAGTGTCACGTAAAACAACAAGGGATAGATATCTTTATACCATGTTCATCGACTGATCCGCGGCACGCTATACCTATATCCGTATCCGCGTGCTCCGCGGTCCTATAGAGTACGGAGTAAAGACGGTGAGTAGGGTTGGCCGTTGTCTGTTCCCTGTTCCCTGTTCCCTGTTGTTCGTTGGTAACGCTCAACCCTCGCGATAAGAGTAGGTATGTAAATATTATTCGATGACAACGCGCGTGGAGAGGAGTCTCCATTTTTTTGACCCAATTAAGAGTCTAAAGTGAACGAACCGGAGGTGAGATCGTTGTCTGGGTCCTCCGATAAAGGAAGGAAACATTTTCGATACACTGTAAAGAATGATTGCGAATTTACTACACAGTACGCATTAACAACCGCGAAAGTCTTGCAAAGTGAATCGCTACGCATGTTCTTTGAATTTATGAACAAATTGTTAATGTCGCTGTATCATTCGTCGCAAGAGTACGAAATTGCGTGGTACATTCATCGTATTCGTAAATTAATTTCACTAATTGTAAAATGTGGAGTGATATCATGCCTTTCGTATCTGATCGCGAGTAAAACTTCCAACACATTTTTGAAAGTTCACAACAAACGTTTTTTCCAGTGTCCTTTTATGTCGGTGTTCCGAGACCGAAAATAACGGCGAATATGTGATTATGCAGTGAATTTAAATTTAGCGACACCATCGGATAACCGCCCATCCAGTTGCCAACTATCCAATAACCATTCATATTTATAACCGCGCCTGAGCAGTCTGGAAGTTGGTGTTCCCGATCCACCTCGTCGTACCGAACAAAAATAGAAATTAAATTTTCTTTTCTCCAATTAATTAGGAACGACGACGCCCGCGGTTTTCGCTTCTCAAATTTTCTCCGGCTTTTCGCGGTCTCGAGTTTAATTGCTCGGGGCGCGGGGATGGATACCGGCGTTATCGCCACCGCGTTAGTGTTATTGTTGTTCTTATCGCCATTCCGTTGGCAGTTACAAGCCCCGCGGTCAACGATGCCAGAGATTGGAGGACGAGGCTCGATCGTATGTGTCAAGAGACCCGCTCGCGGTCTAAAATCCCCGGACAGCGGACAGTCCGCCGGTCGTTGAATAAAATGGACAACCGGACGAGTGGAAGGCCGATGATAATTAGGGCAAAAGTTTGCCGAAAGCGGGTCTCCTGTTTAAAATTTCATTCAATCTCCTTAATTCCCATTCTTCGCAGGTTATCACGTCTGCGTTACCATCGTCCGATTGCAGCGTGAGTTAGACACTCGACATACCTACCCCATAATTAGGCATCTCCACGTATCGGGTATTATTATATACCTACGATATAGTACAATTAATATATTCTCTACATAGGGTACGCGCATGTATGTACAATTCGTAGGCACCCGCGACCGCGGGGCAATAAAGTCGGAAACGTTATCATTACTATTATCATTATCGTTACTGTTATTATTATCATTCCCGGCGCAGTATCCGGGGTGAAATTTGACGAGCGGGCGGCGTGCAGAGAATAGTTACACACTTACCCTACTCACACCCGTACCCTTCTGCATTATACCATATATAATACTATACGTCGGGGTATAATAGGTCACTCGATGCCGACGGTACGCGGAGTACGCGGAGAATTGAAGACGAAATTTCGCTACAGCTCCAACATTTTTGTCCAGCTACATACCTACACATAGGGTCGAAATATTCCTCTGATTGTGAGCAATTATTGCGATATAAAAATGCAGAGGCACGAGTGGAAACAAAAAGCATTGAGGGGTAATTGGGATAAAAAGTTTGTCAAGGGGGTTGGGTTTGTTAAGAAAATTTTGTTGAAAACTTTCCTCGAATCTCGAGTCTGAAAGTTTTAAGCCAGCCGCGTGTGGTTTTGACTCTTTTGAGTCTTTGCACCCCGTCCGGTCTGTTACGGCCACTCAGTCACTCGCGACTCGTCGCCGGGCCGTACAAAGGGGTTCTTACTACTTTTTCGGATTATCGAATGCCCCGCGGTTTTTCCCGCCTCCCGCGAAATCCGCGGCGAACTCGGGTATCAAATGTAAATCATGACGTTTGAAGAGCTTTTTTCCCTCCGTCTCCATCTGGTGCGAAATTACTCTCAGTTTCGCGGAAAATATTAAAGCGAAAAGGTTCGCGGCTAACGTATCCGAGGACGGAGGGACCGGGCTGCGAGCTGCGTTCGGCAGGGCGCGGGCGAGCTCATCGCCGTCGAGTTTTTCCACTCTTTGCGCTCCCCGTTTTCCTCTCTCTCTCTCCGCCCGGCCCGTCTCGCTTCATTTTTATTTTCAATTCGCGTTTCTTTTTCCTCGTTTGACATGTCATCACTCAATCCCCGCGACACCCCCGACCCTCGGATACCGAGGAACTGTTTAAATTCTACTGCGTATTTTTCGGCTCCTTTTTACCTAATTTTTTCTTCCTCTTCCGTAGAAACAAATAAACGACGCACCGAACCGTAAACGGAGAAAGTAATTTGACGATTTGTTATAAAAATTACCCTTAGCTCCGCAGCTTTTGCCAACGAGTATTTTCTTCCGACCACTTATCCGCGGCCCGTCACGTCAAAGAATCTCTGTTTATTCATGTCGCGGATTATGTACGGGGAGCGAAGAAGTGTATCCCGATCAAGATATTTAACCGATCCTCGGGGGCAAAGGCGGCGGGTGGCCTCGGAAATTATCATACCGTTTGAATATTTAACAGTTTTCTCTCCGACTTAGACCGTGCGCGATGCGTCTTGTTGCGAGGCCTGAAATTTTCCCGTACCCACGCCTACCTGTGCCGTATAATGAAGTGGACGTCTTGTAAATTTTGATTCATCGGCCCTCCAGTCCAGTCGGCAGCACCGGGGAATTCGATGATTTATTCAACGAGAATGATTTTTTAATTGGCTACAGCGTAACGAAAAATCCGGAACTTCGTTCCCGTTTCGACGTTGGATTCGATCCGCGACGACGTCGATTCCTTTGCCGACGCGCAAGGTCCTCGGGCGAACGTGTCTGAATAAATTCTCGGGATCGTTGGATTGATTTTATTTTCATGTTTCACGTTATGTCTTCGTTCGACGTTCAAAGGGACCAACAGCGGCCAATCCCCCGTCAAAGGGGGCGTAAACGAACTCGAACAAACATGACCAGGCATAAGAGCTATTTAATTGCAGGCTTACAGGATTTCGCGCATCGCGCTCTATTCAGCGGGAAGATATACCAATCAAATTACACCTACGGCTTTTCGTTATTTTTCTCCCTTCCCCCCCGCCGTGGACAACGACGATCGCGAATGATGCACTTTTCCAGTGGGTAGGTTAATCCGAGAAGAGTTGAAATTGGATGTCGGGGCATTTGATGCAAAGGCACTCGACAACAACAACACTCGGAGGGAAGCCGTTTTAAATAATATACAATTCATACAATTTTTATATTACGCGGAAGGATCGAAAGAATTGCGCTCCGGTTATACGGAGGAACATTATAGGTAGTATAGTTAAACGATAATTCAGCCGTGTGGAGGCGGAGGTGAAAAACTTCGGACCGTGCGGGTATTAGAGTAATAATTTCCGAAATAAATCTTTCAATTGTAACTGACACCGAACCGGGGGTGAAACTTGCGGTCCGTACGCCGGAGAATTACAAGGTTTCGCAGAAAACTGGACAGAAGTTATTACCCGTTGTCCCGCAGAGATATCAGATATAACGATATAACGTTGCGGATCCAACGATAAGGGTGCATGTGCATGTAGCGTCTACCGGATAGATTCATAGATATTATCCAAATCGAGGTGGGGGTGAGGAAGCGCGGACTCGGGCGTAGCAGATTGGCACGGGTATATAAAACGGTTTCCAGTCCTGTATAATTAGCGCACAAAAAGGCCTGGGAATTTCTACTACTCTAAAGATCAATATAACCTCGAAGCTAGGAGCGCGCGGTAGGCGAGCCGGGGTATAAACTTTCGGCAAATTCACCGGGGCAGAGGTTGGAGCTTCGGGGGATGGAACGGCGAGGGCTAAGTCGAGAGTATTAAGAGATTAGTTGAACTCGTCAAACGTAAGCTGAAGGACAAAGCGCTAACAGGTGAAAATTAAACGTTCCTCCTGCGCTCGGTGCACTCCTGATGACTATCCTCATCCACCTTTCCAACCTTCTTCCGACAATTTTATTTGAATTCCTTTCATAAACTCTCATTTTATACGGCGACAACGGAGTCGAGCGAGGTTTCGTTCCGACGCACTTCGCCAATTACGTTGAACGACGGACCGAAGCAATTTTCTCACAGTTTAGTCGTATCGCGACTGCGGAATGATATAACAGACATTCATCCTCGGTGAATGCATACGGATCGAGGTGGTTATGTACTTTCGGCTGATAACAGCGCCAAGTTCGTTGCCGCCGTTGGGTGAATTCGGGGGAGATAAGAATCAAGCTGTTGAAGCGGCGGGCGTGGGTGGAATCGCATGAATACAAATCAAAATCGACTCGATTCGAACGGGGCGAGGGATATACGAGAGAACAACGATATCGTCAGCCACGCTTGCGAGGAATATCTCGGACCCTGAGGCCACCAGCCACAAGTGATGCCCGTGATCGTGGTCGTGGTCGTGGTCGTGGTCGCGGTCGTCGCGAAACCGATGAATAATACTCGAGGCTCGAGCGCGATTCGCGGGAAGCTTCGCGCGACGGTTGAGACATAATATATAAGGGCGCTCACTGCCTTGACGTATATGCCCCCGCGTTATCCCAGTGATACCTGTACGCCGGGTGTATAACGTACCGGAGTCGTAATTTCTCCACGCGAGGTTCAGTGTCGCGGGTATAAAATATACCCGTAAAATATGTCTTGTTTTAATACTCTTTTTGTTTATGGGCCTAGACGAAGTGCCCGATACCCAACGGAGCCGATTCGCTCCCCTGGAACGTAGAAAAATGTCAGACACACGAGATATTCTCACCCGCGGCGTGGCGTCCGAGGAAACAAATATCGGCGAGGACAAATCGCTTTCCGTCTCTACTACACGGACTACGAGAGGCCGTAGATCCGGAGAGCGGCGGGTCCCCGAGCCGCGAAAAAATAGAGGTTGAAAAAAAAATGGAAAAAAGCAACCCCGTGCGCAGCTAACCCTGTTCCTGCGGTGGATTTCCATTGTGCCAATTTTAAAGCCAATTCTGTACGCCGCCACGAGTCATGTGCCACGATGGGGTGCGAAAGGGGTTTCCGCGTAGGGGTGAAAACGGCACAGAGGGGCGCGGCCAACGTGGGAATTCGCTCACTTTTTACCGTGCAACTGGAATATTTTACCGACTTCCGAGGGGACTTCCGCCGCGTTCCGCGGACGCCTCTGCACTTTCGGATTCCGAATCAAAGAAAGAATCCTCCTTTGTTTATTAATTAGCTGCAGGTGTGCGGCACAGCTGACGTGTAGAATGCTCGTAATTCGACGCGTTTAACTCGAATGCGAGTGCGATTATGATAAAGTGGCGAGAGGGTGGTTAATTATTTTTCCGCTCATAACGACGACGAAAACTGTAGAGCGGTACCAGCGGTGACAGAAGTCGGCTGAGTACTCGCTTCGGGATTGTGCAGGTGGTAACGTTGACTGGAATTATACCGAATTTGTTCGCGAGGAAAGTGGCACTAATTCCTTTATCTTTCGTTGAATAGGTAAATTAAGCCGAAAACAAGTATTCATTAGTGGGGCATTGTTGCTGGAACCGTGCAAAGGGGGGAGTCGTGGGAATCGTGGTTTTCGCACCCGCGTCACCTCGCCTCGGTTATATGCAGTCGAACAAACGTAGGTCTAACGCGGCCCCCAGTTTCATTTCGGTTTGCTCTTTCCCCCTTTTTCTCTTCAATCTCGAGTTTTTTTATAAAAAATAACAACGAATAAACAGGAAACGAACGAAGCCGAATCATTTGTCATCGAGTCGATACAACTTACATGTCCCATGTGGAAGATCGCGGGACGGGGGTTGCTCACCTGTAACGTCACTTTCAACTTATGCAGACATTACAACCGTGTAAACTTTGGCGAAACTCCTCCTCCACAGTTAATAAGCTTCGCCATCCCCGCGTCTCGACTGCAGAAAAGTTGTGCATTCGTTCTACATGCCACTATGCCAGGCTGGCTGAAACTCTTGAGAGGAAACAAATCACGAATACCTCCTGCTACTCTTACGCGGCAATCGACCCGATATTAAGTAAAGAAATACGAGAGGGAGATACGGAATGAGAGAGTATAAAGAGCAAAAACAAACAATCAGACTACAGACTAGAGAAACTCTGAGCTATCTTCTATACTCGCCAACTAATTACAGCGATACCGGTGCACCGGGAAGTTTTCTCTCCCCCTTTCGACGTAAGAATGAATCCACTAAACGACGGATCATTTTAATTGGGGGTTCGTTCGATTCGAGCTTGATTCAATCCGATTCAATCTCAGTCATACACGTCCGCCTGAAATAATAATTCCGTCGGTAAATACATTTTTCACTCGTTTCCCCAGACTCCGAGAGAGCTTTCGAGCTTTTTCTCAACGACGCGACACGCTCGTTAGCAGTTTACACTTTGAACGAATAATTCAACAAATTGATTAACAAACGCGAATCCGGATGAACGTTTGGCATGTGAAAGCTCGCGGGTCGAAATCCTCGGACGGACAAGTTTCGGTGGAAATAGTTTCGTTGGAAATCAATATAAGCGAAGGATCAGCCTGAGAATCTCTATGGGGTAGAAAAAAAAAAAGAAAAGGTGAAAAAAAACCGTAAAATTTCCATCGATTTCTACCACGTATCCGAGGTACTTTCAGTTTTTCTATTTACCTTGAATGACCAGCGACGTTCGGGACAACCGGGGCTCAGTCGATACGAAAAACACCACTAAGGGTTGCTTGAATAATATTGTTAAATCGCAGTAGCGGCAGGCCGATGACTGCCCCATGAAACAACCACCGAGGACTGCGCCCGCGCAGCTCGACAGACCGGAGCGCGGCTCATCGATGTGCTCCTGCACAGGAGAAATCTTCCGACTATATATGCCGTCTGCGCATCTTGGAAGAAAAATTCCATTCTCGTTACACCGGCTATTATCATTAATTATTACACTTTGCGGATCAACCATTACCCACGATTACCTAATCGGATGGTCTTTTTGTTGCTCTGAATCCCGAAATTTGACTTCGAGACACGGTCCGATGCATTGAATTGTCTTTGCAAATTTCCTCGGTGCACCTGCAAAGATTTGCTATATACCAAGAATTAATTGAAAGAGAAACCGGCTGGGGTTGATTGTTTAAAAAATATGTGACGAAGCGGTTGATTAGAAAATTTGTCGATTAAGCTGCAACTCTCTCCTCAGGTTCGATAAAACCTGTCTACCGAGCTGCCCACCTTCCTGCCTGCACTCCGCGACCTGGGTGAAGATATTTAAACGAGATTAGCTCGGTGCAGCTGAGCTATCGTTCATCAGGAGCGGCGGGCGTCGTTCGTCCACACACGTATCTGCCCAGATTTCTTCCCCGATTAAAGCCACGCGCCCGGATGATCGAGATACGTGACGTGATCCACCGGACTAATTAATCCTCTTATAACTTTACTTTTCAAAATTAAACTTCACCCCCCCGGCACGGGTGTAACCGTAAAGATTCGACGCGCGGCAGCAGCTGTTCTGCAGGATCGGTTCGATCTAACATGTAGCTAGACGTATATTATTATGTATGCACATATATACGGTATCAGCCAGACATAGAAAATATATTAGCGACCCCCGCGGCCTCATGCAGTTGGAACAAATTATTAGTAACTGGGTCAGTAGCTGGGAATTGAATGGCCCGGCGGTAGACTCGGATAGAGGAAATTTTCGCTTCATTTTCTTTCTATTCAGTTTTTTTGATTAGTTATTAAGCTTTTTTTTTCTCTTTTCGCTCCACGTTTTCCTGTACCTGCGACCCCCCTGCTTCCTCTTCGTGCCCCCCTCCGTCCCTTATCGAGGGACGTTTTTAGCGAGTGACGGAGCGGCGAAGGAGGGGAGGGAGAGAATAGAAAAAACAATGAGCAAAAAAAATGAAGGAAGAGAAAAAGTGAGACACAAATTAATAATAACACCGAGGGGTAACCCACCGCTTCTTCTTCGTATATACGTTCAGCCGCGTGTGCGTGTGTGTATGAGGAAAATAAATATAACACGTAACCCTGCACAGTCTATATGGTATAGGTATAAGTGGATATCGTTTCGGGATATACCTACAAGATGAACTCTGAGATGAGGGTAATTAATCTTTTTTCATATTTTTACCCACCATTATTTCTAATCCTCGATATAATTCCTGCGCTCGAATGAACCATTATTTCCAACACCATCGGCAAAATCCGATATTATATGCGGGCAGACCGGATTAATACGGTTTCGTTTGCTAATGGAATTATGTATTATGACAATTGCTCATTTATATCCGCACCGCCCGGCGTATGTTGTGCGTATCGTCGATCATGACGCTGCGGGTAATCCGGCATTGATCGTAGGTCTGCGCAGGGGTCGAAACGATATTCGAGATCGTCGATGCGGGGCGCGGGATCTTTTTGATTGAAATTAACTCAATCGCGCGCGAGGCATGACGGGAATTCGTCACGTTCAAAGGAGTCACTCGAAAGACAAACTCGGCTATACCTTTAATATGCTTAATTGCAGCAAAGATATTCCCGCCCCCGGCTATTTTCCATCCGCCAAGTTTACATCGAGAGGATTCTTTTTTTTCCCCACTTTTTTAAATTTACTAATTTCCCAAGGCAGCCCAGGAGATACTCCCGGCCCGGTTCCTCCTCTTCGCCCCGACCGATATAAAACCATCTTCGATGATTATCGTCGCTAGGAAATAGTTATATTTACTGGTAACACGCCGGCGCCGCTTCGACTCTCTGTAATTAATTCACCTTCATTTGCCTTCTCAGTTTCCTGATTTTCACTGATTTTCCTTTCGTCTTCGCTCCGCTCGGCGCGGCTTTTCTTTTTCTTTCCACCGTAATTCTGCTACCGTTGCAGCGTCTGCCGCGCGCCTCTAAGTCTCTCCTTTCTTTTTCGTCTTTCTTCTTTTCCCTCTTGTTTTTTTTCCTTTTTCTTTTCTTGCCATTCGGGGTAGCGAAGAAGCAGATCCCGGCGTGGCCGTTATCTCCGTCAGCACGCTCCGCGATGTTTTGGTACGTTAGCGATATTCAAGTAGGCTGATGTTACACAGCGGGGACGATAAAGCCGGCACGGGTCAAACGTACCCGTCGCCGCACCAGACGTCGGGAATAAATAATAATAAACCAGAAACGGGATGCAAAAAACGATATGAAATGGAATGAAAATAAAATAAGCCCCGGGATTTCAGATTCCCGTAATCTTATTCAACTTTGCCGAACTCCTCCCGCGGCTCCCGCACGCCGACCCTGCCGAAGGGAGAATAACGCAAACAGGCTTCGATCGGGCGGTCGCCTTCCTTCTATCCACAGACCCACAGACGGAAAGTAAAAATGAACGAAATTGGGGAAAAAATGGTAAACGAAAAAGGAAAAATGGAAAATGTTATATGAAAAATGAAAATCGACGTATCGAAACTGGCGGCGTTTGGCTCCGCGCGGTCATGATTGAATCGGGCGTTGCTATTCAACCTGGAAATCAACCTGTCGGTATATACCTGCATATACATATACATATACATAAACCGAAGTAGGTATTCGGATATAAAACCGAGGAATCACCAAGGGATTCCATCACAAAACGCAATTATATCAGCAAAAATCGGCGCAAGTTCGCTAGAGATCGTCAGAAGTCAGTAAATCTAAATAGAGTGAAAATTCTAAATTCAGAGCAGTTCACATTTAATAATATCAAGCGATCCTTAGCGGTTCTCGGCGGATCGCTGCGATTCTGACGATGAGCGATCTCCCCGCTGGAACGCACCGATTCCCGCAGAGATCGCCGCCGAAACACAGCGGTCCTTGTCGGGTCGCAGCGATGCCGACAAACTTCATTGGATTCCGTCAAAACTCGCCAGAGATGGTAATACAGATTTTCTTCAGATTCCGAGTGAATAGCCCCTCGTATAAAACTAGCCATTAATTCCGAATGGCTCGACGTTTTTATTAGACATCGTTACAGATAACTTTGTTATAGTGTACTCCGTAGTCCGATCATTAAACATTTTAATCTAAACGTCAGCCAGCTCCAGTCGTCATGTCACCCGGCAGGCAGGCATTAAATATATATAATTGAACCATCCACAGGGTGCCCCGATAAAATCAAACCAAAGTCTCACGATACGTGAATCACGAACACACGTCTCGGTTATAGAAAATTAATTGAATTCATACAATTAGATCGAACCCCATGAATTTACTGCACATCAACTCGATTTCATGACTCCTGTATGTGAATAAAACTTTCAATACATTTTTGGATATTCACAACGAATATTTTTCTTCACAGTGTACATTTCTGGCTGATCAAAACACCGATTCGTGGAATTCTCGTTCATTTTTCGGTACGTTCCATTCCTTTCCACTCGTTAAATTAAAACTCGAGCGGATTGAAACTCGAGATCGTTTTCAAATGAACGAGAAGACAGTGCCTGACGTCGATCGCGGCTACCATAAAATCGGAGAGGTCATAGTCAATTTACAAGGACATGGCACGTCGGGCGGGTCCGCGGTTCCGTACAAGACGCCCCGAAGAAGAGAGTGTCTCCACTACCGAGCGTCAGGTCTGCGACGTCAATATCGACGAGATAACTACGGCTACGGAAGGAAATATCATGCGGTCCCGCATCCACCACGTCGGCGTTTGCCTATTGTTCCCGTTCATACTCGCCGTTTGGGTATTGCCGAGCGTCGCCGGGGAAGGCGATAAGCCAGACGCGCCGCCCGCGAGGGAAGATAAAATCTGCGTAGGCGAGGAAACACCCGAAAAGGATCACTGCAAAGCGTCCCGGAGCTGCGGAGCCTCGAGGGCGAATGCGTCTCGAAGCCTCCCGATCGCCGTTAATTCCGCCTGATTGTGAGCCGCGAGTTCGGCGTAAGTGGCACAAGTATCGGTCGATTACTCGAACTTGATACCGCGGAATTGAGTTACCAGTTTTGTCCGAAGATTTTCTCTTTCGAGTTTATTGCCCGGAAGTGGAGCTCACGGCGAACGAAATTCTGACGGTTTATTCAACTGCGACGATCATTATGAAATTGTTCTTTTTCATGTTTAAGGAATTAATTAAGGATCGCTGCCTACCCCATAGCGATCGCCTCGTCAAAGTACGATAGAACCGTTGATCGATGTGTAATTAATAATTAATCGGAATAATAAATAACAATCAATACTCGATGGATTCTCGTGATTAAACCCAACATCAATGTCTTTGAATACTTTGACAGGAGTAGGTATAAAATTCCATATTCGGACTCGAATAATTTTGACGACCCCAAAAGATGATTGAAAGTGGTTCTTGAGAAGAATTCCGAAAAAGCAAATTCGATTTCGGCTGTAATGTTTGTTTTACAATTAGTTTGAATTCAACTGCCGTATATACCCGCGAGTTTAATACGACCTGCTTTCATCCTAAGTGGAATCGTTATTCAATTCCGACGATTCTGAGCACACTTTCGTGTTGTTGATTCTGCAAAGAGGGGAAATTTAAAAAAGTGTGTGTTACAAGAATCGTCGGAAGTATCGTCATTCCTGACTCAAAAATAGTTTTCTCTCCGTGTGGATCCCGCGAAACGGAGAAATTTGATCGTTTTGGGAAAACGATGATCTTTTTTATGAATACCTTAAGCCAATGGCGGAGCGGATCTTCTTCACGCTACGTGGTATTCATTCGTGCCAGATATAAAACCATCCGTTCACCCCTGTGTGTTTTATTTCGAAAATGTTTCACGGCTAATTGAATTATTGGAAACTAATTTGTGTATTTCTGGCTTGATAACGAACGTCGCCGTATTACGAGCGTCGAATAAATGCAGGCGAAGCTGATAATAACTTGCCAACTTTTTATTACTTTGGAACGGAAAATCGTGGTGCCTCGGTAGCCATTTTGTTTCCGCGCTTCTCCCGCATCCGGTGTATATCAGCAATGAAAAAAATAATCACGCAGGTACCGATTCAGAACTGTGAAATTCCGTGCAAAATCTCACTGGTCAAATTTTCCCCCACGCTTTCGAACAAGACCTCGGATGTATCGAATACGGAGCATAAATTTAAAGCGTCGTTATCGTCATTATATATTCGCCCGGTTGCAATCTGGGGATAAGATAGTCTCTTATCGTTGTTGTGGCCAGAATTCAGAGACGAATTCCGAAAGTTTGATTGGTTTCTTTCCCCTCACATGACGCTAATTGGGGCACGAAAAAACTTGGACAGCCGCGTAATATATTTCTGGGAAACCGAACGCCGTGACCCTGTGTGCCCATTAGATACGGGAGAGCGCGTGGATCTCACTGTTGTTAATCGAGTTGCGTCGCGATAAACGGCGAACTCTGACATCTGCCCGGGTCCATGAATAGTCCAAGACAGCAGAAAGAAGATTCAGTGTCTCGGTAACGTCGTACTTGCTGGGAGACCATCATGGGCTCTCGATTCCACGGGGTGGTCTGCAGTCTCCATTTCCTCTTCGCGTTGATCATCCTGGCATTCTCGGCTCCTCCGTGCTCCGGTCGACCCTTCGGCGTGGGACTGGCCGAGGGGTTCTTCAGCGGTGTAGGGAAAGTCGTAAACAAGATCGGCGACGGCGTCAAGGACGTTCTTCATATTCCAAGATCGAATACCGGCGACGATCGCCCGACCACGACGACGGAAATACCCGTCGACGCGTCGAGCTCGACGGAAGGCCAGGGCAAGGCTATAATCAACGCGCCCGCGAGATGTCCGTCGACGCACATCAGGGTCGGGAGCACATGTCGACGCAACATGGGCTGAGCGAACGTAATACGGCTTATCACTCCTTCGCGCACCTATATTCCTCTCCCCCGGTTCTGGTAAATATATATCTGTGGGTTATCCGGTTCTCGGGGCGTCAAGGTGGCCGGGCAAAGGGTCAAACGATTCGGTCAATTCGTAACTAACTCGGTCCTCCGAGGTTCCACGGTGGATAGTTGATAGGTCGATGGTTATACGCAGGAGAGTCGAGAGTCGGGGCTCTTGTCTCGGTCGGCTCAGGACATAATAAGGTTCGCGCGATCCTATCTTTTTTTTATCGCGGCCCGTCCACATTGTTAGTATTGAGAGACGGAAGCCGCTCCACGGGGTCAAATTCCTAATGGCGAGTATAGCGAACCATGTTTACCCGAAACGTCAATATTTTTTGTCTATTTCCGTTTCCTCATTTATTTTTCTTTGTCCATCGGAGCTATTCTTCACTGTCGATTCATAAGCGCGGCTCTCCTTTGATCCGGAATCGGAATCGGAATCGGAATCGGAATCGTCTCTCTCTCAGAGATACTCCGGCGTAGCCGGTGTGTACCTACCAGAAGTTTTTCTTACGGACGGAAATATTGATAAATCGTACGCCTCTGATTTCCAGGAACCAGGATACCCGGCAAGCAGGCTATAACCTCGTCCAATCTACACGCTTTCGCATTCCAACTTACTGCAAACACTTTACACCAGCGGTCTCGGCTGAATATGCATAGTCGGCAATTAAGTTAATTGATAAGTTAGCATCCTTTCCACAAGAGCGAGAAACATCGTCGATTTTGCTCTTGTTTTTATTCATTCAATCTCATTTCACGTGGTATGTAAAGCAGCTATGTAGGTACATACATGAAAAAATATTGTATCATTGCTTCTGGAACAATAAATTGACGGATCAATTAATAACCGCTATACAGACGATTAAATTCCATTCGCAGCAAATCGTATATGTGTATAAGGTACATAAAACTGTGGAGAAATGAAAATATGAGTTCGACACGCGTCGATGGTATACGCATCTATAGCGTACGTGTAGTTGTTATTGTTGCAATAAAAACAACTGTATAAAAAAAGAGTAAAAATGCCAGATGGACGGGACGGCGATACGAACGAGACAGAAGACGGAATACGCGTAATACGCGGTTCCGCTCTGCACTGTACACTGCACACCGCGTAGTGTTGTAATTGACCGTAATAATTACTCGCGGGTCCCGTAACCTTGTGCGATAACGCACTTCCTGAGGAAATAGTTGCGGATTGCGGTTGAGCGATTACAGAACGGGAGAGGAAGAAGCCGAGTGCGAAGATTGATCCACATTCCCAATGTTGAAATAAATAATAATTAATTCCATTCTCGTGTCTCTCGTGTCTCTCGGTCGATCGAATAATCGTCGCTTGTTTTCATCCGTCCTCATCAATGGTCTGTATCAAAGAACTCGTGTCGCAGTCGACGAGATAAGCGAGTGAGCCGCGGAGACGGGCGTGCACGGCACATGTCGATGAACGTAAATTTGATGAGGCTGTAAGTTTGTCAGTTAATTGTGAATCTTCGGTCGAGCTCGTGCCAAAGATGGAATGGCAGAGGGTTCTCGTCTCGTTGTTGCTAATCTGCGGTACGACGACCGGCTGGTCATTCACGGAAATCATCAATTCGGCGATGCACCAGCGATCCACCCCCCAGCCTGCGGACGTGGCAGGGGTCGCGACAACGCCGGAGAGCAACGGAGTCCCGCAACCTGTCGCCGAAGCAACGATATTCAATAATATGCGTCGTAGAAGCTCGTTCGGCAACTGTCCCCCGGGAAAGAAACCCGATTTTTCTGGCGTATGCAGAAGAGTTTTAGTGAGTATAAAACGCAACGTCTTTCCGTACACTGCAGATGTAGAGATAAAAACGCGGCACAAGGCCAGTTTTTTGCCTTCGTTTTATATTTACATCGCTCGCGATACTCTGACGTCAATGCCGCAGCATCCGTCGCTGACAATCGGAGCTTCGGACTCGGTATTAGAAAATATGAACGAAAATCTCTTGCCCCGATGCGTTGTTTGATATTTCACAGCCCTCGGTAGGTATTGGAAATCCCACACCGATTTCACCCGCAAAGTTGATCCTCATTATTTCTTTCCTTCCCGTCCTTTTTCGTCCCCTTCTCTCTATATACATACATAATTGACACGGAAACACGTCCCACCGTAATCGTGAGCGACGGATACTGCAATCGGTTCGCCGAATATTTTATTCAAAGTTTTCAGGTGGGTTGGAAGATCCTGGGCGTGGGAGTGTGGGAGGTATCGCGCTCAAGTATTTAGCGTCGGCATCGAGAGGCCGGGAGATATATCGGCGGGTGTGACGTCATATTCCGCGGCCGACCACAAGTTGCCCGAGAAGCTCCGACTAGATTGGATAATTTCGTTTAATTATTCATCGGTTCGTCGATCGTCGCGGAGACTAGGTCGCGACTACGCGACTACGCGACTACGCGACTCTCGCGAGACCCTGCAGCCTGTAAAAGTTTAATAATTACAAGTACCAATTAATTCCATTTCGAGTTTGAATTTCGAAAGAACAACATTCGCCGGGTAACGTTCCACGATCTTTAATATACGCGTGCAGAACGTTGATTCTTTCATCTCTCCGAGTAGTCGCGAGTTTCCGCAAACTTTGCGCGCTCAAATACCAATTTGACGTTTAAAGTTCTCCGGAGAGAAAATAAAAAGCGAACGCCCGTCCGACGAGCGTATAATTAAGAGCCACGCTATTCATCGCTGGGACAGAGGGACGGCAGAGGCGTTCGTTGCGTATTGGCCTTCCGACGAGAGGAGGAGGGGGGTCCGAGTCTGTACAATTTTATTTTATCAGTACGACCCAGCACCGCTTGATAAACGCTTTATTGAACGCGCGATGAGATCCAATTTGTTCGTCGCGTTCGCGATTCTCTCGGCTTTAACAACGACGCGACCCGTCGAGGCCGCGACGTCGGGACGCGATGGTCAAGGAGTCAGGTTCATACCGTTCGGTACCACCGAATCTACGGCGGGTGTCAACGCAGGCTCGCTGATCGTATTCCCATTGCGATGTCAGGAAGGCTTCCGCCCCGTTCACGGTAGATGTCGTAAGATATACCAGGTACAACGTTATCTTTACCTCTATTTTCACCCTCCTCGATCCCCTCCCCTTATCCTTGTCCCTCGACACCGCGGCGAGTTCATTTCGGTCACGGAACGAACGTAAACAATATCGACGATGATTTATAACGCTCGGCCCGAACTCGATCTCGCTCTCGCGGGGGTTTACCCGAGACGTTCCGCGTACCGGCGGCCAGTCAGTTTCTCGCGAGACGCGGATGCTGCGAATTCCTGCGAAATTTCGACGATAGAAAGTACCGAGCGACCGAGCAAGTTTACTTAGCCCGATCCTCACGTACGCACGTTACTCGGTAATTTTATCGCTCGAGGAAAATGACACGACGACATTATAGGTACCGCGCGCGTTGTATACGGAGCCTCGGCTCGTTCGAGACGCGGGTCTAACGAGAATCGCGCGGGGGCCATGATGGATACGGGATATGGGATATGGGATAAACCGCAGAGTCGGTCCGCTGATAAACTCACCGTTGGACGACGGACGGAAAACCACATTTGAACTAATGACTAATTCCTATGGCGAGGATCTAGGTATATAGCCGGGTACTTTGTCCGCGAACGATACACAAGTCTGAAAACTTTCCGCGCCTCAGTACCTCTCGCCTACCCGTATCGGGGTGCAGAACCGCCGCGGAATTCTTTGGGAATAGTTTCGTCCGGAGTTTATATTTTACGCAGAGTGCCTGACATCCTTCGGCTCCTCCGAGTTGTTAGATTAATAAAAATGAAAATATTACGTGCCGGCATCCTTTACCTGTTCCTTATTTTTTTCGCAATGATTTATTCCGCCGCTGCGAGGCCCGTCTGGGCGCCCAAACGACGAACGAATACTAATCCGCAGATACGATGTCCGAACGGGTATAGATCCACCGGTAATGGACGCTGCAGAGAGGTGCTCGTGTGGTAGGCGTCCGCGTCGGTAGGTATCCTTTGAATTCACATCGATAGAAAATCCATACATCCTCGCGAATATCCGTGAAGCCAAAGAAACGGTTCCTCCGGCTAGAATCCGCACCGCGTTACACCGTTAAAGATATTATGAAATTTCCTATACAAACAGGGATGAAATTTACAAATTCTGCTGACTCCAAAGGAAATTACTATGAAACATCTTGAAATTTCATATTTGTGTCTTAATATTGAAAAAACATACCGAGCTTTCAATCACCATATTATCTCAATATTCATATGGTTCTATTAAATATATGAAACTCTTTTGGAGATTCAAAACGTATTACGATTCTTTTTTAGTTTTCAGTGACAAAGGTATTTCAGTCAGTTATCAATAGTGAATCCAATTGAAAGCATAAAATATAAATTTTTCTGGTATATTCTGCAATATCTTATAATCCGACAAACATACATTTTTATGAAACTTGATACAGACATTGTCTAACAGCGTGAGAATTATCTCAATTTAGGTGCAGAGTTGAAGTTTATTGTTTTTTTTTTTTTTTTTAGGATGACGGGCACCGTGGGTAATCCGATTGAGGGTATTTATCCGAAAGGGGACAATATTGTAATTACGGTAAAATTGCGTACCGCTGCAGGCGGACTTCCGTCGCGTTTAATTCGTCCATTATAGAGTCGTTTCGGGTCTATGTACATAGATTGTACATGCGAAACGGTTAACAGTCCCGGTTCAAGGGTTGAGGAGGGTTCGCTGTCCGTCGGTCGCAATTGCTCTCAGGATTGTTCGATGATGCTGCAGGGGATAGAACAAATATAAACGTATCGATTCGGTTCCAGTGACCTCGGCCATACGTGGCGTGTGGCGGCGGCGTTCATCTTTGCCCGGCAGGATTTCACGCTTCTCTCTACACACGGATACCTCCCCCGTATACTATAGTATAGCACAGTGTACCAACACCCTCGGCCCTCCTCTATACAAAACCCGGACCGATATCGTGACGAGGAATCCGATTCCGTGATGGTTTTGTTATTATACCGAATTGCCGCCCCCCGCTGGAGCCTCTCCGGGTTAATATCATTTCTCATATATCACAACTTGCTTTCCCATACCGTCGATCGGTACGCAGGTATAATGAAAAGCCGCCTTTCCTCGTTTCTCCGACCCCGCGGAGGAACGCGGCCCCGCCGGGAGGAGAGTCGACCGAGCGAAATAATCAGATCAGCCTGAAATCCGTTTCTCTTTATTTACCGCCACGGTTGAGGAAGGGTTTAATTAGGGTTCATATATATATGGGGGTTCCTATCGCAAATTCACCTTACCGAAATCTATGGATCATCGAATCGCCTGATTTACAATCCGAAACGGGTCGGATGATATCGTGGACGGAAGGCGAAGAGGAGATATAATAGCCTTCGGTTAGTTTTTCTTTACTGAGTTGTCGAACGATTTTTTTCCTCCGTCGTGTTTATCCGCAAGATTCCCTCGAGCGGATCGAAATCAACCAGAAGGTACAATCCGCTATATTCTTGACAGCGAGCAAACGAACCGTATGAACTCGATCGTTGAGCTACGCCCGAAATGAGGTACAATATTTTCAAACTCTCCGCGGCAGATTTCCGATTTCCGGTACCCACGGCTTCCGGATCGAGGTTCGCGATCAGGCGCTGCGTCGTCGTTACGTTCCCAATCGCGGGATTTACCACTTGACTAAATTAATACCACGACTGGCTCCGTTAATCCGTCAAAATCAAGAATTAGGAATTAGGGTACCCTACGGGAATTGGGAGACAGACAAATGCCGGGGAATTCGCGCCTCCTACGCGGTGCCTGCGGGCGACGAGATCATTCAAACTTCAATTAGTAGGATGTAATTAAAGTTAGACCATTGTTACCTGTATTAATCGGCATTCCCTTATCCCGAACCCCACGAACCTTACGGGTTACGCAAACTACGGTTATACCCTTCCGTGTGTGGAATGGATTCGAACGCATTTATAACTTCCTTCTTCTTTCTATCATTTCAGGGGTAAACGGGGCGGATAGCGAAGCAGCGATACCGTCTTCGAGGAGCCGACACGCCGGTGACCCCGGTTCCGCCATTTCTTAGTTTCCGCTTAATACACATTAATCCTAGTCCTCGTCTTAAAGTTAATCGTTATACTATGTAAGCGCTTGGATTGATGAAAAGTTTTTTGTACCGATCGTTAGAAATGTCCTGTAATCAATATCACACCAATACGTATATAAGTGTATAAATGTATAACCTCTGAAGTAAGGTATGACGCAGAATAGGATCTGATACCGTAACGATTACGTGATTTTATTGTCTCCATTGAGTTTTTGTCCGTTCTTTTTATCCCCGGCCCCAATCAGCCCGGATAAATCCCGATCTGTCTTTCGACACCCTCTCCGTCCCCCGGAGCTACTCGATCATTTTTCCAGATCGACGAAACGAGAGGGAGACGGACATTTCGACTCGAATGCCTTCGGGTTTGACGCTCGTCTTCGAAACGCGAGGCAAGCTAATAATTCCGATTTCGATCAACGATTATCGTTTCATCGGTTGTTTCGACCTTCGAATATGCGTCGGCGGGAAAAGCAGCTGATTGTGAGATCCAGACCGCGTCCTTTTTCCTTCGCCCTTTTTTCACCTCGGGGTAATTTGATTCCTGAATTGAACCAGCAGCGTTGAATCGTTGTAACGTTCTCGTTATTATTTCATGAAATCCGCAGGAAGAGACCACCTATCAGATTGTAAACTAAATTATTGAAACAAGTTCAGCTAACGGCTACGAGGCATGCGAGAATTCAGATGCTCTTCCGAGTGTAGGGAGATTTGCTCAATTTTCACAAGTAAAAAAAAAAAAAAAACAGTCTGGGATTATTGCAGTAACGAAGAGAAGGAGAAATAGGTATATACCGAGGGGGTATCCACTCGTGAAATAGCTTGGACAGTCATCTCATGAAATACCCATATGAAATACCCATGAAATACCCATGAAATACTGATGAAATGCCTATGAAATGGTTGTGAAATGTGAAATGGTTGGGACACCACATTTCGAAGTGGTGACCCCCTCGGTATATACAATCCGCGGTAAAAGTGAAAATATTGAGTTTGATTCTTCTGAAAAAACTGACCGTGTGTCTACCAGGAGGTGCGATGTACCGAGGCCAGGCGTACCCCGGAGTAATTGCAATGTACCCCAGGGAAGTGGTATCTGGCGCGCCCGCGATAGGCAACTGGACATACACCTGTAATTTGGTTGGCAACGCCATGTGTTGTAGCTCGGCAATTTTTTCGGCGGCGAGCTACAACGTGGCATTGCCAACCAAATTACAGGTGTATGTTCAGTTGCCTATCGCGGGCGCGCCAGATACCACTTCCCTGGGTGTACAACCTCTCTTCAGACTTCCGGAATACCCGCAGGCGAAATATTTAATCTTGCGTGGCTCGGTGTTCTGCCTCGATTAGATTCCATCTTTGAACACAGTTCTGTGTTACTGTACCAAATTCGCGGGTCTATATGTGTATCAGTGTAGGTGTAACAATATGGAATGATAAAAGAATTTCGCTCCATGTAGGTATGTATACGTGTTCTAGAAAGCGAGCCGTCGGTGGCTATAAAATGTGAGATTGCCCCGATACAAGGCATATGAAATACTCTTTCGATAAAAAGAAGACCATGATGAAGAAGAAGTAGAAGAAGGGGAAAAATAACTAATCTCATCCGGTGTAATAGGAAGAGGGAATCTGTGTAATGGGTATTATATCGAGCTGGGAGGACAAGGATGAATATCGGGTCAATTTTTATCCAGATACCTACTTGCCTCTGCCCGTGGGATACGATACGCTATGCGGTATACGGTATACGGTATACCGAGTACACTGGCAAAGGAGAAGTGGCGGAAGCGGGTATACGTATAGGTATATGCGTGCGTGCAGCGTGAGAGGTCTGGCTCTCGGGAAAGACCCCAGAGCCAAGAGGCATCGATATCGCCTAGTGCCACTTCGGCGGTAGAAGTGGGGACAGAGCTGTTTCAAGAACTTTGGCTTCGCCAATATTTGAAGTATTCAATTCCTTTTTTTTCCCTTTTTTTCTCTACAAATACGTATTCTTCGCGGTTACAATTACGTTACAAGACAACTCGACCGCCGAACCAACGCGCGTCTACGAGGCAAAGCAGATCTATACAACTATGTATATCGGATCGCGTTAGTTACGAGTTATGACCCTCCGTCAGCGAATGAACTTCCCTCGCACCCGTAAGAACTAATTTATAGGAATTATCGATCAGCTGATACAGCAGCAGCTCAAACTTTCGAATCAAAAGTTTTTAATTTAGAACGAGGAAGCTCGGTCAATTTGTCAAATTTACGTATCGATTCTGCGTGGAAAGCTCCGTCATCGATTACTCAAACTAGCAGCTACCATCTGTCGGTAAACAAAACTGGGTGTTTGTTGACTGTTGGTAAGGTGGAGCGGAGACAACGCGACTTTTAGCTCGAACTTATCTGAATCTTCGATCGTACCGTAATAAGCTGGTTTGAAAAATAGCTCACATCACCTGCACTATCCCAAATTTGAACGGTCTTAAAATAATGTCCATAAACATAAAAAAAACTATCGTAAAAACAGGTGTAATATTCGTTCCTTTTATTATGTTTCTTTGGTTATGAATTTTGATACTAGGAGGCTTCCTTCACCTTCCATGAGCCATTACTGTACTACAAATTGTTTACATTCAAATACGAGCTAATACGAGATGAATTCAATTCATCGAGCTTACCAGAAGCTACAATATTTTCGTGAATTAATGTGAAATATTTCTCCAAGTCATGTTTCTTTGAATCAACCCTGCTCGTCGTTAAGACTACTGCGATGATGATGTGGATAAAATTGTCCAACATTGATGAACAATTGTTCAACAGTTACACAGCGCAAAGTGCGCCTCGTCGTATGCAACCCGCGTGCAATTCAATGCTGTATATACTCGGTGGGTTGGGTGGTAGATGGCGTTGACGGTGGTTCTGCTTTGCCCACTGAGTCGGCAACCGCCGCTCTGTAATACCCTGCGACCCGAAGCTGCTCAAGTCACGCTCGACTTTTTTTTCCAACAGTCTTTTACGCCTAGATCAGTCGATTCACCCCTTTGGGACTGTGATAATTGCCTTTTAACCACCAATCAGACTCTGAATCAGAATAGTAAGGAAAAAATAGACTCGAATTACTGTAATTAAATCGCAAAATGACTAATAATCGAAAGACCTCGGTACACGGTAACACGGTGCTGCTTTTGTTGCTATTTACGCGCTTATTTTCTTGCAGCCAGCCAGAGGCGCATTCGCGTTGGGGCTAAAAGCGATTTTCATCATAATGATGAGATAATCTAGCCAATCAGATCATAGCGCCTAACTTCAGTGCGGTGCTATTCGACATCTGATTGGCACATCATCATCATGAAAACCACTTTGATCCCAACGCGAATACGCCTCAGGAGCTGGTTCCGATAGCTCCCGAAAAATCATTCACGAAATCGCAGTATCGATCGATGTCGGAAGTGTTTTCGGTTGCATCGTGTGATCAAAGTGACGTGCGATTATTTCGTGCTGCTATCAATTCTTAGTATTCAACCGGGATTCGATTATGCGGCTCGTCGCGTTGATAATCGTTTGAACAAGAAAAAAGGAATCGCGATCGTCTTTTTTTTTACCAGGATGTTCCCGCGCCCGGGACAAGGTAAAGTGCATTCGTTTGTTTTCCTTCCACCACCGTCACTTGTACGTCTCCGCGGCTTCGGAACAACAGCCGTTGTGATTTAACCATAAAGATTGGAATCTACCTCGCGATTGTTCGAATTCGGATTGAAAATAGTATTCTGAGAATCGGAAGTCACAAGAATGCGTCATTTTGGTCACAACGGGGGAGCAACTCTCTTGTTTTCGTCTTTCCAATTATGTATCCGACAGGGAATTTGCATATTTTTTCTTTTGTCTTTCTCATGTAGAGATTAGTGCTCTAAAGTGACAGGTTGATTTATTTCAGATTATTTAATTGTTCATTATTATTTGACTTGTATCGTGTTGAAAATTGAAATTCAGATAGCATTTTAAATCTGTGTCACGCGGGACGAGTGTGGAGACGTTACAACACCCGTCGCTCGGATCTTATTCGGATAACTTTCTTTCCGGTGAAAACTGTGATAAACCTAGTTTAAACCTTGTTTAAACCAATCAGGAAGCAGCTTTGAACGGAAAGTCTGCTGAAAAGTCACGGGATCGTGCGAATTCTCTTGATACCCATCAAACGAAGCTCGTTTGTTTTCACTTCGCGATAATCATTCTTCGCGATAATCAATCTTTAAAATATAAATTGTCTTCATAAAATCGTTTTGATGTTTTGTTTGTGTTTTTCTTCTATTTATTGTCATCATTTCTCTCGATTAACGTTCTTCAATTGTAATTGAATGGAGCTCATTGTCGGTATGTGTAATGATTGCGTCGGTAACTCCGGCGTCGGTCACTTGTCGTTGATAGTTTTGCTGTAGGTAGCCTACCTGTTGATAATGAAGTAGGTAGGTAGTTCCTGCACCAACGCAACGATTGGTACCTAATTCTATACCGATACCGACCGATGTTGGTCTGCTCGCTTCGCTCACTCTCTTTTTCTCGGAACTATCGAAAATTGTGTATTTTGAAGAGTATGAAGTTATTGTAGGTCTAGGGAGGTAAAGATATTTTGAAAAAATACAACTTGTACACAAATTCAAAGGCAGTGAGAAGCGATCGAGGAGTAATTGTCGGAGGGATGTTTCCAATCGTCGCTCGAGGAACCCGAGCGAGTCGAATATCGACAGCCGACCCAACGCCGACGGTTGGTAAGCGATATTTTGATCTCTGTCTCGCAGTGTGTTTTCATGACTATTATAACGCGTGTTGAATTTTATATCACTTTTTGACGGACCAAGTAATTTTTGTTCGGTGTATTCGAATCCGATTTTGAGATTGGATCGAAGCCGGGAAATTGAGCCGTATTTATTCGCGAGGATAATTATAGGTGGAATAAGACAGGTTCGAACTGGGTCATCGCGTCTTGTCTTCGTTAAAACTGATATATCGCATATTACGTGTTTATCCGGAGCCGAAACTTTCCCGGGCGTAATACAGGTACCTGCGTGAAATTAAAAGGCGCCAAAAAAATGTCTCATCCCATACTCGGAGAATAAATTAAGAAATAAAAAAGACAAACGAGTCCGTGTATACGCGAAGCGGTTGAGATTTCCAGCAAGCGGCGAGTTACGACGTCGTATACACATGTACGTTATTAAACGATCAATTAAACCAGGGGAATTGCGAGGTAATTAGAAAGCAACCGGGTAAACAGGTGCTCGGTCCGTCGTCGCGACGGTATAATAATCCCATACGAAATCAACAAGTTTTACCCTCAATTAATTTATTCGCGGCGCGGTTGCATCCGGACAAAATCATTTCGGTCCTTAAGGGGACTAGGCTGAAACTGGGGTACAAATTCAACTGCCGTTTATCAAAAATTGAAGAAAAGTACGAAATTTTTCACATTTTTGTCGATAAAAATCAGTGGTATTCGTTGAAAAAAAAATTAATAATCAAGGAAGATATAGAGTGTTGAAGAGGCTCGATTTCCAGTACCCGGATGCGAATTTTTTCAGTTTTTAAACGGCATTCCATTCAGGGGACTCGTCTCCCAAGATTGAAGCGAAAAATTTGGGAAAAACGCGAAAATTAGGAAAATGGCGGCTAATATTCTATAAAACACGGAAAATTTGCCACATTAATTGTTACGTCAGTGCCAAAAAATTATTTTCTCTCGACAGACGTCGGTTCAATCTGTGAAACTGATTGATATCTTTATTAGGAAAAAAAAACAAGTCGATATCTTGGGGCTTTCTGGAGTTATCGTGGCAAAACTAACAGAAAAAGTAATTTCGAGTAAAACGCGTTCAAAGTTCGGGCGTAGTGTCATTGTACGAACTGTGACTTATGTAGCACTGGTCGTGCACCGTCTCACACTTTTGACTCTCCTAAGCTCAATTTTTCGAATTTTCCAGTTGGATTTGGGCCAAAACGTTCGTAAAAGATTGCACTAATGCAATAGATAAAAGGAAGAAAAAGCTATCTTTTTAAATCTAGACCCTGCCCAAGTCCCCTTAATAAATGAATGCGCGTTGTCCCCACCTACCTACCTACCTGCCTGACCTGCCTGCCCTATTACACGGGTGCACAAAAGGCCCTCGTTATCATCGTGTTTACCCGCGATCTTCTTTTATTTGACGAAAGGTCATTACCCGCGATCCGCACGATCGATACCGCATTCGAACGTCGTCGTTTGTTGTTCGCCAGATGATGTCCAATGACGCGCGCAGAAACTGCACGGTTCTCTTAAATTTTCACTCCGCGGGGACGAGACGAGGAGACGGGATGGAGACACCCGAAAAATAAAGGCGGTGACGTCGATCTATTTTACTGCGAGTGTGTAACAAAGTGAGGAACACGGTTTTATCTCATCGCGTTATCGGGGTTCCTCGCAGCTTCCATACTCGACGGCAAATCCAATTAGGGGATCTCGGAGGCTATACGGGCGAAGCAGGCCTATTCTATAATCGCTCCATCTTTACGACACTCACAATTCGGCTGAGCTTAATTTTTCGGATTATTCAAAGGCGTGCGCGACCCTAGCTTTCTCGGAAATGATAAAACCCACGAGCCTGCGCCCTGGACCGCGCTCTATCTAAAGGGTATAATGAAGCAACGGGGTGGGTTAACGTATCGTTAAAATCACGCTTATTGTTACGTGCTCCAATTCTATCCGACTCGGCGATCGAGCCTCGTGCCATTAGGCGATCCTCCCGAAAGTTACAACGCCAATAATCTTCGTTCTAATTGGACTTTTCACTGAGTGGCGTCAATTTTCAACCCCGGGACTCGGTAACGGTAAGAATGCCGATGTCGTTGTACCATTTCCATAAATTATCTTTTCACTCGAGTGTAAAAGGAAAGTGAACAAGATTGATTGATCTTGACAAGAAAGAAAGAAAGAAAAAATTTAAACAAAAACTGGTCGAAAGGGGTAAAAATTTCGTTACGAGATTATCGCGTCCCTCGAAACATTAGACAGCCGGTCCGTGCACCGTGCGTCGTGTACGAGAGGGGAATATCTGTTTCATATTTGTAGATATTAATCTTGACTCTTGGGACCGAAGAAGGATGACCGGTGGGTTAATTATGTAACCGTAACGCATTAAAGAGTTATCATTTAGCCCGTGGCATGCATGCGCCTCGTGGCCTGGGCGGAGGTGATGCACAGGTACAGGTGCATGCGAGGTACAGGTGGGCAAAGAAAAATCAGGGCAAAACTACACCTGTGCATCACCGCCGCTGCACCGCTTGCTCCGCTTTTTACTTAACGATTATGCGGATATTTTACTCACGCTCGATACGTGCTCTCGCAGTTCGGTATAGATATAGGTACCGGTTTCATATTTGGAGGAAAATAAACAAAAAAAGAACAAGGCACGTCCTCGCGTATTTTCACCTCGTTGCTCGCTGCTCGTTACGACGTTACGTAGACGGTAGACTCGAAGGAGGTGGGCCTCTGTACTTATTTACCTTGGTTCATTGTAGCTACGTGCTTAATTCCCTCGTCGAGTCGCGGCCCATCGCCTAGCTGTGTTTGACTTTGATTGGGTAGAACAGCTGGAGGCATCCGAGATAGTTGGAATGTGGTACGGTACCCGAACGCGCGATACGTCCGTATAAACGCGTAAATTGTTACGATTGTTCAACACCGCGATGTCTACGTTTCAAGATGACTAGGTAAACAGGCCGACGAATTAATTAGACATGTTGTTTCTCCTTCAATGGTATTTAGTTTAACATAACGATGTAATGTACTCGGCTCAAAAGTACGGAAGAACGAGTAAAGGTGTTCAATATTGTCAGGGCGTTCATTTTATTTCGGCCTTCCCCTACAATTCACCGTATACCTATATACCTATATCAAGAATATGAACAATCGGAACAAAATTGAAACGGTATTGCGAAAGCGAAAAATATTGTGTTCGGTTATTAGAATTGTAACACCTCGCGAGTCTGACGACATATGGTCGCCGTTGCCCTGATATTCCAGAGAAAAAATCTTGTATACTTATTTTCAATAACGTTGAATCTTTAAATTTTTCAAATTCAACCCAATTGAAAAAAGCAGCTCAGTTTTGCTTCTCGAACAATAAGTGAAAACCTGAAAAAAAAAACTCGAGAATCTTGAAATATCTTCTTTGTACAAAAATGAGAAAGAAGAAAAAAAATAAAAGCAGAAGGTGTATGTGCACGACTCGGAATTGATGAAAAATTGAATTAATCAGAAAATAAGCGGAAACTTGAAAACTGCAGATGCATTTGACATCGATAAAAAAATTATGTGATCGTATGGAACGGAATCGTCTTTCTACGGCTTACATGGCATCATGCCATTACACTGTGAAAATTTCTGCATTACGTTTCATAAAAATGCATGTGAAGCAATTAACATATACTTTTTGTATATTAAAATTCAACTTTTTCAATATTTAAATATTCATACAACAGCTGTTTTGAAAATTCAAAGTCATTCGGAAATTTCAGAACCAAGACTATACTAAATTTCATGTACAGAATGCTTTGAAAATTCAGCTGAATACTCATATGATATGAAAATTCATGATAATTTCATTTGAAAATGGGTTTCCACTGTTGCCATAATTGCCGAATCGGATCATAAAATATTGCAGAATCAACCAAAAAATGAAAATTTTACGCTTTTAATTGGATGGACTATTGATAATTGATTGAAATACCTTTGTCACTGGAAACTAAGGAAGAATCATATTATATTTTGAATCTCCAAAACAGTTTCATAAATTTAATAGCACCATATAAATATTGAGATATAGCGATTGAAACCCGGTATGTTTTTTCAATATTAAGACACAAATATGAAATTTCAATATGTTTCATGTTATTTTCATTCAAATCAGCAGCATTTTTTAATTTCATTCCTGTTTGTATAGGAAATTTCAAGATATCTTCAAAAGTGAGACATAAGTGATTGTCTTCATCTCATTTTCTGTTTGAGAGGTTACGGCAAAAGCTTAAAAAAAATGTAGTTCTGAGAAAATCACGTTCCAGGCTTAGGTTGATCTTGGTCGAGTCGCAAAGTTTCTGTCTTTGTCCCTCTAGAGGATTGTCAAAGTGTGATCAAGAATGTGTGATCCGAATTCTGAAAGCCCTGAAAATCAATTTCCTTCGAAATTCCAAGCCTCCATCCCCAGTCCCACCCCCAACGGGTTTGTAGTAATTTGAAGAGGTTCGATTCAGGTTTGACGTCAATCCGCACGTATCCTATTCCTTGTGCCTATAACGTGTGATTACATACCATGAAAAAGGAACAAAGATTAGATTAGCGGCAGACAGCAATTCGCGCGATACACCAGCCTAGCCAGCTACCCGCTACCTGCCTACGTCCATCGAGAATTATTAAAACAGATTATATACAATTACGAGCGCGTATACACTGTAAAAAAATCAGCGGAATCTACAGTGGTCCACCCCGTTTGGTGTCGAATTCAACACTAATCAGAGTAAATTTATAAAAAAAACAACACCGATTGGTGGTAATTCTACACAGAACGGGGTGGACCACTATAGAATTATTCGCTATGTTGAAATGGTGTTAAATTCTAACCACAATCGACACCACAGTGTACCGTACCTACCGTGTATGTATACCACCTACTTCGAGTTTTTCGGACGAACTGGACTACGGACATATCTATTTTTATCAGCTGATTCTACTCCAGAGTCATCGCTGCGACGAAACGCGAGCATCTTCGTCACGTATTATCACACATACCGCAAGACAAATAAATAAAATCGCGTGCCAATAGAAAGAATTGACTGGCAAGAAGTTGCGAGTTTGATAAAAAGAAAAACGAATGGGTGGTCGAGGTAGTCTGCCATAAGCAATTCCAGTAGCTACCCATAAGCCGTAGAACCATGTAGTATAATATACCTAGGATATTTCTCTCGCGTGCAATAAATTGGCAGAGTGGAACCCGCGTATAAGTCGGGGGCATCATTCGTGGCACGCGAGCTGAGGAGTGAAGTATCGCGGATAGGCAGCCACCGGCCCACCACACGTACACACGTACGCGGTGTACCTGTAGCTGTAGCTGTAGCTGCGGGTGTGGGTGTGGGTGGGGTACGGGCATAATATTCCATGTGGCACCCACCGCGAATCCTGGTATTGGAGAATTATGTTACACGTAGGTGTGGCTGCACGTAAACACGACCACCGATACCAACACGCACGCGGAACGAACAGAAGCCACTGACTGCAGATCAGAGATTCTTTTATCCTCAATCTCTTCGCCTTCCAGCCTCCCGGCTCCCGGTTCCTGGCCTTTAGTCCCCGGCAGCTCTTCACCTCTTTCTACTTTTGTTTCGATATTATTTATGCATGCATGTGTAACGATCCTCGATGTGGTGGCGATTATTCGATAGCTGTCACGTACACGCATCATGGCGTATGTGAGAGAGGTTTGCGTATGTCAAAATCCTCCTCAGAACCACCGGCATACGCACCAGCGTCGACCTTCGGATCACAAATGACACGAACATCGGAGCATGGCGTGCAGTCTCTGTGACTCTGAAGAAAAAAACCTATTATAATAATTATTGCGTTATCCGACGACCTCTGCCACGAGGTTCTACCCACTGGGTACGTCGCAGTTATTATTGCGGAACCCCGCGGATCTCTGGCCTTGACCCGTCTCCTCGCGGATGCAGACGTGGAGCGGAATTCAATGCACGCATATCATCGTCGACGTCGGTTGTGAGGAAGGACATAATTCAAGATTGCACCCCGGAGTGTGAGCTTGTGCGTAAACACGCTGATTGGGAGATGATTTACAGTCGTTAATAAGACGCGTACAAAAAATGAATAAATACATAAGCGCGCGCGGGTGCCGCGCCGGCATCGGAATAGCTTCATAAATTCGACCTGTCAGCTTCCGGGTTTTAGTGTTTCTTCACGAGGCAACAAACTGTACGCTTCTTTTTCATCTTTTTCGCGTACTTTTCGATTCCTCCGAATCTTTGCCAGCCGATTTGACAACGTCTCTCTCATTCTCTGGATGTATGTGCGCGTGTGCGTGTGCGCGTGGTGGAATTGTGAACACGGAATGTGAGATCTGTTCAATTTTCGTGGGGAATATACATGGATGTATATATGACGATCTTTGAAGAGCTGTAAAAGGTCCAGCGGTATCTAATCAACGGCTACTGTATAGCAGGAGGTACGAGCAGCATCATATATCCGTATCAGAGATCTGGAATCAAATGATTGATCCAGAAAGTAATTAAAGAATTAATTAAATGGAGGCTTACTCAGCTAAGTTTAACCATCGATCAAAGTTAACCATGGCAGGTATATTGTACGGACAAAAAACCTCACCGCTACCGAAATCATAGCTAGGAGCATTGTGCGCAGCCTCGGGGCGTGTTATTTAAAAAAATAAAAAAAATAAAAAAAAATAAAAAACGGACAAACATGCGCTACGCGACTGCCTATATGCTGCCTCTTCTTCTTCTCCTTCTTCTCCTTGGACGGGGGTCTCTTCTTGGTCCCGTGGAAGCCAGACGTGGGAGAGACGGAGGTGAGGATGGAACGAGACTCGAGGGGAAGACCGAGGAATGCGGATCGCGTGTGCTCCATCCCTGTCGCAACAAATTAGAGTAAAAATCATGGAGGAGGATCCCGGCAAATAAGTTCCTCAGCGGGGGTTTGACTGCGGGATTCGAGAACTAACAATGCCCGGTTCTTATGCCCGGCTACAACAATGACCATCCACGCTTGAACCAGTCCGAAGCGATAACTTTTCTAAATAACTGCCGCGCCGACCCGGGAGTCGGGACCCGTCGTCGACTACCGATATCCTCGCTGTTCTTGCCCGTATCGTATCGTCGGCTCGGACTCATTCGGTGCGAGAAACTCGCGACTATGGGAAAGTCGGCGAGGCGCAGTGCGACGGGGGAGGTGCGGGTATTACGTAGGTGCCTCCGAAGTTTCAAGAAAGACGGTGGTCATTAATAATTGTTGTCGATAATGATAAAGGAGGAAAAACAACGACAACGAGATGGTAACTAACAAGCCTGACCGATTCTTCCGCTGCACGGTGTCTGGGCTGGTGTCGATGGTAGCCGGGGCCACCCCCGCTGTGTTCCTAATAAACCCACTTGCCGGCCGGATAATGGGTACTCGGTGACTCCACAACTCTCGCGCCTCCTCAAAACCCAGAACCAGAGCCACGGCCGAGGCCCGGGGTATCGAAGGTTGATGCCTCTTCACTATTATTTCGTTGTAGTTCGTAGTACATACCTGCCGTTTGTGCCTTTGCACGCTGCCCGCATCGGCGTAAGACTCGAGGAGAAGCTCATCATTTTCAAAAAATAATCCTCTACTTCCTTTTCGAGTGAGAGGAAATACGATTTACCTCCGATACATGATGCACGATATAAGTTAGAGGACGAGGTGCGGTGGGACCGATTACCTGGAAGTGACCGTGTCTATTGAGGGACAAGTGGAGGAGGTGAAAAAAACAAAATTGAAAATATACGTGTTTCGAACAGAAGCATAGAAGATAGACGAGTCGGGAGGGAGGAGAAGAAAACAACGCCGGTGGAATCAATCTTCGGGATCGCTATTATGCGTGTGAACGGATTAAAACTCCCCGATCACGGGTCCCAACGCGACCTGAAACGTGCGAGGTGTTGGTAACCGACTACGCTGAAAGAAATTTTTCACCCGACTACGATAAAATGAGCGTATTTCGCCCCTGAAACGCGGGTCGAAAGTCGTCAATTTCGGACCAGAGGGAAGAAAAGTCGATTGCCGGGCAAAAAAGTAGATTGCCGGGCAAAAAAGTAAATAGCCGGGCAAAAAAGTAAATAGCCGGGCAAAAAAGTGGACTTTTTTGCCCAGCAATTTACTTTTCTGCCCGGTTAATCACTTCTCTTCCTTCTGGTCAAAAATTGACTAGCTACTTTCCACTCGCGTTACAGCGACGGAATAAGGTCATTTTATCGAAGTCGGGTGAAAAATAGCATATCCTACACGGGAGGAGCGCAATTTTCACCTCGTGTTCGTGCTGCCCTCGCTGCACTCGCTGCACTCGCTTCGCTCGTGCCTCGGGCAGCAAACCTCGCACTCGGCGAAAATCGCGCTCTTTCCTCCCTTGTAGCATAATATACTATTATTACACTATTTGCTTTTCGGCGGACCAAAAAGTACAATAAAATATAGTATTTCAGGGGCAAATGAGGTACAGTTACGAAAAGTACAATAGTGCTTTGGAAGGAGGGAAATAAAATGTTGCCCGTTCTCTGAGCTCGAATAGCGGAAATTACAATAGTAGGTACTTTGCAACGACTTACCCAAATTCCAAAATAGGGTCCTGCAGGGTTTGGTATTAGGGCATTGCAATCTCTCTGAACCTCTATTTAAAAAATGTGAGTTTCTTATCCACGAGTAGTCGACGGGCCGGTTTTTCAAACAGAATCCTGGCTATTTTCGGTGTTTCAGGCTATCCTGACTTATATTGGAAAATGCATGTGAATTAAAACGCATTTGAGTTCGCTGCAAGTTATCTTGGTTTTTTCTAGACCTCGCTGCTGTTCGTAATTCGTATGACTATAGTCGCACGCAACAATATTTGTTTCCATAGACCACCGTCGGCCAGACGACGATAAAGTCGAGAATGAATGATTCCGATCGGGTGGTGACACGTAAGTGTAGCCGGCACGGTGCAAATTTACTCGCGAGATCCGAAAACCACTGCCAACCATCTATCGGCGCGCTACGGTACCACACAGCGGGTGACCGACAGCTTGGTTGTCCGCCACCCGATACATATTTTTACCGTCTCAAGTTGTAAAAATCGGGAGCAAATGTAATGGCGGCCACCGGTCTGTCTGTTGACTGTTCCTCGGCTGAACTCGGCTCAGTTTGAGAACATTCGGCGATTTCTACAATAGTGTTTTACGATTTCCCTCAATTCCGAGTTGCAAAAGGCACGAGAGCTTCTCATTTCAATGCGCCTTCTTATTGAGAATAGTCAAGTTTTGTCAAATTTATTGCAACTTATGTTATTTTGAATAGCAACTCCCAAAAAAAATCTTAGCAAAACTTCTAAAAAATCACTACCACTATCTACAATTTCAATTTTCCAACAGCAAAATAGCAATGTTTCCGAAGGTATTACAGTAATTCTTGCCACTTAAGATGATATTAATACATATGGTCATGGTATACCTATAAATGTCCTATATAATTATTGGAATATTTACGATTGTACCTCGTTTGCCCCTGAAATACTATATTTTATTGTACTTTTAGGTGCGCGGAAAAGCAAACAGTGTAATAAAATTTCTTTCAGTGTAATAGTTCCTCCTTCAATCGTACAGCCCGGATTCTGTGTATAACTACGGCGAGGTACGTCGGTCGGATTGCTCGTGCGTAACTCGACATCATTTTTTTTTTTTTTTTACAGATCTAACTGCTGTCGCAATAATTACGGTCCGGACCAGATCGAAACGAATCATCTAACGGGTTAAATAACGATATGAGATGATAATTACGGCAACAAGGGTCGCACCTTCGTTTGATCAATTTTTGGGTGATATTACTCGTCACGTGCATTGTTAATTATTCCTCATACAGGATGATTCAGAATTCGCGGCGATGTTTCACAGGGCCATTCCTCGTTGGAAATAATTTTTTCAATATTCTGAAAAATTGAAATAAAAAATCGTTCGTTGAAGAAATGGACGAGGAACTTTCGATCCCCTTTTCCGACCAGGAATGGCTGTACACAGAGACTCAATATTCACACGTATTCTCTTGGAGAATCGATATGGATCGAGGTTTCAGACGATTGTTATGCCACGCGTATTACAGCCATCACCGCAGGTTATCGTCGCCTTATCGGTGTCACAGGTGACTGATACCGGGAAGACTGAAGAGTTACGCGCGGCATGCCCCGCACGCGCGAGCCCTCCGGCCAAATGGCAGAGGATCTTCATTCGATAGATCTGCGCTTATCCGTGGCACATCAATCAGGACTCGAGATTCGATTGATCGCCCCACTCCCGCCAACCCAGAAGCTGCGTTATTTATCTTTCTCTCCTTTAAACCTACACCTCGTGTCGCACGTTCTTATGCTCGGCTAGCTCACCCGATCGCACCGCTCATTTGCATTCTTCGCGTGAGAGGAATAATGCATGCCCCGCTGATGCTTCTTCTTCTTCTTCTTCTTCCTCCTCGCCTGCTTCGTATTATTATCCGTATTCAGTTTTCTCCCCTCCGCCACCTCGGCAGACTCGACTAGACTTGGCCTTAATTCATGTCACCTACGCGTAGGTGTACTTTTGGCAGGCTCGATATATCATACATTCAAGACTCCTATATGCGTCTGAACTCCAAAGCCGAACTTGACACGGTGGCGTTATAACAGGCCTACATCAGGCGTTGAGCCCAGACCGTTTATGGAAGACCGTGGCTCGATTATGTAAGCATCTCTTTGCGACGAGGGTGGTCCCGCGGCCGTGAACGGGACCCGTAACCGTGTGTCAAAAACCAGTCCCATAACTTTGTTTCCGAACAATCGGGGAAATTCATCAAACTCGAAGGGAACGGATCAGGGATCGGGAACGGATCGAAGAGAAGGAGAGAAAATGAGCCGACCGAAGCGACTAGCGTTGTTTCTTTTTTTGGTCAGAACCTAACCGAACCCGAGGAGTGGGATCAGCCCTCCTTCTAATTGGTAATATCGCGTGAAATTATCGGTGAAACGAATCTCACGGAATAGCTGAAAGTCGTTGGCGAGAACACGCTCCGTTTTAGTATCCTAATTAATTAATTATTTCTGGCCACTTTATGTGCCCACTGAGCCCTAAGATCGTCGAGACAAAATCCGTCCGCCTTCTATCTCCCTTTTTTTTCCTCTTTCTTTCGTCCATCCTTTTCTTTTTTATTATACAACTCGTTTAGTCTCGCGTTACACGGGCCACGCATGTAGATATAACCTACAGGCCATAAACGCATTCATATTAACACAATGTTGGACGATCAAGTATCGCTCCTAGTCCGCCCTCCTACGCTTCACTCGGTGTAGTCGGGTTCGCGGTGTCAATTTTCAACGTTTAAAATCAATCGATAACCTCATATCCCGCCTGTACGGCTGCAGCTAGCCATTGATTTATAATCGGATCGATGATGAAAATTGAATGATATAGAATGATGACAATTTTATCGGAAGAAGCTTTTCATCGATCGACTGATTATGACGGGCTGGTTCGTCGGTTCGTAAGCCGTGTCACAGGCGCCGCGACGGTAGCATAGGACCGGAGATCAGACGGTAGTGGACAAAAGCACCGGGTATATAAGATAGAATATAATTGATCGTAAATATTCGACAAACTACCTCTCATTCAGATCCTCGTTTACTCGGGTATTTGGGTATTTGGGTATCTGGGTCTTTCGGTGTCCTTCCCCCCGGCTCCCCCCGGCTCCCCCCGCGGTTCCCAAGCTATTTCCCCCGGGACTATTGAACCCTCGGGGCGACGCGGTGCAGGTATGCATGTCCTCCGCTACTCGCCCCAAGTTCACTTCTATAAACATGCTAATGGCGGTTTTCGATAATAAGTTAGTGCTCAGGGACTCTCAACAGATAGCTTCGGACATGCCAATGGTGGTGGGCAGCCTTGCAGCCTTCGTAAGGGTTTCTTCGTGACACACCGCTCGTTTTATACCAGATAGACGCCTTCACACGTATAACGAACTCTGTGTAGGTGTCATTATCCACGTAGGACACTCTCCTCGAGGCGTTTTACTTCACCCCGTTGCATACTCGGGGAAGAGAGAGCGAGAGGGGGCGAGAAGTGGTCGACGGGGGGACACGGGCCTTAGTAGCGCTTGTCTCACTATCGACACTGTCGCTGTACATCACCTCGACACCATGCCGGGTACCCGGGGACGGTCGGTATCCTCTTCTCCGAGGGCCGATTCCGCGCTCATTTCAACTCACGGAGTAGCTTCTGCGTCATTACTCTACACTTTGGGATCGAGGTTCGCCCCCCGCGCTTCGTACCCTTCAAACGGGGTTTCGCCACGGGGGACCCGGTTCGACCGTGTCTTCACCCACCACGCGGAATGAAAATTGGACCGATTCCCGTCGGCGTTTTCCATTCCGGCCTTCGACACGTTATCGAAGGTGGGAATGGAATTTTTTCGAGACGTACGCGGTAGGCGGGTGCAGTCATTCGTGATTCGTCGGTAATCGAATGAACGATAATCAAGGAATCGGAATGGTGGGAGCGTCGAGCGTCGAGTCCGCGGTTGCGAGTTGCGTAAGCCACTCTCCCGACCCTCTCGGCTGTATAAGCACCAGCTATCAGCGTCGAGACAAACGGTCGGGCCCGTCTTCGAGCCAGACCGGGTAAAAAGGTTAAAAAATTGAATGAGACATCAGCGCTGCACTCGTCCAGTGGGAGTGAGATCTTGAGAGGATCTCCTCCGGCCGAGGAGCCGACAGATTTCTTTCGACCGAATGATCGCGACTTCTCGAGTCGGGTGAATACGTCGCACAAACGTTTCGTTCGAGGACAAATTTTGTGTCACACCTTTTTTCCAACGATAGATCCATCGAACGGTGAAATTTCTTAATCACACACTCGGGTGTTGCTCGATTTTATTGACGCGGCGGATCGTTTTAATTTTTCAAAGCAGGCATAAAATAAGGAGACCGAAAATCGAACGCACGGATACTTTATCGGTTTTTAAATCTCCTTACGCGGCAACACGCAACTGAGGTTCGAGCTTCGAGCTTCGTTAGCTACACCAAATAAAATTAATTACGCTATTAATCCGTTCTCACACCCGGCCTGGCATGGGCAGCTCCCTGCAGCTACTTTACCTGGTCTTGACTGGTAGCACGGCTCGGAGGCGTTTGTACGAGCTTGACCCGATTCCGAGTTCTTTTTGTTGTTCCTACAACTCGAAGGCTTCGTTATCTTGGAAATTTTACTTTTTCAATTCACTTATATATACGTATACGTATACTCTTCTCGGCTCCTCGCAGCAACGCTGGAAATCGTGTTTAACGAAGACTAGTTTCGACTTTCGGAGAAGTCGAGATTAAGAGGCACGAGGATCGAGTTAAACGGTGGCCCCTGGAAATTTATTTCCCGAATCGTTTTCTGGATCCGGCCGAATCACGTTCTCCTGTGGCAATTGCTTTATTTATCTCCGATTCCAATTAGATGTGAAATAAAAAGAGAGAACGCGGGTCTCCGCGATGCATCGGAACCGCTTTTTCGGTAAATACAACCTCACCGATTCCCTCGGTCACGGTATAAATCCAGCATAATATTATAATCGGCGAGAGAACCGGGACTGCGGGATCGCGTTCAACGAATCAATTAAAGTATTTCTTTCCTTCTCGTTTTTCTGTTCTTCGAAAAATTGACAGAATAACCCGGAGTCGATGAATCGAGGATGTTGTATTAAATAGGTGCCATTAAAATCCCCCGGCTAGTTGATTCATTCATATGAAATCGTTGAACGTTCAATTATAACCTCGATTATACCGTGTAGCGTAGAGTAGATATACTATGGAGGAGCGCGACGTGTCGAATGCAAATTAATTGCTTTCTAATTGGACGTAAGGAATCAGCCGGTGGTGTATATCGCCGGCGCCAAAAAGATGAGTTTTTCAGTGAGAACTTGTTTGGACAACGGACTGTTCAGATATCTGCGGTATAACGATACACGCACACCTCCACGCGGTACATACACGTACACCGGGACACGTATAGGTATAGAAATTTATTTGGACACATGTCCTCCACTTTGCACTGCGCGCGGGTGACGGCGTGCCCCCGCTGCACGCTCTACGCCGCTCGCGCTCGGCTTATTAGGCCGTATTACAATATAATCAAAGGTTTTCGGTCAATTATCCCGTTTTAATCCTCGATAATTACACCCAGATTCCAAACCCAAATACATTCTAAATTCAAACGATTCGACAGAGATTCGAAAAAGGTGAGACGGACTAATTAGTCCCATTCCGATGCTCAGGTGTTGTATTATTGTCCCCTGCTCCCCTACTCCCCTTCTCCACCCATACACCACTTCCGGGCTACACCTCCTCCTCGGTGTTGGTAAATCCGTCGACGATATACCTGCGTGCATCGACACGCTACACGCACACGCACACACACACACACACACAGCCGAAGGAGCAAAGGACTCTGGTCGAGGCTCAGGCGTTAACCATAGACGCGTTACGAGATGGGACAAGGGAGCTGAAGGAGAGGACCCTATCTTATCGAGGGAGAAGTTTATAGCCCGACCGAGTCTAATTGGGTGAGAAATCATCGGGCACTCCTTTCTCCTGGCGCATTCAAAGACGGCACTAATTCACGATCGGTAGATTATTGCCAGCGAACCAAAAAAGTACGTGAAAAACTCCGAACTCCGAACCGCGCGATCTCTTCTGTTACTCTAGTTGCTACACTACGCGAGACATCCTCGTTTCCCGGTGTTTTCACGCGGGACGTGTATCTGGTATTCAGTCTCCAGTCTTCAGTCTGCTGGAAATGTTCGCTCGAGCAAAGTGGTTAAATGAAAAAGTTTTGGTTTTCGGAGACAGGGCACTTTGTCGGTGATCCGACTGCTCGGGCTCTTCGTTATATCCACTTGGAGAGGCTTCACTAATTTTTATACTTTTTATTTTTTCAACTCTTCCCGTTCTCTCGTCTCTGCCTCATTCTACTGCTCGAGCTCTCCTTGTATTCTTCTTTCATTTCAATTTAGTTTACCCGCTCAGGCGAACGCGTCCCGTAAACCCTTCTCCAAACTCCACAACGTCCGACCTCATCCCTCGCCGTTTGCACCGCGACGAGGACAAGATTATATTAACGACGTCATTCTTCTCGTATCCAAACTGACTTACGACTCGACGCTCTTGCTCTTCGACAACTCTTCCATCCGGTTAATCGGTTTCCTCATTTAGGGGTATAAACGAGACCGAAACAATAGTAAAGAACAGAGTTCAAAATCAAACGATTCGGTGTATAAATCGTTAGAAATTATCGTCGTCTCCCGGGTAGAAGAGGGCGAGAGGTGCGGAGCTCCGGAGCGGGCAATATCTCATTGAGAAAGAAGTAGGTGACTTTAATGTGCCCGCGTTGGATATGCCGGTGAAACGGTCGACGTGGAGGAGGAGGCCCCCGGTCAGATCGTTAATCTTTCCACGCCGATCGGCCTCCGATAGTAATTGTTACGTTCTCAGTTCTCGCGCCTCATCCTCATCCTCATCCTCATCCTCATCCTCATCCTCATTCTTCTTCTTTTGTCTCGCGTAGCAATTTTCAAAAATTGCCCGACTACAGGGCTACTTGCAGTTTTCTAACCACAGAGTGCAATGTTGCAGATTTCAACTTGAACAAACAGTCGTTCGATACTCGCCGATATTCCCAATTCCCGGTAAACCCGGACTTGTTCTTTTTCACCCTGCATGTGCAGTTTGCATTGATCGTTCGCGCCAATTCACAGGCGCTTAGATACCGGTGTGAGAAAAATCGCAGTATTTTTTATTTTTCAAATTCCTTTATCCCGTCTCACAGCGCTGCAGAACGTGACGAGCGAATTAGTCTCGCCAAATGAGTTCTGCCTCGTTCGAAGGATTTAACTTCTGATCGATTTTTATACCTGACTCCCGCAGGAACTTTTTCGCTTCTGTTCGGCTTTTTAAGAAAGAAAAAAAAAAAAAAAAATTGACGATATTCATTCTTTTTTTCTCCCCTTATATTCCCTGCCTTCCTCCTCCTTTCTTTCGTTCTTTCTTATTCCCTTCCCTGACAATCGGTTAGCACGAGTCAATCGTTTTATACAGGAATACTATAAAGAGAGAATCAGGTGTATAATAGTAATAGACTTATAATGGGCGATGAGGTACACGCAGGTACGGAACTGGCTATTCATAGAATTTTCATGTTGTTAATAGAAAATCGACGCGGAAAATATATTCAATTAGAGAAATTCTGTATTCAAGTATCGAATTCATTTTTCTACTGATAATTGTCTTTGAAATCATTACGACTATGTCATTTTCTTCTTTCTTCTTTCTTTGGGTGACTGAATTTTGGTATTTCATTGCCACCGGTGCAGTTTTTGTGAAAGTTAAAAAAAAAATAAGAAATAAAAACTCTGCCCTCTCGAAATAAGCCGCATGCAAATGATACACGCTCTTGTCACATGAATTGAGACACACCGCATATAACCGCGAGGCCGTTTGTTCAAACGATTTGGAGGAATTTTGTGTTATTATTTTTTTCTTAATATTCTTCTACATTTCGCCTAAAAGCGACGGCATGTTACGTTGCGTTACGTAAACTCGTCAATGCTGCAGCTTTATACTCGAATAGAAGAAGATGGGTATATACGTATGCAGATGTAACAAACGTTCTACCTACCACGTTAAACAAGCAGGTACATTACACACCTTCCAAATATTTATTTTTGCTCTTTCGGCTACGCCGATTGGTTGCGTGAACGACAAACTTGTGACTATCGTTCTACAATATGGCGGCATAAACGGGCGCGAGCGTGTCGACGGAATATTTTGTTCGTAAATTATCATATACCTACCTAACCATATATATATATATAGTATATGTACGGACGTGAATGAATATGAGAAATTATTTGATTCTTTATTCTTTATTATTATTATTCTATTTTTTCTTCATCACTTTCTTCAATTATTATTATTCTCTTTTATTCAAGTTTTGCAAATTTCATTACCTCACAGGTGAACAAAACCTGCGTTCAGGACTAGCTCTGATGTACAAGTATTCGCCAATAGCACCCTAACGAATAAATACAATTTTATTTATACATTCAACAGTATAATATCATAGTTATAATCGTTATATAATATTTCGCAGTAGCTCTCAGACGGAACCTTCGCTTCGTATACGTCAAGTATAATAATTGCAGTGTGGGCTTATTTCTATAATATCTATACAAATATAATAGGTATACCGTTGTGTATAATATGTATATGTATATGTATATGTATATGTAATATATCACTTTTGAAATGCGAAGAGCGGAATACAATTGTTACACTTATATATATATATATGATAGTTATAATAACGATGATGATAATACGATAACGATAAAAATCGCTACATTATTACCTCATGTATACAATTACGCGACCATATGATATTTATATCTACAATTATTACAGGTATGATAATCGATAGTACAACATAATAATCATAATCGTGACAATAATATCAATATCAATAATGAAAAATCATACAATGGTATTAACAATAATAATAATAATAATATTAATATTAATTGATATAATGATAATAATGATAATAATGATAATAATAAAAACGATTGAATCGAGTGCGTAGAGTGTAGCATATTAGCATAGGTATTAGCGATCGTGTTTGGTCAGCTCGAGGGGCTGCTGGTCCGGCCAGGGTTCCCTCCATGCGATCGGCGAGGGCGCGTCCTGGTCCGAGTCCTGGACGTCGATTTCCTCGTCCGAGTCCATGGGCTCGTTGTCGACGCTCTGCCGTTGGAGGGGGGTCGGTGTTCTCGCCGCGTTGTAATTGCGGGATGAGGTGTTCGAGCCGTCCGCCGCACCGCCAAATACGTGGGCGGCCGAGGGTGCGTTTTGAATCGTGGGGGACGAGTCCCCGACCAGCTGACTTATCATACGAAACGCGCTCGGTTTTCTCTCGGGTTGACTGCAGTGCGATGCGACTCCGCCACCGCCACCGCCACCGCCACCCGATTCTACAAACGATCTTTGGGAGCTCGGGGGGACGACGACGGTGGCGCCGTGAACGGCGCGGAACGCGCTATGCTCCCCACCCATTCCCCCCGCAGGGGTTGTTACTCCTGCCGAGGTTATACCAGCTAACGATGCGCCCCCCCCTGCAGTACGGGTCGAATCTATACCACTTCCCGATACTGGGTGAGGAGGCGGCGAACGTTTTAGTAGGTTCATGCGCTGGTGACGCCGCCATTTTGCTCGTCTGTTGGAAAACCAAACCTAAGAGTCACAAGGGTCGTTAGAATGATTTTCAGCCGACTTTCTTCACGCTGTTATGACCGGACCAGATTTTAAGCTTTCGACTCATCGTCTTTCGCGTTGAACCGATTGCAGCCCTCGACCAACGAACAAAAAAAAAAAGCGAAAAACTCGGGGGAGGGGAATAACGAGTGAACTTGGTCACGGATTCTTACCTGGACTCGCGCCTCGCTCAGCGACGTCTTCGACGCCAGTCTTTCGCGCGTCGACACGCAGGGGTAGTGGGACCGTTCGAACTCCTTCTCGAGTTCCTCCAGTTGTTCGGGGCTGAAGGTCGTCCGGTTTCTCCTGAACTTTGGCTGTTCCGAACCGTCGAGACTTCCATCGTCGTTGTCGCCATCTGATCGTACAAGTTTTCTTTTAACCCCCCGCCGCGTGACCGATAAATTCTGACAAAGACGATTCGACAAGACGTACCCAAGTATCCTCGCGTGAGCGGGTCCGAGCCGTGAAGAGCGTGGTCGGGACTTCCGCTGGAGCCACCGCCGGGACTCGGCGCCGGCGGAAGGAGGACCGAACCCCCCGTGGACATGGGTGGAAGCACCCAGGGGTGCGCGCCACCCCATCCCGGTATGTGGTGCGGGTGGTGGTGCGGCGAATTGAAGTAGTGGTGGGGCCCCGCCGCGTACAACCCGTAGCCCGCGGCCCTCGCGAATTCCGCGGCCGCTCTTTCCGCCGCGCGGTTCCTCAGGATGCGGTTTATGCTGCTGACCGACGGTGCCGTCGCGTTGCTGCATACTCCTGGAACCCGACGACCTTGTGCTTTAGTATAAAAGTGCTTTTCTCTCTCTCTCTCTCTCTCTCTCTTCAACGTCCAAGGATTTTCTCTTACCTTCGGAGATGAGCCTCTCCCGGATTTCCCACGCGAATATTGTCGGGTTTTCTCTTTTGTACTGTTCGATTTTCGCCACCACGGCCGGGGTCGCGACCTTTGGTTTGCTGCCACCGATCAGACCCGGGGGTCTCAGGGTTCCTGGAACAGATCGACGAAGAAAATGAAGAGCAATTTATGGACGGTCGGAATCTATTCGTGTGTATAGCGTAGGTATAGTTCCTGTTGTCTTTGATGAGATACCGACAGGCATCGCAGAGGGTAGAATCGACTGCTTCGAGGCCTAACAATGTTAATTTTTAATCACGACCCGAGGTGAAACTCAGACGAAGAAGTACGCGGAAGGTATAATTGCAGGCACGTACCCCGAGTCTCTGTTAATCGCTCGAATTTCGCTACGTCATGTATAATCATCACGGATTACTGATTGTGCGATTAATTATTTGAAGAGGCTATTTCCTCCGTTTATACGGTACGATATAGATATAGATATTTTTATCACTTCTACAGGAATTCGATACCATTTTTCATTGAAAACCTCGTCAATATTATCAACGCGTGCGTGGATCGATAATTCACACCACTCGCAACGCTGTATGCGTTACTCCGTTATATCACACCGATATACGAGTGTGATTCACTTTTTTCATTCATATCCCGAGGGGCTTTTAGATTTACATTTTATCGCGTGATGCAATTTTTTATCTCCGAATTTATTCGTACTTGCTATATACTGCTATACGGATATAATTTGACCGATGTTACAATAACCGCCGAAGATCGTTATAAAAAAAAGTCTCTCTTCATAACAATCCGTGTATTTTCGAGAATTGAACAAAAATGTAGAAAAAGAAAAAATTCTCGACTCTCACGGTGAACGAATGAAAAATAATTATTAAAAAAACGTCGATATTTCGAATGAAACTGAAGATATTTAATAGTCGTTTTGGTCTTTCTCTCCCCGCAGTTTGCGGATGAATATTTGTTGATTGAATGACAGGTTTAATCTGCCCGCGTGAATCGTTGAAATTTTGATATTACGGTTAATAAAAGCAAACGAAGCAAATGACGCGTCCGCGTGATCATGGCGAGGAATTTCCTTGGGGCATTTTCGAGCTACCCGAGTTGAGTCGAGCCCTAACCAAAACCATTAGACTCGGACTGGTATCGGTGATCGAGAGAGACACGCATAGGCAAATACACGCGTGGGTACCTACGTGAAAAGCCTCGTATGGACGGACCTCGGCATATATAATATATAACAGAGAAAATACATATTCGAAGACCGCCGTTTACTCACGCACGGTGGTTCGGTTCACCCGTGGGAGAACACGCGATCCCATTTTGCTGGCCAAAGCGTTCTTATTATTCTGATTCTTAATAATAATTCTATAACAACCAATAATTGCTTGGCTCTGGCTGCGCCTCTGCATATATTATTACTACAGTTTCTTTTTTTATCAAATTTTTGTTTTTTTTCCACTATATTATTGCTCACATCCGCAGCTCTTCTCTGCACGACGAGTAAACGAAGCGACTGTAGAAACGATTCTCCATACGCTCACGTGTATTGCGATTGAAATTCGACAAATTAAATTCCCCCCGCTGCTATTTTCTCCTGATCTCTACTTGACCGAAGGTCTCAACCCTAGGGCCTTCTTATGTATACCGGAAGTAACGCTATCTGGTCGCTTCGCGCTCCCCGTACGGGAAAATGAGAAAAAAAGAACGTTACAAATGAATTCATCGCTTTATCCCCCGGACGATCTGGGCGTTCAGGTATCTGGCAAATGGCTACAGTTTAGCCTAATGACGTTACGGTAAACGCTTCTTTCCGGTATAAGAAAGGCACCCCTTCGTCCGTTGTTAGAACTCATTTGTGTATCATCGTATGGCACATGCGTACGCGTGAACTGTGAATGAATATGTCAGTGGCTCGTCAAGGTACCGCCGAGTGTGACTGCGAAATGTCGAGAGAATCGAGATTTTGTACTGACAATAAAAAAAGTAGAAAAACAAAAGAACCGCGACGCGAATTACGTGTTTAGATCGGGTGTATGCCTCGACGCGATTTCTATGGCTTCCTCCGAAGGCGCGTTCGCACATCGATTACCTACTCGTGTCACAGTTCTTCGTCTCATCGTCAGCTTTGTACCTCGACTGCCTTCACGCTGCGGGCTTTTTGATGACACCGACTCGAGTCGATGTAAACTCGATTACAGTCACATGCCGGCGAACGAGGGATTCAATCGGACCCAGATTTATAGAATCTAAGTGACCCGATTAGATCGCTCGTTTCATTCTAATTGGGTGAATTTTTATCGTTCGTGTTTTCTCTTCCTCGCGGGGAACGGCAACGGCAACGGCAACATATTTTTCCAACTTTTTGTTGTTACTCGTTTATTTCATGAACTGACGCCGAAAGTCGTTACCCGGGAGAGTTACCTTGTTCCTCCGATGCTAAGGAGAGTCGTAAAGTGTTGCGCCTCGGTGCTTAAGTATCGTAATATACCCTACATATTACGTACTATATAACGACCCACCTACAGCCACAGCCACAGCCACAGCCACAGTCACAGCTACGCACGTACAGAAGAATCGAACCTCCTCCATCCTGCGAAAATCATCATCTTACCGGGATGACGCGAGACGATCAGGTTATAGAAATTAGAAATGTGGCGCTGCCCGCGGCCGCGCGAGATGTGCCTGTATTATACCGTCCAGTGTCACGGAACCTGTACTCGCTCAATGGGTTTATACCAGGGGCAAGGGGGAAGCTCGAACACCGGTAAGTGTCTACTGTGCCGAGTGTGTACACTGGTGCGCTTTCAGACGGGTTCGCTTTTCATATGGAAACTAGCAATCGCTTATTATTGGTCGAAGCGTTCAACGGATGTGTCATCGCGTGGCGTCGCAGCTCCGATACCTGCAGCCCGTAACGCGCGTTGCGGGCGTAACGCGGAACGACTCTGGAATTTATATGGGCATGTGCTCGCCGCGTCACAATCCAAGTCCCAAAGAAATATCGAGGAGGAGATGAGGATAATGAGAAAAAAAGAAAGTGAAAGAATTTCTCGCTGCTCGATGGTAGCGATGAATGAAATTATAACCATGGTGCAGGCAGGCCTTTTCCTTCTTGTACGATTGTTGCACGTCGTTTATTCGTCTATTCGTTTATATTTGAAGAGCTGAACCCGTACTTTTCCAAGTTTGTCGAAAGTACGGGTCGACCGTCCTTCACCACGCTTCGACGACTACTATTGGTTCATTTTTACGTTATTATTGTTATTATTTTTTTTTTATTGATTCCATAGGGTATTATTATATGAATACATCTGACGGAGCGAGTATAACTGTACGGTAATTTTATATGAACTACCGCGATGAAGCGTGGAGAATTTACTTGTTAACCAAGTATTTACAAGCGAGTTAGTCCGCAGTTAAGAAAAAAAAGGAAAGAAGAAAAAACGAAGAGGTTACTTTTCTCAACTGTTCGCCGAGCCTGAAGGAGATCGTAAATAACATCGAGTTTATGCTCGCGAGTAAATTCGCGAGTGTTCGTAAAATCTCATTCTCTCCATCTCTCTCATTACATTTTGAAGGGTTTTCACGTTACTTAGGTCCGCTGTCGGGGTGGAACGGTATACTGTTCTATATAATCGAGGAATATTACCGCACCGCAGTTGTCTTCCACGTATATTTACCGCATATACCTACGACTTATCACGTGTACAACGAAACACACGTTCAGTAACAGCTAAAATTCCTCCAACTGCAGACCATTGTATCGGTCTATGGTTAATTAAAACGTGTAATCCGATTATTAATTGTAATCGCCAACAACGAGTGTTCAACCGAATAATAAGCCACATGTGCATCTGCAACACGACGTATTCGTAATTAGATTAAATTATTCTTACTTTTGTCTCTTATCGTTCGGGGCGATGCTCAGAGTTCTTTTCTGTACGGCTAATCGATTCCCGCACCACGAAATATTCTTCCAAATTCATTGAAAGGACGAATCAATTCAAGGAGCGCGAGAATTGGAGGAGGATTCCGTACGTATGGATCGAGGCAACCTTGTATGGTTATCTTCAGTGCTCGATATCGAGGAGGTAGGTACATAACTGCCGAGAGCAGCCGTGTAAAACGTACAGTGAACTACTTTGGGGCGTAGTAAAAGCGTAAAAGCCGAACGATAACTGGTCGGTAAATCGAGATTCCAATGGTCACTTTGGTGTCTAGTTATTATATACATATAATCCGCACACGGGCGCAGGACGTAGGTCGTCGCGGTGTCTCGGAGTCAAAGATGAAGAGATAAAAAGGAAAAACCAAATCCAAAAAGGTTTCTCGGATGCGATGCTTCTGAGGCTCTTATAATTCCCGAGAGCATGATGGACCGATTTCCGCCGTTGCAGTTGGACCGTGGAATCTCCGGAGTACTTTTCCTTTTACGTCGGTCACCGCGTGGCGCGTTGTCACTGTCCCCGCGATACACCTTTTTTTAAACCCTTTTTCACCAAATGATATCTTTCCGCGCTCGCCCCAACCGAACCTACACCTTCAGCTCCAGCTTCGCCCCGAGTGTGGGACAGCTTGTTCTCGCCTCCGTGTTGTTAACTCCAGCCCCTTGTTTGCATCGGCTCCAAGATTTATTACTCCGCCGATATACGCTCCACCACCGGAGCCTTTGCGTCCGCTGCATAAGCAACCCGCGAGCGGAATTGAATTTATTCCCAAAAGTTGGAACAATTTGGAACATTTCGCGTTATCGCAGGGGACCCCAATTCTGCGCTCAACCGGTAATTAATTACTCTAGGGGGTGATTAATCGACTTTATTCGTACCATCTTTCCGGTGACTGAGAATTTTCGCGTAGTTATCACGTACTTTTTATCTTCTGTTTGTTGTTTTGTTTTTTCGAATGAAGACATTACCGCAGAGGGAGCTGCACTCGGGCGGAGGGTAGACCTCCGAACGGTATTTTTACGAGCAGGCTCGTAAAGTTAACGAGGAGCGAGAACCAAGGAATTGCTCTGCAGGCTTCGAACCCGGGATGATCGTGCCTTCACCCTGCACCTATATCCAACTATCTTGCGCTTATTTTACTTACTGACCTTATATGTATACCTCTCACGTGTCTCTCAGAAACACACGCTTTGCACCACGGCAGCGTTGCGCGAAAGGACCTCCTTCTCCTCGTATCGCGACGAAAGGGAGAATGTTAATCGCACCAAACTTTTACCTATAATACTGGAATACCAAACAAATGTTTCACTCACACAGTACCGCATTGTACGCTTGTATAATAAATTCTTGTTTGCAGGATTAAGTACCTAACTAAGTATAATTACCGTATTTACGCGGATATGAATAATTAACCCCGATCAAATAGTTTGTATTGTCATACAAAACGATGGAACAAAAGAGAGCTGCAGCGAAGATAAACGCTACGTGCCGGGCGGACACAGGTTTCACCCATACCACAGTCCGCACTCGCACACCAACGCGATCCTCACTTTGCCCGCATACCTATACCTATTGGTCTGATTAATTTGTGCAGAACACCTGTGTTCATAACCACTCAAGACGTCCTTAATTTACAATAAATAAGACTACATTCGAAATAGAAATATTCTCTCATCTAATATGCAGTAGCTCGACTAACGACGTCTTTACACGACCCTAAATTCGGGACCAGCAAATTACGCCTCGAAGTAAAACATTCGTCAATTGTAATTGTCCGCGAACAAGAAGAAAAGGACGCTCCAGGCACTGCGCTGCGGTGACCGATGTGCGGGTCCAAAGGTTCTAAACGCCCACAACTCGATACAGTTCAGTTCAGAAAAGAAGCCCGTGCCGGTATGAGGTATGAGGTGTCATTAGTTTAGCAATAATACCAATCGCCTATTAGCTGCTGGCCCGATATTTCCGATAGCGTAATCTATACCGACGTCACATTTGTGCCGCACGCGTCTAGGCGCGATACGTCGCACGGTTTATCTTTCCGACATGGAATTATCGCGAATTAATGTTTCACGGATTGGTTATACAAGGCGCTAGGTATATCGGCGGGGGGCGAGGGGGGGCGATAGTTATTAAGACGTTGACGTTGATCGTTCCCGCAGCCTTCGTCGGGATATATTTCTACAAGAGTTACATATCGTATTGAATATAATTAAATGATTAATATGAAGAATGTACGTCGATTCGATATCTCTCGTGTTTAACGAGCCGCTTAAAAACCACACGTCAATCTCGACCGATAGAGACTCGTTCTGTTTGTACATTTGCGTAATTAGCAATTAAATACCAGAGAAGCGAGGAATTCGATCCGGATAATTTATACGCTTCTCTATCTCACCGTCATTATCACTCCTCTTTGTCGATCTCCTCATTATCGATATGGGAATCGAATCTTACCGCAGTCGCCCTCCTTCTTCGATAATCCGACAATCATAGAAGAAACTTACCCAGAAGCTTGGTGACCACGGCGCCCTGCTGGTTCAACGAAAGCACGTGGTTCGCCAAATCGTTGTAGTGCCGGAGGGCACCCAGCCCGTGCGACAGCTCTAGAAGTCTTTGTCGCGATGTTACGCTGCCAGGATTAACTCCGCTGCTGGTTCCGAATAGATTCGGTCCCGCTGTACCACCGCAGCCGATCCCTACCCCTGTGAAATAACGATCGGAATAGATTGGTTAGTTGTCAAGTAACTTGATGGCCGTGTCATTACTCTGCCTGGTAATTCGTGAGCCGATCATTTTATAGAACATAGAGTGTGAAAGTAACGTTTTATCCAATTCTCATTCCATTGTCTACGAATCGCTGGCGTCGTAGTTGCAAAACGAGTCTCATGCAACTCGCCAAGTTCTCGCAGTATTCTTTGTTGGGGATGGTAATTGAAGGGTGCGGCGCAACTGACCATTACCGAGCAGGGTTATGCGACCGATGATTTCATACTTCACTATTCAGCACACAGCAGCGAAGAATTGATATCGCGTAGGCGGAGAGGAGGAGGAGGTACGCAGGGGAGTTGCGATACCCTCAGCCCCTGGATGCCTATGGGGAACCGTATTATAATCGATACGACGAGAACGAGTACCTCGCCTCTCGCAGGTAGGTACGACATCCGCGGTGGTGACGACAAAGAGAACCCTGGCTTTTACGCGTTATACCTTTGTTTTCCAAGTTTTTATTCAATCAATAGAATCGTTTAACCGGGTTCCAGTATTCCGCGAATGGGTGTATAATTATCACCTTTTCTAAAGAATCGAAAAAGCAGCTTCTAATTTGCCGAATTCTCATTGAGTCACGTTGAGTCACTTCTAGATCCTTCTTCTTCTTTCTTTCTGTCGTACCGTAGCGGATAGCTGGCCGCGAGATAACGACAGGCGACGAAGAAATGAAAATTGCGAGTCAATAAGCAGCTGCGAATAAAGTGATAAAAGTTTGACGGCTGTAGAGCGAGGAGTAAAGAAAGAATGATCAAAATCCGAGATTGATAATCGCGCAGATGCGGGTTCTTCGAGGTATCAGCTAAGTTATAATGGAAGAAGTAACGCACATAGTATGCACGGCGCAGCAATTGCAGAGCGTCATTTAGCTGCATTCATTACCCTGCGACAAAGAGCGCGCGGAACCGAGATGATAAACAGTCAAGTCAGCCAGCGAAGTGAGCAGAGGTACCTAACGTTTGAATTGAATGAAAAGTGAGACTGAGAATTTTCAAGATACGTATAATGAGAGAGCTCCTTCTGTTTCTTGTATATCTCGCGGGTGCAATAGCTTTCATCCGATACACCACCGATACACTGTAATAATATCACGTCTGTGTGTTTCGAGAGCGGTACGGCGGTTATCACCGCGCTGTTATATGTAACCGTTTAGTGACAATAACTTGAACGTGGAATTTCCTTATAAATATCAAGATTGCACAGGGTTCGACACTTGTACTTAGGAGAAATAGTGACACTTTATTTCTTGATATTGGGTTCGAAAAAGTACTTTTCGACAAAAATTAGCCAATTTCTACAATAAACCAACGTTCTCGAACTCCCTTCTTAATATTTGGAACGTTCTCTCGGTGTAACAGTTTTTTTTTTTTCGAACGTTTGTAAAATCGTTGAGGATATACGCGTCTACCGGAGGCGAATCGGTGTAACCGGATAAATTCCTTGACGAAGCCGATGAAAAATAATATCATTCTAAAACCACTAATAGAGTTCGACGGTAGCTCGGTTCGCGGTCTCTCAGCGGGGTAGGCGGGTATAATTACGTTGCCATGGGCTACGGACATCACAACGAACATTTTTCAAACGTTACGATTTCCGATTGTTACTCCTTACGGAGGTGAGCTAAGCGATTTACGACTCGATAAGCGCTAGTTCAGGACAATAACAATAAAATTAAGTCCGGGTTATACCGAGCGGAGGATTCTGCGAGGATAAAACCTCGCCGGCACCGGCAGCGCACTCTACACTTTTACGGTTTGCTTTGCACTAATACCATAGAGCAGGAAGCTGCCCGGCTGTAGCTCCGATTGTAGAATGTAGATACAATAAGAAAATAGCGACGATTAGAGGTAAGTAGCTCTCGTTCCATTACCCCCGCGTATTTAATTATCCAGATCTCGAACCCGGACGGTTGTTGGCGTATAACTTTGACGGATCTTACATTCACACATCCGTTCAAACTCCTCCTAATCACCGGCTGTCCGAGAACGGTGCTTTCATTTCTATACAGTGGATTTGTCTTCACGCGATCCGCATCACGCAACGACTATCATCGACGTTCACCCCGCCAACGAGCTTTCTTTCAAAATTTCATACTCCCTGCGTGAAAATCTTTGCTCGATATATTTGTGCCGCACAAGAAACGATTACCGTCAACCACCGCGATGTCTGACGATGAGATAACGTCGGGATATTATTAAATTACAGTGGTTTGCTTGTACGCTAGGGGAGGGGAGGGGGAACAGGAAAAGACTGTCTTCCCCTTCTCCTTCGTCTCACTCAATGTATTCGAACATGTGTTACATGTGTTAAATTACACGCGGTACCGGGTCAAATCCAACTGCCTACACCGCGATCTTGAATCTCCCCCAAGTTTTCCTACCCCTGTTTATCGTTTATCGCACTTCCGAGATCTCTTCTTATCTCTACGTGTTATAGGCACTCTATTTTTCCACACGGTTATAATGACACGGTGCGTGACTAATTTATTATCCTCCCTCGTTAACGCATCTGCGGAGGAGTAGCTGAGAAGGGGTTTCGGATTATTAAAATCATCCTTCTCGGGCGGGGATATGAATTCAATTTGTTAAAACGCCCGGACCATGCGTTTCATTCGTATACGTCGTGGCGGTCTGTTAGCCCCGTCTGTTTCTCGGCATTGGGGTTAGAGCCGGAGCAGAGAAATTTCTTGTTACTCCGAGTAAGATGTTCGAAGGAAGAAGATGTAGAAGTAGAAGAAGAAGAAGAAGAAGAAGAAGAAGAAGAAGAAGAAGAAGAAGACGAAAAAGTGGCCGCTAATGCCTGGAGCTCTTGTAGCTCTGTTAGCTCTGTTAGCTCCGTGTATAGCTATACTCGGGGGGATAGCTAATGAGACAAGTGAGCTATCGTCGGAAAGCTCCGAACCAGACCTCGGGCGAGGCGCCAACAAAATAAATGTCGTCGCTTTCCGTATCCTACGCCAAAGGACGACGTTATACGGTGGCGGGACCGGTTTTCGGTCCGATACTCCGTACCTACTGTTGCTACTATTCGGAGATATGCGCCGGAAAACTACCTCATCCACTCAACAAACGATCGGAGATGGGACGGGAAATAAAACAGATAGACGAGGATTAAAAAAAGGACAATACGAAGGTATCCGTATTTCCAGGCGTTAATAAAACGAAACGACCATCCCGAGGCACTGCATATGAGATATCCGAAAATGGAATTTCTTCCGTACGAATGATTTCACGCTTTCGAGATTCTGTATCCCGTGCCGTCGGCATAACGCCACTCGCGAATCGTCGAATTTTCAAACAACATCGAGAGATTGAAATTCGTGTCTTCGCAGCTAGGACGAAGATGTGTCGGTGAAGTATCGACTGCGCAGGTGTATAATAGAGGCATGAATCGGCAGATCTATGATCTCTAATTACCAGTCATCGTTACACGCAGGGCGAGTATATTTCCTATGATTCGAAGTGAGCTCTCGTTGCTCCAGGTCTATCAATATGTATTAGCCGCGAGATTTTTTTTTCTCTTTTCAACGAAGAAAGAAAATTCGAGAGACTAATTCCTATAGAAATGGGTAAATATATGAAATTAACGTAGCGCCACGGTCATAAATCTCCGGTAGTTTTGACATCCGAAGTCATATCTAGGAGTTAATATTCCCGCGTCAAAGCATAGGTATAGTGAAGTGTATAGAACCGTGTTTCTTTGCAGGTCTAATTGTCAGTACTCGGACGTATAGGCAAGGTGAAATGTCGTTTTTAGAGAACCGAGCGACACGCGGTATTTGTTGTGTATGAACCTTTGTTGTAAACCATCCTCCGTACAAGAGCGCAGTTTATGTTATACAAGGCACGTGCAACGCGCGCTATAGGATCCGCTGGCTGCTCCCTGGGTGCCTTTTAACTTTTACCTCTTCAACTTCGGCTTCACCGGCTCTGCCGCGTACGGCACGACGGTGATACGCGAGGAGCAGGATATACAGAGGAGGGCACACAAAGACGCGTGACTCGAAATGAATAGGAAACCCACCGGTGGCAGAACAATTCATCTCGCGCTTAACGCCTCGCCTCGCGTCGCGTCGCGTCGAAAGAAACGGAGATGAGGCGCGGGACGTTGCGCTAACGCGAAGTGAAAACCTTTTATTCTTCGACTCCGACTCGTTCTCAGTCAGTGTGCATCAATGCAAAAGACGACCGCCATCGCCTCCACCGGCACTGATCGCCGGAATGCCCGAGTGTCCCCTCTTCGTATTATGTTCCGACTTGACCTGTACCTTTCAGCTCGGACTCTGGTTCGAGAAAATTTTATGCTTTGATACGATTACGTCCCACCTTTGTCTCTTCGCCGGGCAAGAAAAGAAGATCGGATCGGCGGTAGCTCAAGAACACTTTAGGACTCTTCTCGAGTAGTTTTCATTGACGTGAAAACGTGGAAAGTCTAGACTCTGGTGTACGGTGTAGAAAAAAAATTAAGTCCGGAGGCGATGAACAATAAACGCGACTATTCTTTGTCATGAAAATTATGGTCCGACCCTCGTCACGGTGGTAATTTACCACCTTTGACCCAGTCACGGTTCCTACGGACTGCAGTTGGGACGCTGGGTCCGGGCCTTGATTAATGCCTCCGACGTAAACAATGGGGCCGAACGTCTCCAGCGGCTAATTACTTGCGGCCGATAAAACGGTCATAAAAACCGCGCTGCGGTCTCCTGCGGTTTCCTGCGGCTCGGCAGCGGCCCGCAGCATCCGAGACGAACCCGCGCAATCCTAATCCCAATCTAAAATAAAACCTTGGCCCACGCTAGGCTGGTTTCCAATCTACAATAATGAATTTGGACTAACCATCCAGCAGAGTCGACGGTGGTATCACGTTGATCTGGTGATGGGCCGACGGAGGCTGTTGCGCGGGGTGCGAGGAGTGCGGAGGAGAGGGTGGTTCCCAGGGGCGATTAACGGTGACGCCATTGCTGGGTGTCGGCGGTCCATCGTCGGCGCAACATTTCACGGTATTGTTGTTGGTAGAGTTTGAGTTTGATTTGATGCTCATTGTCAGTTTGGAAGATGAGTTCGAGCACGTGTTCAACGACGGCGGCATCGAGAAGCCGGATTCCGGGTTCGCGGTGCCGGTACCGATCGCCGGTGAGGTGTTGTTCACGGTGTCCACGACCATTTTCTCTTCCGCTGCGGTTCCCGAACCAGATTTAGTCACACAGCCAGTGGGCGTAGCGACGCTTCCACCGATCATCATCACTCGGAAATCTGAGGGTGTTCTACCTTCTCCCCTTTTCACCGGGTTATCTTTATCCCGCGCGAGTCTTTGAATCTCGACGAAATGATCGCCACCGGTCACTTTACCCCCCCAACACTCGTGTCAGTCCGCGAACGACGGCTCACGCTTGTCACAACGATCTATCATCATACGTCGGGTCCTCGTGACTCTGCACACGCACGTATACCCGATGCGCGGCCACGCGCTCACACACACTGCGGTTTCACTTGAACATCGGGGTACACACACACTGACGACGAGGATGAGGATGAAGATGAAGACGAGGACGAGGACGAGGAGGGCTGGTATCGCGTCGTCGATTCAACGGCGCTCGGCGTGTCCCATGACCGTGTTCTATGCAGCAACGGTGACCGTGTCTGGACTCGGTTACGGTCCGCGGAGGTGTTGTTCGTTGTCGCGCACGCGTTATGGCGGAGCAGACGGAGTAGAGTAGTAGCAACGAACGGGGCAGCCACCCTGGGGCGGGTATTGGTTAATATGCTATATGGTATATCTGTGAAACGCTGCTCGCACTGCGCCGGATTCGAGCAGATTGGCTTCCGTTTCGAAGCTCGAAGCGCGCCCAGACTACCTTTCCCCCACCTGCTGGTGCTGGTGCTGGTGCTGCTGCTGCCGCGGCTGCTCCTGCTGCTCATTCTAAAGGTGAGATCAAGATTTAAGGCATTCGAACGGCTACCGCGCCGGACTTGCGTCGGACGGGACCCCGCGCGATGCGCAGTGGGGCGCAGTGGGGCGCAGTGGGGCGCAGTGGGGCGCACCCGGTCGCGAGCACGGGAGTCGGTTCCCTGTGAGCACCGTCTCTAACCGCGGTGCCTACCTACAGCCCCGCGGGGATGTTACTCGGGGGGGGGGGGATCGGGGAGAACGAAGGCTGCCCCGGGTCAGGTTAAAACTTCGCCGCCGCCGCCGCCGCCGACGCGCAACCCAGGCCGCGCATCGCCGCGTCGCGCTCGCTACGCCCCCCGCCCACCGACCATTACCGGAAAATCGACCAATTGGATAACGTCATGGCGCCCATTTGCGCCAAAGCCCGGTTACACACCTTCGTGACTTTGCCGTCACCATCTTACACGGTTCGACGTTGCCCGCGACCTTTTGCCCTCTCGGACCTCGGATACTCTTACCACGCGGCACGCACCTTCCACTTTGCTCGTCTTTGAACAATCGTGGACCGCGTCGCGTCGCGTCGATTGCGCCGTCACGTCGTAGGTACGTGGAATGACGAAATGTTGCCGAAATCCGTAAGAATATGATCATTAATCCGATCGGCTGTGCCGTCACATCACCTCGACACAGGATAATGATACCTACGATGGAAACATTTATTACGGCATGGGCGAAATGTTTACACGGCGATACGGCATCGCGTGCAGACTGCGGTGATGCGGGTTTTTAGCGACATTACATTACTTAGGTATTCACATCATACCTGCGTGTGATATGGGTTTGTGGGCGGAGGTCAGCTATTGTTGTTTCATTATCATTGTGATTTCGCGAGGGGGGTAATTGCACTCGTCGTTTCGTTCCCGATGACGAACGCACATTGCACCTATACTTGGCGAAGGGTTGCAGCGCGCTAGTCAGTCGATGGCACGTAAGTGTTACAGGTATAGGTATAGGTATACGATACGATAACGTGCGTAACGTGGATTTTTACAACTGCCTGGCTACATATTTTTCCACATTATTCAAATATTTTCACGGCTTGGTAGGAGCTCCTGCTCCGCCGTCGAATCAAGCGTATGACTGTCATACGCTTCGAGGATAAACATTATTGAACTGCGTGGTTGACGTTTATACAGTTGGCAATACGGGCGCAATGATAATTCTTTTGTTTTCGATCGGAGTGGAAATAACTTGACTCCTTCCAATACAACCAACGCCGCGCGAGATCGGCTGATAAAGTATATCTAATTGAGTTGTACTGCACCACCGGGGATGTTTTTCGTTATTTATCTGTTATCGTAGCTGGATGCGCCTACTACTTACCTCCAGGTACCGTCGTAATTCGAGGAATGATATTCAAACAAAATTTCCGACTATTTGCTGAAAAAAACAACAAAAAATAAATAAATAAATAAATAAAATAAGAAAATTAATAAATAACCAACGCACATGCATTAACTGTACGGTAATTCTATGGTATCCATGTAATATCAGCGTCTATGGAAGTATTATGTATTGTCTTTATTGTAAGTGACTACGTGGATTCGTTGCGAAATGAGTGTTCGGTTATCTAGCTACTTAAGCAGATATGGCATATCTGTAATCATTACTTAATCATTATTCCCTCTCGAACGAAGAATCTTACGGCGAGGAAGCTTATTCACAAGCGGTAGCGGATTATACACCTACGGGTACAGTTCATGAGCGCAGACATGAATTGCAAGAATTTTCTATGAAATACACGACTATATATGTAGGGTAAGGTTGCTATCGATGGACCAGTGGTATATCTCGGGTATGTGTTAGTGCTTGGCGTTGCTATCAGTGCGAATCAAGTCTACCAGTGGCCAAAGAGTGGCCATGTTAAAAACAGTCAGATGGGTGCCGTAGGTGTGCTGAAATTGTGCGAGGTAGGAATTTGCCCTTTCTGATCTTATTTTTCCTAATTTTGCAAACGTGTTTGAACCCTTGTATCGGTGATTTTTCCTAAATCGTGTTGGATGATTATGAAGCTTATACTTCGCTCTTCAAAATTATACCGATACTTTTTTTGGTAGTCTTTCCATCCTGTGGTAGTAGGATAGGTTTATGTGTTGCGATGCGAATTTCCATGGATGGACCGGGCAACAACGCTATGAATGGACCAGTATGGAAGGTATTATTTTTTCAGTTTGTAAGACACTGTTGAGAGCATCTATCGTGGTTGACCCACAATTTGTTTGAAATCTCAAAAATCTATTCATACGTCATCAATTTATCATTTACACCAATATATTAGGTCATTGGATCATTGTATTGTTTTATGTTCATTATTTTAGTGGTCCATCGAACGAGATGGGGTGGTCCATTCATGGAGCAGGGTTGCCATGAATGGACCAAATTCAAAAAACAGAAAACCGGTGATAAATAATCAGAAATTAACAATAACGTTGCTCACTCGTGACTGCTCCGTAGAATAGGTTTCGAAGAAAACATCCACCAGTAGTGCAGGTTTTGCATTTTCGACTCAAAATCCAATTTTTATGACCAACTTTGCTTAGGGGGTCCATCGATAGCAACCTTACCCTATGTTGAAGAAAAAACGCGTTTTAATAATAACGTCGCGAGCTATTCTGCAATCTAGTATACACACTGTTGAAAATATCTTGAAATTTCTTCTACAAACAGGAATTAAATTTACAAATCCTGGCGATTTGAATGGAGTTGATATAAAACATCTTGAAATTTCATATATCTGTGTCTTGATATTGAAAAAACATACCGAGGTTTCAATAACTATATCTCAATTTTGATATGGTTTAATTAAATTTATGAAACTGTTTTGGAGATTCAAAACATACTATGATTCTTTTTTAGTTTTCAGTGACAAAGGTATTTCAGTCAATGATTAATAGTCCATCCAATTGAAAACATAAAATTATCATTCTTCGGTTGCTTCTGCGATATCTTATGGTCCGAGTCAGCAATTATTGTAATAGACCGAATCCATTTCAAATCGGGCAGGCTGGAAATCGTGATGTCACGGAATTTTTTCAAATTAAAATATGTTGTTGTTTGATGAAAAAAAAGCGACCCGTATTTTTTTGTTTTGGAAAAAAAAATCTTGCTACGAAGTTACGGCTATTTGAACATTTAATCGTGCGCTACCAAAGTTCTTGAAAAAGGAAAACCTTTTTTCTTAATAACGCTATATCTTTGGAACGGATCATCGCAACTACTTCATCTTGGTCTCATTTTGTAGGGTTTTTCGCACTCTTTTGTAATTCGAAGAAAAAATCAAGGATTTTTGGAAATTGACGGAATGACGTTCATTTTTCGAAAATTAGGGAAACCCAATTTTCTCGAAAAGTGATTTTTTTATTTTCTCAAAAATTTCACACAATATGTGGGGTGATATGACGGATATGTCCTCTAAGTTTCATCGATGCTAAAACACTGCTTCATATCGAGAAAAAATATTTCGTGCGTCACTGAAATTCGTCAATTCCTGTGCTGGTGTCGACTTTGTGGGCGTCTTTGAGATGTGTACAGATTTTTCGATCCAAATAATATTACTAAAACTTGATACCTGAGGGAGTAAATGACCAAATGCCGTATGATGTATAACATCGTAGACCGAATATTGATCTGCTAATAAAGACTATCACGAAAAAAATACAAAATTAAAAATCAGGGATTTATTGTAGTAATAACAATATCGTATAATAATATTGTTGAGTATGCTTCTATTTTCGTGGTATGGTATACAGTGAGGTATAGGGGATCAAATGTTAAACTGCAACAAAAATGTGAACGGGACAGAAACGCGTGCAAAACGAAAGTAACAACAATGCGGATGAAAAAAGTTTGTAAAAGACAAAAGATGAAAAAAGACGAAAGATGCAAAAAGATTATGGATGGTCGATGTGTCAGATTGTGACCGTTTCAAATGTATGGTTAAACTATCAGATTGTTACCGATCATCGATCTGTCAGGATTAGATTTTGTTTAAACTTTATTTCAAGAGAATTCGAATCAAAATGCGACAGACACAAATATATCAAAACAAAATGCACTAAGAACGAGAGAACAGGTGACATTTTCAATGCCGTCAGAGGCTTGCGTTACACACAAAGTCTGTAGATTTTATCATTATATCATTATTATACTATTATATCATATTTTTTATAGATATAGTATTTATTATTATGTAGTTATGATTATATTATTATTGTACGATATTGTTATTACTACAATAAATCCCTGATTGTAAATTTTGTATTTTTTTCGTGGTATATAGTCTTTCCCTGACTTCTGGCCAGAGCCAAATGTGGATTTTCTCGAGAAAACTTGGACCTGGTACTGGCCAGATACTGCTGGCCAGAGAAAACTTGGCAAATCCGGACCTGGTACTGGCCAGATACTGCTGGCCAGAGAAAGCTCGGCAAAGCCGGACCTGGTACTTGCCAGTGATATCTAGCCAGAGGGAACTCCGCAAATACGGACCTGGTTCTCAACAGTAATATCTGGTCGGGGCAAACTCGGCAAATCCGAAACTGGTACTGGCCAGAATTCTCTTAGATGTAGTGGCCAGATGAAACTCCGCAAATCCAGACCTGGTTCTGGCCAATATTTTCTTAGGAAACCTGGCCGGAGCAAACTCGGCAAAGCCGGACCTGGTACTGGCCAGAATTCTCTTAGATTTAGTGGCCAGATGAGACTCCGCCAATATTTTCTTGGGAAACCTGGCCGGAGCAAACTCGGCAAAGCCGGACCTGGTACTGGCCAGAATTCTCTTAGATTTAGCGGCCAGATGAGACTCCGCAAAGCCAGACCTGGTTCTGGCCAATATTTTATTGGGAAACCTGGCCGGAGCAAACTCGGCAAAGCCGGACCTGGTACTGGCCAGAATTCTCTTAGATTTAGCGGCCAGATGAGACTCCGCAAAGCCAGACCTGGTTCTGGCCAATATTTTCTTGGGAAACCTGGCCGGAGCAAACTCGGCAAAGCCGGACCTGGTACTGGCCAGAATTCTCTTAGATTTAGTGGCCAGATGAGACTCCGCAAAGCCAGACCTGGTTCTGGCCAATATTTTCTTGGGAAACCTGGCCGGAGCAAACTCGGCAAAGCCGGACCTGGTACTGGCCAGAATTCTCTTAGATTTAGTGGCCAGATGAGACTCCGCAAAGCCAGACCTGGTTCTGGCCAATATTTTCTTGGAAACCTGGCCGGAGCAAACTCGGCAAAGCCGGACCTGGTACTGGCCAGAATTCTCTTAGATTTAGCGGCCAGATGAGACTCCGCAAAGCCAGACCTGGTTCTGGCCAATATTTTCTTGGGAAACCTGGCCGGAGCAAACTCGGCAAAGCCGGACCTGGTACTGGCCAGAATTCTCTTAGATTTAGCGGCCAGATGAGACTCCGCAAAGCCAGACCTGGTTCTGGCCAATATTTTCTTGGGAAACCTGGCCGGAGCAAACTCGGCAAAGCCGGACCTGGTACTGGCCAATATTTTCTTGGGATTCCTGGCCATGGCAAGCCCGGCAAAGTATGTTTCGCTACTGCTCAGATTTCTTCCGGATACACTGGCCATATGGTGATCACGGCAAAGTCGGACCCGATGACGATCAGATTTTTTTTTTGATTAACTAGCCAGGCGGATCACGGTAAAGTCTGTCTCGCTCGTGCTCAGATTTCGTCCGGATACACTGGGCATGGCGATTGCGGCAAACTTTGACTCGGTGCGAACCAGTATTCTTCCGGATTTACTGGCCAGAGTGAACTCGGCAAAATCTGACTTGCTGCTGCTCAGATTTCGTCCGGAAACACTGGCCATAGCGTTTACAGAAAAGTCTGACTGAAGCCGGATTTATAATAATCTTGAATCTTGCATCAATTGTGAAATCGCATCCGTGCGTAAAATTATTCTTCAATATTACTTATTAACCGACTTCAAAAAAAGGAGGAGGTTCTCAATTCAGCTGTTTTTTTAATGTTTTTTATTTATTCAACTGTACGTAAATAAATTCTATATGTACGAGTTCTTTCGGTAATTGATTTCGATTGTGAGTAGGTATTTGATAATTGATCTTCTTATATCTGGGTTTGAATTTCTACTTGACACAATTTCTTAATTTTTCAAGTTGCAGTCCGCTCTTTAAGAAATAATCAGACGTACCTATATAATGAGCCGCACGTTTACATAAAAACCTATAATTAATATATATATATATTATATGTAGGTATATATATTAAAATACATCCACGGTTCTTTTTAAGAGTGATGAAAAACATTTGGAATAGTATCATATAGCTATTATTATATTGTTCGTTTTTGCACACTTCATACTTCCTACTATTGTATTCGATTATCAGATAGTTAAGCCGTGCACGTATCAATTTTCGGGAACCACTCGAGTCCACGTTAATCTCGTTAATATTCATTTGCGTGAAAATGAGTTCATATATTTTGCCTCTCATGTGTTAAAATCAGTTCAAATAGAGGATTAGCAATCTAATAAATTTTGTGAAGAGGCAATTGAGATGATTTTTTAAACTTTATTCGATTATTCAGTCATAAAGATTTATGAGAAAATTATTGCTACTAAATGTTTATACCTAGTTAGTTAGTTAGTTTTCGAATGAATGACATTTTTCTAAACAGCGTTTGAATTCCGCGGTACGCGTCTGACGTCACACAGTACCTTTCTCGCGCAGGTGCTACAGTCAACACTGGTTTATCAGAGGAACATGACTGCCGAGGTATTGTGCAGCACCAGTGTGACGTCATATGGTGGTTGAAAATAAATACGTTGTAATTGCTGTACACAGTTGCTAAAAGTATTTATTATTCTCATAGTTCCCGAAAATTGTATTCAATGAACACGCACCTATTTCTCACCGAAATTTGTCGTTTTTCAACCGGCAGAAGCTTCCTCGTTGCGTGTTACTTCTCTGCAATGTAATTTCGACTTCAGCCTAGTCAAGATCGTGTGAAAATGAATACTGATAAAGATAATCAAAGGAGAAAAACTCGAGATCGAGTTCGGAAGCATCGTGCGGTCCATAAAATGCGTGAGATTTCGAGTGAAAGTAAATCTGAGAGTGAAACTCAAAGTGAATCTGAGGACCTGAATGTGATCCTCGAAACTGAAGGTATGTATGTCGACAGTTTTACAGATAGGTTAGGTTAGGTTAGGTTAGGTTAGAGATCTTAGTGAACATGATGCCTATGTTTTATCACGGGGTTTTATTGTTGCATATAATAAGTTCGCCATTTTTGTTCTGTCATTTTGACATTAAAGTAATCGTATACAGCTGCTGCGTCGATCCTTAGATTGTCTATTCGGTTTAGAGCAGTGGCCATTATTTTCGTAGAAAGTGTGATGAAATCGAAAATAAACTCGAAACGAAAAACATTGGTTACACTTGATAATCAAGATAAGATGACGCTATCCAAGTATAGCGAAAACTTGATAAAAAATCAAGCAATATTTGCCTAAAATCTACAGATACGCCATTCCATCGATTCTGTGGTACATTAAGTAATAAATGATTCAACATAATATACCTGAATTTACTAACTTCGAAGATTTTGACAGCAACATTGAGAGCAAATGTTTTTAGCAAGGCATTTACAATTGCCAATTTCCCATAATTCTCTACTCCCCTAACGGTCGCTGCGGCTCTCATCAACCGTTCCGTTATCATGCTAACATGAAGAAGAAATGTTACAATTGAAATTTTCATTCAATAAGGAATTCTTTCATTTGCGTTATTAGCTTGTGGTTCAGAAATTAGTTTATCTCAACTTTCATATGATAGAAACCCTTATTAATAATATCAACTCAAACTAGATTGATTTAGATGAATATAAGTTGACTCTATGCGAAGAAGAATTTCTTGCCAAATTTGAATCGCTCATAATAGCCTCGCCTAGCCGCTTTCAACACCTTAAACTGATTGCATTGTAGGAACCGATGGACAAGAACTTTATTCGCACGACAACATTGCTGAGGACCCATCGGAGTCACCATATCATGAACTAGTGTCACCTACAGATGCAGCTGGTACTGACCTTGATCAAAGTCCTTGTAGTTCACATAGAGCCGATACATTCATACCTGATGAAGAAGCTACAGTTAATGATGGAATGAAAGATACTACAAACCAATCAGCAGACGAGAGTTTCGACGAGTTCGAAGATGAATCTCATGAGATCCGAAGCTGGGCGATAGAAAACAATATCCCACACAGTCAGTTAGACTCACTTCTCCTAATCCTTAGGCGAAGACTGCTTCCTAATTTACCCAAGACTGCCAAAACGTTTTTGAAAACTTCCTCCGCAACGTACGATATCAAAGTAATGGAAGACAGCAATGGAAATCCAGGACAATTTGTATACATGGGAATCGCAGAACAAATTAAGGCTTGCATCAATCCAAAAGCACATCCTACTAATTCAATTGAGATGCAGATTAATATCGATGGACTGCCACTTTTCAAATCGAGCAACGCACAGCTTTGGCCTATTTTGTTCAAAATCGTCCATGAATCAGACATGTATAAACCTCTACCTATCGCCATATATGCTGGTGATGCTAAACCAAAAGACTTGAATAAATTTCTGACTCAGTTTGTGACAGAAATGAATGATTTGTCAACAAATGGTATTGTCATTGATGGAAAACTGTTCACAGTCGGTATCCAATGCTTTATCTGCGACACACCAGCCAGATCTTTCTTAAAATGTACAAAAGGTCACACTGGATACTTTGCTTGTGAGAGATGTGAAGTGAGAGGCTGCAGAACTGGGAGATCTACGTTTTACCCACAAGTTGATTGTCGTAGTAGAACTGATGAATCTTTCAGGAGCCAGAGTCAATTTGAACACCATAAAGGCGTTTCACCATTATTACACCTCTGGCCAAAGATAAATATGATAATGGCGTTTGTTCTCGACTTCATGCACTTGTGTTGTATGGGTGTTATGAAAAAACTTCTGAAAGAATTCTGGCTGTATGGAAATCTTTATACTAGACTTAGTCGCAGAGCCCGTTTACAACTTTCGCATAGATTAGAATTCTTGAAGCCTCTAGTACCATGCGAATTCCAACGTAAACCAAGATCAGTAGCGTACATAGCCAAATGGAAAGCTACTGAATTAAGATTTGTTTTGCTTTATTGCGGACCTGTGGTATTAAAAGGGATTTTAAGTGAGAAACTGTACAAACATTTCCTATTATTCCATGCAGCCTGCAGAATTTTGTGTCACCAAAATCTAGCTTTAAAATACACAGGGTTTGCAAAAAAATATCTTATCAATTTCGTCCTACTTCTGAAGGAATTCTATGGCACTGATTCTCAGGTGATGAATGCCCACAATTTAATTCATCTTGCTGATGACGTGAAAAACTTCAACTGTAGCCTCTCAAAAATAACAGCATTTCCGTTTGAAAATGCACTGGGGAAACTGAAACAGTTTGTTCGCACACCTAATAGAACGCTCGCGCAAATTTGTCGCCGGCTACACGAGCTCAGTACTACACAGAAGAAAAGGCCAACTATACCACCGTTAATAAAAATAATGAAACAATCTACTCAAAAGCACGAAGCAACGAATCGAAGAAAAATCTTCAAACTGAAATTCAGAGGATATTTGCTGTCCACCAATTCTCCTGACGATACAGTATTGCTGAAAAGTGGTACCATCTTAAAGATTGAGTACATGACTTACTGCGAAGAATCCCCAGGAGATATAACAATTTACGGGAAAAAGTGGAAAATAAAAAGACCATTATTCACATATCCATGTAATTCGAAAATACTGGAATCCTGGGTACTGAATGCCACATTTTCAGCAATACAAATTTGCTGCTCCTTAGACGACGTCCAGCGGAAAATGAAGCGTATGCAACGTCTCTGCTACATGATTGATGACAGGTAACGTACATTCAATATCCTTGTTGTAATTGTGTATATTGTAATTTCTTTATAAGATCTTTCAAACCGCAGTACCAGTCTTTCTCGCTGTAGCATGGGAATAAAGCATGGTTTATTTCCTTGAGGTGTATAAAAGAATGTATCTATGAGGTTTAAATTAATGAATATTCCATTTTTATGATATACCTGATGATAATAATCAGTGAGTTGGTCAGGTCTTGGATACGACTTTGATTTACACACTAGAAGGTATCAAGATAATATATTTTTGTTCTAGAATACTTCTTTTATAGTACGCAATTTATTATTGTAAGTTATTATCAACAAAACAAAATTTTCATTGACTTAAATTTAACGTAGTCAACTTCAAAACAAGTTCGATATTCAATTAATCATTGGGCAACTGAATTTTAGAATTCTCATATTGTCATCTTAAACTTTCGGGACATCAGAGATCTTTGGCTGAGGAATCAATCAGTTTCAAGGCTGCCTTGTTTTCGCGACTAAAATTCTGATATTCGACGGATCCGCGGTTCGATTCTCATCGCGTGGTCGTAAATTCTCATCCGTTGTTTGAAACTGCGTGTAGTATAAAGTATGATTTAGCCTTGATGCGCGCGCACGAAAGCCGTTGTAGGCGCCGGAGCTGCCAGTTCCACTCGAACAATCGAAGCGGTAAGGTCGCCACGTGGTGCGGTAAACAGTAAAACAGTGCGAAAGGTTGGTAGTTGGCACAAATGGTATAGACGACTGGAGATTGAATAAAAAAAAAAAAGGTCAGTAGTATCTGCTATAAACCCGGGCGAATCCTGTAAACATTAAATTTCTATACGTTGAATTTTCTAATTTTCTCATAATCGTCCCGAACCTTCAAAATGGCTGAATCAACCTCAAGATTTAATCCTACGTCGTTTTCACGGTAAAAATCTCGTACTTAGCAGATTCGCAGTTCAATACTCGTCGAGCGTTTGTAAATTTTTCATTCTATATAAAACCTGCATGCATAAAATCAGCATTGGCCTTGGTTGCGCGTGTGAGATTGTTGCGGCCCGTCAGCCACGTGCTGCGGTATACGTGTGCAGAATGCAGACACTTGATGCCATGTGAAACAATTAATTAGATGCACTGAGGAAACCCGAAAAATTTTTTGATGAGAAAAAATTATCAGGCGCCCCGGGAATCGAACCCGGACCTCCTGGATGCCAATCCGGGGACTTATACCACCAGACCACCTGGCCGCCCGTAGAAACTTGCCTTCAATTTTATTCTCATCATTTCTCGGCTCAAATTCGTTCTCTTGTGCGGTTCGTGTTTACTATATTAGAGAATCTTGGCTACTATTACTGTACAACACATTCGATTCTTGTTCACTTGAATATGCTGCAATCTACGTTGATGTATTTCATCTATGACCGCACCTAGTGGTCTTATCCTGTGGAAAAGAAAAGTAGTATACCGTGAGTATTCGTGGAAGCGACCCCCTCCGAGGTTCTCTGTCTCGAACTGCCGTGCGCTGTGTCTCTCGCGGCGCCGAGTCCAGCCAGCAACGCGAAAGAGACAGCGCGCGGCAGCTCGAGACAGAGAACGTTGGAGGGGGTCACTTCCACGAATACTCACGGTAGATAAACTTCATTCTGATTCCTTTTTAGAAAAAATGTTCTGCTAATTCCATCCTCATTCATTCATTCTGACGTGATCAAGATTCACAAAAATAAGGCTGAAAGGGAGCGCTTAAGTCGAGTCGTAAGCCCTCGTTGCCCTCTTCTGAAAACTGTCAAGAGAGAAACAGATCATCAGACGTGGCAAAACACGTCGAGTAAGAGCCAGTCATTACTGTAACAAGAGGTTAAAATTGACTAACGATAAGGAGACAACTAACTAGCTAGTCAATTTTAACTTGTTGCAGTGCCCGACTGGAAATTTTGTTAAGGCAGTGATAAGGTCCTGGCCAGGTTTGCCCTACTGCCCGATCAGGCTCACATCAGGTAAAGTGATCAGGCCCACATCAGGTGGAGTGATCAGGCCCTGACCTCGTTTGTAACGCAGCGTTCCACAAGAGCCTGAACAGGCACCCTGCTCCGGCCGCCGTCAAGGTTATCGATCAGGGACGGATCAGGCAGCCTGATCCGGGTGTCAGTCAGGCCCACATTAGATTTACTGATCAGGCTTCCTGGTCAAGCCCTGATTATATTCGTGAATCTGTGTGTTCATTATTAAACAATAAAAATATCATTACAAAATAAAAATTTTGTGTTTTGAGTTGAACCACTCATACTCGACCCCATACGGACGTTAGAACGCAATTTTACTTCAGAAAAACTTCGCATTATTTTGACCTAACCGGGTTTCGATCCAGAACCTATCGCTCGCTCGCATTACTAATCGCACGCCCTACCTATTACGCCAAACTACTTATTGGATATTAGGAAAACTTTGACCCATTAATAATAAGAGCTTCTAGCATGATAATATAAATGATTATCCTGTGTGGTACCAGCGGGTTGAAAGCGTAACAAATGGGTGTATATTATGGATGAATGTTACACTTGGCGTAAAACGCGTAATAAAGAATGCCTGTTAGCAACCTGACCAGGGTTCTAGCAGGCACGCCTCAATAAGGGCCGTATCAGACCAAACGGACCAGGGGTTCAACACACCTCGGTGAGGGATGCTTGGGGTCAACTTGACAACGGTTCTAATACACGTTTCACTTGACACTGTTCTAAGACATCTAGAAATGATGTTCGTATCAGGCTGAACTGACTGCGGGCCCAACAGGCACACCTTATTACTGTACAACACATTCGATTCTTGTTCACTTGAATATGCTGCAATCTACGTTGATGTATTTCATCTATGACCGCACCTAGTGGTCTTATCCTGTGGAAAAGAAAAGTAGTATACCGTGAGTATTCGTGGAAGCGACCCCCTCCGAGGTTCTCTGTCTCGAACTGCCGTGCGCTGTGTCTCTCGCGGCGCCGAGTCCAGCCAGCAACGCGAAAGAGACAGCGCGCGGCAGCTCGAGACAGAGAACGTTGGAGGGGGTCACTTCCACGAATACTCACGGTAGATAAACTTCATTCTGATTCCTTTTTAGAAGAAATGTTCTGCTAATTCCATCCTCATTCATTCATTCTGACGTGATCAAGATTCACAAAAATAAGGCTGAAAGGGAGCGCTTAAGTCGAGTCGTAAGCCCTCGTTCAGGGGTTCAACAGGCTTGCCTCACTGAGGTAAGCCTGATGCTCACCCGAAAGGACCTTATCAGCTATACCGTAATGAGGCAAACATGATTTCAACCCGATCGGGGCCTGGTCGGACGAAAGGCTAGCCTGATTAAATTTCCAGTCGGGTGATGACTGATTCTCACTTGATGCGTTCTGCCATGGTCTAGGGTCTGTTTCTTTGTCACAGTTTTCTGAAGAGTGTAACGAATTGGCTGCCGAGGTGTTGAAGGCTGATTGATGCTTGAGGCTTGAATTGATTGCTCCCTTCCGCCCTTATTATTGTTGTCGAGTAATAACTGCAAGTTCTCAAAGAAATGTCCCAAACTGAATCTTACAGATAAAATTGAGTAATGTCTGCGATAAACAAAGGGAAAGAACACAAGGCTGCAGAAGAGGAGTTATATCCTTATCAACTAGTGAAATTTTTAACTACAAATAAGAAAGGGGAGGCGGAAATCGACTGTGTGCCGTCAACATGGGTCGCTTTCAATATTAACACAGGAAAGTGTGAATGCAAGTACCTACCCCCTCCGTATGATGACGACAGTTTTCAGCTTCTACACGATTTTGTAAGAAAGCAGCTGCTTCCGCCAGAAAGTTGGCCATCATATCCAATAACAATTCAAGGACACGCTAGTGAGTATTTTTTTCAAATTTTGTCGAGCTTCTCTATGGTTAGTCTAAATTATCAACACGTTGATGTTCCCTACTCATGTGCTATAATCAATCAAATTTATTTCTTTCAGAAAATTATTCCGACGCACTGAAACGGCTGGAGATTCTTAGAAATGAAGAATTCGCATACACAACTACTGATAGTGTTTCCAAACCTGAAAGAGCCTCAACCACTACGAAGCAGTACCGGACAAGATTTATAAACAGTAATGCGGAAGTAGTAGAGAAGCTAACACAAGTACCACAAATTAGAACTTCAAGTCAGGAAGACTATTCAGGAAACGGTAAGTGACACTATATATATCCTGATTAATCATTATTCCAATGTATGTGATTTTTTACAGCATCCTGCGAAAGCAGCGATCTCTCAGGTGAAGGCTCGCCTCGACAATCCGGGATGAGAACCAAAATGACAGGAAAAATCTAAACAGAAATCGGAAAAACCGAAAGAGAAGTGCCAAAAGCAGTGGAACTGATGAGGATAATCTTGACTTTCCTTCTGATCAAGACTATGTGAAAGGTATGTAGAATTTTGAATGTTTCAATCAAATACCTTTACGTTAAAATTTGGTGTCTTTGATTTATAGACAGTGCGAGCAAACTGTTGACGCCAGCGGCACGAAAGGATCACTCGGAAACTCCCAAAGTAAAACCTCCAGTTTCTGAGAAACCACATATTTTGGGTATGCATGATGAATTTATTTCTTCTTGAAAAATTTATTCAATTTATTGAAAAATTGAAATTTTGAAAAGTTTCATGTAGTAATTGTTGGCATGTGACTTTGAAAGTATCAAGTTGAGAAATTCAAATGAATTTCCGCAACCCCTTCAATGTTGGAGTAAATGCATGACCATATAGACATCAATTTGCTAAAGCATATGGCGGCAGTGCCGCCAAAGAGGCTAATGAGCTGCTAGGATTATATAATATGTTCATAATTCAATCCGGTCATTTAACAGCAACGAAAACGAACTCGTCAGCCGATAACAAAAAAGGAAGTGGACAGAAGAAGGACTCTTCTGTTTCAAGTTCCAAGAAAGGAACTGTCGAACCTTTGGGTTCCAAGGGAAGTGGAGACGCTTCGGTTTCAAGCTCCAAGAAAAGAACTGTCGAACCTGAATCTTTGAGATCCAAGGGAAGTGGAGACGCTTCGGTTTCATCTGCAGGTTCGAATGTAAAATTATATGATTGTATCGGAATGTAACTAGGTTATTCAATCGATCAAACTTATTTCTCGCCTGCGAATAGTTGGGTGAACAGCATTGCCTGTTGCAGTAAACACTGAGAATTTTTCCTGATTTGAGAAACCTGTTCTCCTGTTGTTTTAGTCGTGTTAATTTTGCATCAAAAAGAACTTTGATTTTTACAGGAGTAGGGACTAACTCACCCAAAAAATCAGCTGGTATAGCAGATAAAGAAACAAAAGTATCTCTAAAATCAGTCATTGACGGATTGCGATATGATGTGCAACAAATGACAAAGGAGTTACAAGAACTGAAAGGGATTGTACAAAAATCTGCTTTAGCGCAGGACGCATTTGGTACGAATGTACAAAGTTTCGCTTCAGAGTATGAAGTATCTCTTCCGATGAAAACTATGCAAGATTTTAAGAACTTCGAAGGGCGTCTCGAAAATGAGAAGAAATTCCGCAAAGAATTTGTAAGTGTTACAGAGTTTTCGTCAATATATTGTATTTAAGGGTCCACTAATTTTTAACTGTTACAAAATGTACAGACTGCCACGCTGCACTATTTGGTGGATTCACGAACTACACTGTCTAAAAATATCACGAACATTTTGAAAAAACACCTAACCAGGGAACTTGCACTAAACTTCACAGCAGTAAAAGCGTCCGGGAATAAATCTATCTTCAAAGACACATTTTTCTGCAAGACCATGCTAGGTAAGAAAAAAAATTGAAAATTCACGACTTACTATCTTATTTTTAAACCTTCTCCTGCCTTTGACGTAATCTTTCAAGAAAGAATATCCAATTCAATCAATTTCATTCGTTGCAGAGGTATCGCGCCTGAAATTGAAAACGATAGAAAAGGACGGCGCCATTCCTATAACAGACAAATTATACTTCCGCGAACTTGGGAATGCTCTAAGTAATGCTTATGATTGGGATGGTAAAAGGAAAGAGCGGCCTAGGCGTAAGGCAGCTACGGCAGATCCCGTCGAAGAGGAAACTGGGAATGAACTGGGCGGTGCTGCAGAGAACACTGGATGATCTCATTTCATACTTTCATTTTTGTCATTACTACTGTTTTAGTTTTGATCAAAACTAAAGAAGTTTTCTCATCGGTTCGACAGTTCTTTCCATTTTTGTCACTTTGATACTTGGTCTATTTAACTTTTATTTATAATATTTAATCCTCGAGTTCCTACATATCTTTATCTTTTATCTTTATCATGGCTGAGTTTTTACTGTTTTTACTGATAATTGGTCTACTTAATTATTATTCATAATATTTGATCCTCGAGTTCGTACTGCTGATTTAGTTTTGATCAAAACTAAAGAAATTTTTTCATCGGTTCGACAGTTCTTCCCATTTTTGTCAGTTTGATACTTGGTCTATTTAACTTTTATTTATAATATTTAATCCTCGAGTTCCTACATATCTTTATCTTTTATCTTTATCATGGCTGAGTTTTTACTGTTTTTACTGATAATTGGTCTACTTAATTATTATTCATAATATTTAATCCTCGAGTTCGCACTACTGATTTAGTTTTGATCAAAACTAAAGAAATTTTTTCATCGGTTCGACAGTTCTTCCCATTTTTGTCAGTTTGATACTCAATATATACCGTGAGTATTTAGTTTTTGATTATGATGTTTAATCTTGAAGTCAACATCAATATAGCTTTGTACACATCTTTATCACGGTTTTTATTTTTTTCGTTTTCATCAAAAGTATCGAAATTTCATTACTTCAGCAACTTTGTTTTATCTCTGTAATTTTAATATAACATACACCGTACTCATGAAAAATATGTGCAATAAATATTTTCTTATTTATCAAACTTTACTCTCAAATTGAATGTACCCATAACACGTGAAGTTCTAGAGAGATCGCTGACTCGGAGCTGGCGAGGTTCTTCGCTAGGAATTGTCTATTAGTTTTCTGATTGGAATCTGGCAAGTTTTTGGGCTAGTTACTGCCGAGTTTTCCGACTAATATCTGGCGAGTTCTCTCCGAGTTTTCCGACTAGTATCTGGCGAGTTCTCTGCTTGGGATCTGGCAAACTTCCTGACTCGTTACCGCCAAATTTTCTGACTAGTGACTAGCGAGTTCTCTACTCGGGAACTGGCGAGTTTCCTGGCTAGTTACTACCGAGTCTCCCGACTAGTAATTTGCCAGTTCTCTGCTTGGTATCTGCCAAGTTTACTGATCAGTTACTGCTGAGTTCACTGACCAGTTACTCGTCAGTTTTCCTAGACAGGCACTCGACAAATTAGCGTTACACGCCTAGTCTGGAACTCGCCAGTTTACCTGCCCATTCACTGGCTAGAAAGACGGAAAACTAGACAGGGTCTGGACAGCGCCTATTTTCAATTTCTGCACGGGAGGCCCCAGCCTTTGAACTTCCCGTGATTCATTTTGTTTCCGCCCGTTTCGAATTTTGCAAATCTGACCTCACATTTTTGATTCATGGTTAAAAAAACCTTCGCGTGCCAATTATTTTATAAGATTTCGAATGTTTTTACCCTGGAATTTTTTCCAGAATTTGGGATGCCCCGGAAGGGGGGGTTTATACCGAGTTAATTTTATTTTTAGTATCTACTGAACCAATCAAACAAAGTCAGTTTTAAATTCAGGAATCCCGCGGTTGAGCCTAATTTGACCAAAATCGGCGCACTGGATCTGGAAATATCGTCAGGACAAAAATTCAAACTCATGATAATTGAAGGTGATTCTCTGGACCTCAAAACGTGGAAATCCAGAGAAAACTCTATCAACTTTTGATTCTCGAGGTGATTACAATATAACTACCTTTTTTCTCTGAAAACAGAGACACGGGAAGTTGAATCAGCCAGAAGTGACAAATCGCGTGTCTAATGGCATAAGGTCGTAAGCGCCAAAAACGCGATTTTGGTGGCAAAAGGTCGTATACTTTTTTTTCACGCCATTCGCTCTGAAAACGGTCAAAACAATCAATTGAAATTACGACAACGAAAAATGTAAGTGCAAAAGGTCGTAAGTTTGCATTACAATTTTCAAGGAAAATTAAAAAACAACGTAAAGGCAAAACGTATTATTAACGTATTATTTTTTTTCGTGATTTTTAATAATTTTTCAAATAGTTGTAAAAACTCGTAAAACGCAAAGATAAATCGGAAAAACGACCATTTAAAAAAATTCGATAAAAAAATATTGGTAGGTAAAAGCAGAAAGTCGTATCCGCCATTTTTTATTCATTTTATTTTTCATGATTTTTCCAAGTACCTAGTTATAAAAACTCGTGAAACGCAAAGAAAATCCGAAATCGACAACGTTTCGAAAATTCATAGAAAAAAAATTGGTGGTTACGACCTTCTGCTTTTAATTGACCCAATATTAAATTTCAACGTTTATGAACGAATCTTCGGGTTTTTATCCCAAACACAAAAAAAAATATATGACCTTTTGCCGTTACGAACAGCAAAAAGTCCTATAATGGCGCTTACGTCCTTATGCCATTAGACACGCGAAATGTTTTTTACAGAGTCCAAGCGTAGCATAATTCGCAACCAAATTCAATTGAGTGAATACAATTTCCAGTCCTAGGACATTAATACATTTCTGTACTGCGTGCGTGAGTTTTCGAAGCTAACTTCCGCCGTCACAGAAACGGTTACTTTCTATCCCCAAAACTACAATCCACTCCTTTTTTGGACAATGACGCGACCCTGGAATTTTTTCCAGAATTTTGGATGCCCCGGAAGGGGGGGTTTATACCGAGTGTATCTAGAAAAACGCAGTTTTTCGTCTCTCAGAGACAAACCCGTGCGTTCTTCCATTTCATATCGACACCACTTCTTTCTCGAACAATGACGCGACCCTGGGAATTCTTCCAGAATTTTAGATGATTATTCGACGGTTCCACCTAACCTCAATACGCGTAGATCACACTCTTGTTATACAAAGAATCATGGGCAACAAGGAGGCAACGGTCCTACTGACTCGAGTATTTTAATATTAGCCTTTTATTGCAAACTTACACTCGGCATGAAAAGACCAACATTGCTTCCTAATTGCACAATACATATACTATACTATAACTCTCATACAGCTCCACCACTTGAGCTATATTTTTTTCATTATCTCTGGGGAAAGCTGATTCAACTAGGCGTAGTTGAACGAAATCATACCATAATTCGATACTAGTGATGATGAAGTGTACCTTTCATTGTTTTACTTTTCATGCGATTAGTTTGGGTTATGTTGATCGTTATTCAATTCTTTCCGGCATTCAGTTTTTAAATACTTAACAAACGAAGCAAACGAACAACAGATAACGTTTCATTCCTCGCCCAGAACGCTTAGTACTTTTCTTATTGTTTGTTTGAACCTTTTGCTGAACCCGCTTATGGCGCTTTGATAAAACTAGCCGGTTTTAGCCAAAAAGCTCATCGCTTTTTTGCCTAAGGCACGATCATACATTGCCTATTTATTTGGATATGGTATTTCAGTATCCCAGAAAATTCTCAAAATTTAGATTCGTAGCCAATAATAGACCGTCTTCAAATCCTGCTGTCGTATCTTAAAAATTGACAGAGTTAGCAAACGCCGTTTCCAAACCGGAAGTCGGATCGGGTCTACAATGAAATTTGCACATCTTCGGGGTGAGAAAAGTATCCTCCGCAAATTTCATCAAAATCGGTTCAGTGGTGTGGCTGAAACCGTGTCTTTTAGAAATGGGGGGTTCACATACACCACTTTCAAAAATACCCGAAAACGACTACCCAGGGCGAGGGGGAAATAACTCAAGATTTGACTGACACGTTATTTTTTATGACTGAAATAATTCAAATTATTTCATTCATTTCAAGTTATTTTTTTTTTTATTTCAAGTTTATTTTTTTATTGTAATTTTTTATTTCATTTCACATTATTTCATGAAATTCAAATTATTTTGCCATTTTTTTTCAATAATTTTTTTATTTTAAATCATTTCTTTTATTTCTTTTATTTCGAATTTATTCTTTTTATTTCAAATTATTTTTTTCATTTCACATTTACTATCTTTATTTCTAATTATTTCTTTTTTCCAATTATTTCGGTCATTTTGTCTGTTATTTCAGTTATTTTCTTGGTTATTTTTCATTATTTCAGTTATTTCTTTGGTTATTTCTTATTATTTTATTTAATCATCAGTTATTTTATTTATTTCTTATTATTTCATTTATTCCTCATTATTTCATTTATTTCTCGTTATTTCAGTTATTTCATCGGTTATTTCTCATTATTTCACGAGCCATTGACACGTTATTTCAGAGTTATTTCCCCCTCGACCCAGGGGTCGAAACGTGCTCCCTATATGATTTCAGAACTTTTATTCGATTCGACGTTATTTGCGATGGCGAATGTATAAGGCACTCCGTTTTCAACGATCGTGCCTAAAAACGGAACCTCGCCTTCAGAAATTGCAATACGTAGACTCTCTATCGTTGCCGTAACAATCACAAGTTGAGCGTCGGAGTGGGGGGCCTCGCCAGCGATGCCGCATGCCGTGGTGGCCGGTGGGAGAGCACTCAATGTGTTCATGAGTATTCGTGTGAAGCCTGGCGCACAAACTTCTTCGCAGTACGGAGTCGGAGTCGTAACACATACGTATCGCTACGCGACGTAAGCGCTCGCACACATAGCGCCGACCAATCGGACGCGCTCCTATACACTGACGTGACTCGGTACGGTTCGCGCGTTGGTACGTTGGACGCTACGCCGGTCGGTACGGAAGACCGAGAGCATAGCGCTGTTGCCAACGATCTCCCGCCTTTTTCGAAGGTAACGTGCAGTGCGTATCCACAGCTCTTCTCTGTTCAGTAAAAACAGTTATCGAAGAGATATTGTGTTGATCTTGTTTACAAACTGAAAATACAGGTAAGAATCATATCATATATATATATTATAACAGTAAAGTACATGATTGCATGTCCGGATGTCCAGAAAATATCTAAATTCTAAAGTCTCCGTCACGTTCTCATCATACATTAAGAATTACGTATTATATATATGATTATTATTATTATTATCATTATCAGTATCATTATTTTTTTCTTCATTTTTGTAATTATTCATCATATTATTATCTACACGCAAAAAAAGACTTAATTTTCACATCTTCGGTAGTAATTATATGGACAGCTGTTTTTTGGAGTGAAAACTACAGCAATTGTGTTAAGGGGGAACATAAACCTTGAAATTAAAAAAATTTCGGAACTACCGAAAGCCATTTTTGAGACTTTTGAATGGTATTCACATGATTTCAGAAAGAATTTTTGTTTATCTGTGATGCACGAAATAAAATCTACCGGTGGACCGATCTCAGTTTTTCTGGTCTCAAACTGTTCAGTAAAGAGACCTTTTCAATATGAACAGAAAATTTTTTCATAACTTTATTTTTACTCGAGTCATGATGAAAAGTAACGTATGAGAACAGAAAAGCGCTATTTTATTACAGAAAATGATGAATATCTGATATAATTTTAATTGGATCAACAATTCTCTGTTCACTTTGAGAAGGCCTCTACACTGAATAATTTGAGACCAGAAAAACTTGAATCGATCCACCGATAGATTTTATATTGACAAAAAAATGTGTTCCCAAGACCGTGTGAAAAACATTCGAAAATATGAAAAATGGTATTTTTGGCAGTTTTTACTTTTTTGAAATGTTAGGGTGTACCCCCTCAAGGTTTATCAAACCGATTGATAAACCTGAACCCAACAGCTGTCCATTTAATTACTACCAAAGATGTAAAAATCACATCTTTTTTTGCGTGTATTATCCATATATTTTTCACTATTCATTTATTATTATTTACCGTATTTTCTACCACCATCGTCACTATTATTATTACTTTTTCACCTTCATTATTATTGTAATTGTTTTTACAATCGTTGCAAATATTATTTTATTTTTCGTTTTTTCTACCAGCAATTCGTCATGTCTGCACTGAATTAATTTCAGCTTTTATTTACCTTCCCGGTTCTTATCGACATTATTATTGATAATTCGTCATTTCTGCTAATGATCTCGAATTTTCGACCCCTGCAAATCGCGATACGCGGTTCACGCGCTCCTGGCCGACTCCTCCGCCAATTTCCGACCCCTGGAGGTCACGCCACGTGGTTCACGCGCCCCTGGTCGACCTTTACTTCACTGGTTTTCATCGATATTATAATCACCAATTCCTCACGTCTGCTCTCAATCGCGATTTTTATAGATGGTTGCTGAAACAATTTCCTATGTCACACCGGATTTTTCAAAAAAATTTCAGATTTTTCGCAAGATTTTTTTGTTTTTTGTTTTTCGCTAATAATGGTTTCGCCGACCACTATCAATTGATGAAAAAAACCGGTGTGACATAGGAAAATGTTCAGCAACCATCTATTGTGGAATAACTCCCGCTTCTATTTAAAAAAAAAAACAAAAAAACAGAAAAAGCTTGAAAACGGTGAGAAGAAAAACGTGAATGGAAAAATGATTCTTCAGAATTTTTTCAGATTTTGAAATTATGTCGAGCAATATGACCATTTTCAAAAATCGTGGACAATACGTCTCGTGGCGAGAAAAAAAAAAACAAAAAAAAATTGAGTCCTTTTCAAAGTGAGAACAATCATATAAAAAATCGCGGACCAAATCCGAGAGGTCAAGGGTCAAGTCCAGGTCGATTTGGCATAGAATGCCCCATATATATATTTTTTCTTTTTTGTCATGATTATCACATTTTCGCAATATTTGTAATATTTTTTTACAATAATTTTTCATCTCTAGCATCATCACAATGCAAGGGATCACGAAAATAATAATAATAATGAGAAAAATGGAAAAAAAATATATTAGACGAGATAAAAATATCGATAATCATAGGAGATAAATTGGAAATGTTGATAACGACATTAAAGAAAACCGAGAAAGGCACACGGTCTTAGCCGTGTGCCTGACGCCTTACGACAAGTGATTCGGGCAACATGATTTTTTGTTGTTGTGTGATTAACTTTGTTCAAGATATGAATGATTTTTGGAGTAGCTATGTGGATTCATTCGATTTAATTCATTCGTTCAAACCGTACTGGTCCCCTTGACCGAAAAATGTGATAATTTTCATTCTCAGCTGAAGATATTGACTGAAGCATGGACGACGATTTGTTAGATCTCTTGATCATCTGGATGATGCTCTTTGTAATGATACGCAGAAGAAGACGGTCTGACAGATGGAGGAATCGCCGCTGGTACGTCCGGCCAATCAATCAAAACAGGAGGCTTCAGGGCGATTATTACAACCTCCTGCAAGAATCAAAGGAAGACGAATCAATGTTCTTCCGATACCTGAGGATGGACCTTGAAACTTTCAATGAATTGTTGACGCTTATTCATCCACACTTGGTTAGAATGCACCCACGAGCACTTGATTCCGAGTTACGGCTTGCACTAACTTTGAGGTATAATCTACTATACACTGTGTACGAATACTTTCCCGCTATGTGAACTTTGATACATTACTGAAATGACACTGCACCGTGAAAACTCGGCTATATTTTTTTTATATCGCGTGTCTAATGGCAGAAGGTCGTAAGTGCCATTGAAGGATGGTTTGGAATTTTCAAGGCCAGAAGGTTGTATAATTTTTCTTTTTTTAGATTCATAGACTTCAGATTAGATTCATCTATGCGAAAAACCTTCAAATATGCTAAAAACCGTTGAGATTGAAAATTTGTCAATTTAAAATCAGAACGTGGTAAGTCCTGGCGTATACGCCCTTCTGAACCTGATTCAAAGGAAAATAATCCGGCTCACGAATTCCAGAAGGTCGTGAGTGACATTTTTTTCAAGTTCTCTCTTTACGATTAGCATACGTATATCAATAGGAAACACTGTCACTGATTTTCCAATTAATCTCAATAAGCAAAAACTATGGAATGAACCTGAAAATAGAACTTTGTATTTCCCACACAAACTTGAAGCGGGAATTCAGATGCATTGTGAAAAATCGCGATTACGACATTCTGGCTTGACGTTCAGATTTTTTTTATAGAATTTTTCGAAACTCCGGTTTTTTCAAGTTATCCACGCGTTTCGCGAGTTTTGACGACTATTTCAGATTAAATGCAAGCATTAAAGAAAAAATGGCGATTATCAACATCTGCCTCCATCTTTTTTTGCTTTTTCAATTACAATCAATAATGGAAGAAGGGCGTATTCGCCAACATCCGACCTTATGCTTTTAAATTTTGAATCTTCTAATTTTTATTGACTTACACGTTTTGCTTAATTCTAAAACGATTGGCGTGAAAAAAAATTTATACGACCTTCTGGCATCAGAATCGCATTTTCGGCACTTACGACCTTCTGCCATTAGACACGCGATATTATTCCCATCATTTCCCGCGCGCGAGCAAAGATTCATGATCACTGGACGTAGGACTCTACGCTTTATGCACGTATAGTTGTATTTCTGTACTTATTATTACTGTACCATCTTGCACTAAGGAACTTTTTTTTACATTTACTTATAGACGTTTTCAATGCAAAACTACTGGGGGATGATCAATACCTTTAATTTGGATCATTATACATATATAGGGCGTATATATTCTTACCGTGAAGGTAAGAAGGGCGGAGGTGTTGCCCTGTACGTCATCGACTCCCTCAGGGCTCGACTGTTAGCTAGTTCACCAGCACCATATAGCTGCAGACCGGAATACCTGCTCGCCGAGATCAGATCAACCTCTGCACCGCCTTTTCTCATCGCGGTCGTCTATCGCCCACCGAACGCGACTAATCTTGCGTGTTTTGAAGCCGACTTTGACAGACTCAGTGTCAACTACAGATCTTCTATTGTCCTCGGCGACTTTAATGCGAATCAGTTGGCCGATACTGGTGTCGCAAAGAATGTGCGGGAGTTCTATACTTCTCGCGATCTCTTCATGGTCCCTTTTATGGCCACCTGCCATACTTACTCTGCGGACACACTTCTCGATCTGTGCTTTCTGAGCGATCGGAGCGCTCTCGTCTCTTACGCACAGTCTTCGGTTCCGTTCATCACCTGTCATGATCTCATCATGGTCAATGTTAGAATCTCGTCGCTTCCGGCCCGCTGCAAGCTCGTCCGAGCCCGGTCTTTTCGGAACTTCGAGCAGGTTTCCTTCCTTCACGATCTTGCAGCTAGTGATTGGTCCCCCTTTGCAGAGGCGGAGAGCTCGGTCGATGACACGCTTCTTTGTCTGCAGAACAACATCGTGGGAGCCCTGGATGCGCATGCCCCTTATCGGTCCTCTCTTATTAGACCTTCGAGCCCGCCTTGGATCACTCCTGAGTTGGATACGCTCAAGCGGGCGAGAGATACACTATATCGGGCGTACAAGCGTGCTCGCACAGAAGGTGCTCGTATTCGTTACCGGGAGGCGCGGGAGGAATTTCGCGAGCGTGTAACATCTGCACGTGAGGCCTTCTTCGCCAATCAGCTATCCACCACCGTGGAACCACGGGTGTTGTGGCGGGAACTCAGGGATCTTGGCATAGCTCCGGCTCGTACCAATGACAACGGAGGTTTCGCGTTGGACGAGCTGAATCGCCATTTCGCCGCGGTCTCTCAACATATATCGTCCGCTGCCGAAGTCTCTGATTTCTTCGCTGGGCTACCCCCGCCTGCTTACGACGACTCGCTTTTCTACTTCAGAGATATCTCTCCTGATACGCTCTCGCTTGCTGTGCGTCATTTCAGCTCGCAATCGCGGGGTGTCGATGATCTCTCGCTCCGCCATGTACAGCTTGCGTTACCGGCAGTGTTCCACTATGTACTCGCCCTATTCAATCAGTCGCTTAGCACGGCAGTCTTCCCTGACTTCTGGAAACGGGCACGTGTCCTACCGCTAGGTAAAGTCAAGTCGCCGACCTCTCTGGACCAGGTGCGACCGATTTCCAATCTGTGCCTTCTGTCCAAGGTTCTTGAACGCATCGTACTCGAGCAAATGCAATCGTTTTTTGATACGCGCCAGCTGCTGGACAATCGTCAATCGGGCTTCCGTCCTGGCTTCAGCACGCAAACTGCGCTCCTCAGACTTACCGAGGACGTGCGCAGAGGGGTCGATGAGCGCATGCTCACCGTTCTGGTGCTTTTTGATTTTAGCAAAGCGTTCGACACGATTCCGCATGCGCTTCTACTTTCTAAACTTGCTCAGACTGGCTTCTCGCATCATGTGCTGAAGTGGATCGCCTCTTACTTGCAGGGTCGAACGCAAGCGGTGTCTGGATCGGATGGACGACTCTCCTCGTGGGCTGACCGCCATCTCGGTGTCCCTCAGGGCTCCGTTCTTGGCCCGCTGCTCTTCTCATTGTTCATTAACGACATCTCGCGGGTGCTGCGGCACTGCAGTCACCTAGTTTATGCTGATGATCTGCAAATTTATCTGCAGTTTTCGCCGAAGGATTTCTCGGCTGCCATCGCTCGGGTTAATGAAGATGTTGAAGCTGTACATCAATGGTCGAGGCGCTCATCTCTCCGTCTCAATGCGTCTAAGACACATGTGATCGTGCTCGGCAGTGGGCCGTTTATCTCCAGGCTAGATAAAAACCTTCTTCCCTGTGTGCAACTGGATGGTCTTCCTGTTCCGTACTCGGATTGTGTGCGTGACCTGGGAGTCGTCCTTGACTCGCGCCTCTCTTGGGCACCTCAAGTCAGTTCTATATGCAATCGCTTTCATAATACTCTGAGACAGCTCTCCGCCGCTGGACGTATGCTCTCTCCTTCGCTGCGTAGGCAACTGATCATGACCCAATAAACACACAGTGGTTGATGTGTGGTATAATAAACGTATCTCGACACGTTAAGAAAACGTTGGTAATAAACGAGTTACATCGAATCTATGGGAAATACTCGTATATTATACCATAAAGTTTTAGGTACGAAGTCCGCCTGTTATACCAATTTTTCGATACGCATTACTTATACGGGAAATATACGTGTATTATACCATCAATTTTTGATCACTGTCCGCGATAATATTTATTCTTAAAATGTCAACCAAATGTTGTTTTTAACATAATAATGTATTATTAATAATAAAAAACCGTTATTAATGAAAGACAATTAAAAATTTAAGAATTAAAAAAAAAAAAAAAGTGACTTCACGGGGATTCGATCCGGGAACCCCTCGGGTGTGAAACCAATCTCTTGTCCTTGCGCTGCTGCCAGCTCTTACGATGAACACAGAGTTTGAGGTACATAATATCTGCTGTACTATGGGACTTTGGCAACAGCATTTTGTCATAAAAATGTGGATGTTAGAAAATTTTTGAGAGGTGAAAATTAGGTCGGGCACGCGGACATCGAGACCAAAAATATACCATGGATTACACGTGTAAAAAACGCTTTTTATTCGGTGGAAAACATGTGGAATATACCAGCACACAGAAACGTGTTTTCCACGTGTTTTCCACGGGTTTTCCTGGTATACAAGATACGTTGATTGAATGATGTGTGGTCCACGTATAATTTTTCCACTTATGCCGACTTTCCACATTGGACACGTTTAATATACGTATATTCGACGTACCTGTGTTTATTGGGGACGCTCGTGTTTCCTGTGTTCGATTATTGTTGTGTGGTCTATGCGGATCTGTCAGGTGGTCTCACCCAATAAACACACAGTGGTTGATGTGTGGTATAATAAACGTATCTCGACACGTTGAGAAAACGTTGGTAATAAACGAGTTACATCGAATCTATGGGAAATACTCGTATATTATACCATAAAGTTTTAGGTACGAAGTCCGCCTGTTATACCAATTTTTCGATACACATTACTTATACGGGAAATATACGTGTATTATACCATCAATTTTTGATCACTGTCCGCGATAATATTTATTCTTAAAATGTCAACCAAATGTTGTTTTTAACATAATAATGTATTATTAATAATAAAAAACCGTTATTAATGAAAGACAATTAAAAATTGGAGAATTAAAAAAAAAAAAAAAGTGACTTCACGGGGATTCGATCCGGGAACCTCTCGTGTGTGAAACCAATCTCTTGTCCTTGCGCTGCTGCCAGCTCTTACGATAAACACAGAGTTTGAGGTACATAATATCGGCTGTACTATGGGACTTGTGCAACAGCATTTTGTCATAAAAATGTGGATGTTAGGAAATTTTTGAGAGGTGAAAATTAGGTCGGGCACGCGGACATCGAGACCAAAAATATACCATGGATTACACGTGTAAAAAACGCTTTTTATTCGGTGGAAAACATGTGGAATATACCAGCACACAGAAACGTGTTTTCCACGTGTTTTCCACGGGTTTTCCTGGTATACAAGATACGTTGATTGAATGATGTGTGGTCCACGTATAATTTTTCCACTTATGCCGACTTTCCACATTGGACACGTTTAATATACGTATATTCGACGTACCTGTGTTTATTGGGCAGTTCCAAGCTTGAGCGACTCCTTAACATCTGTGTGCGGTTCGTCTGCGGTATCGCACGTGATGTGCATATCACGCCATACCGTAAATGCCTGGGCTGGCTTCGTCTTCAAGACAGGAGGTTGTATTTTCTCCTTTCCACGCTCTTTCTGATCTTGCGTTCCGGCAAGCCGTCCTATTTACGCGAGCTGTTTGTTGATCGAGTCCCGCCTCCGGCCGCCTCGCTGCGCATCTTCAGAAGCGCCTTTATCATCCCGTGGGCGCGCACCGAGGTCTTCCGTAACTCCTTCTCTGTCGCTGCAATCCGTTACTGGGATTCTCTCCCATCGGAGTTAAGGGCTGCCCTCACACCCGAGGACTTCAAGCGTGGTCTGTTCCGCTACCTCATTGACTCGGAGGACGCACGGGCTTGACGGGGCTTCACCGGATCTCTGGATTATGTTATGTTATATTTTATTTTATGTTATTTATTATGTTATTTATTTTATTTTTTGAGTTTCACACCTCTTTTCATATTTGAGCGCTCTTCCTGTCTCTCTGACTTCTTTTATTACATGACCCTCGCAGCATGTGTCCTTTACTTTTAAGTCCTGCTCTTGGGCCTCTTTTTGTTTCTCTTTTTTTGTTATCGCATGTGTTGTTACTCTCCAATGTAAGTGGCACGGCCCAGTCACGTAATATTATTGAACAAACCGCTATTTTAAGTTACATCTTTCCATATTCTCTAATGATTCACTGTTAGACTAACTCTACATACTACTGCACCATGTTTTCCAACTGTACACGTGGAAATAAACAAATATTATTATTATTATTATTATATATATAAATAAAATAGATAAGCAGATTAAAAAAAAGCAGATAAATTAAATAATCATACGTCATTATATCTATATAATGACGTATGATTATTTAATTTATCTGCCATTTCAGGTACTTGGCGACGGGGGATCAACCTATATCATTAGCTTTGGCTTATAGAATCGGTGAATCGACAGCAAGGATGATCATAAAGGAAACTTGTCAGGTGCTTGTTAATGTACTCCAACCGTTATACCTCCAACAACCCAGCGAAGCAGAATGGAGACTTGCTGCTGGTGATTTTCTCGAACAATGGAATCTACCTAATTGTGTTGGGGCAATAGATGGAAAACACTTCTCGATACAAGCGCCAGCAAACAGCGGAACGGAATTTTTCAACTACAAAAAACATTTTAGTATTGTTCTTCTTGCTGCGTGTGATGCAAATTATAAGTTTACCTTGATCGACGTGGGGCACATGGGTAGCAATAGCGATGCTGGTATATACGCGAATACTTTCCGGCAAAAAATTGAAGAAAATGAACTGAATTTACCAAGAGGTACAAGTGCACTCCCCGGTAGCGACATCGAAACACCCTGTTTTTTTGTCGGCGATGACGCTTTTCCATTATCGACCAGGATGATGAAACCATATCCTGGTCATGGCTTAAGTGAGGAAAAAAGAATTTATAACTACAGGATATCTCGGGCTCGTAGAGTTATAGAAAATGCCTTCGGTATCCTCGCCTCTCGATGGCGGATTTTCCGACGGCCTATAGCTCTTCATCCGGATACCACCGATTATATCATACTTGCAGCAATATGCTTACACAATATGCTGAGAGGAAGAGATGCTGAGCGAGCCCCACCAAGATTGTACTGTCCACCCAATTTCGTGGATTGGGAGGATGAGAACGGGGTTCTCCAACCTGGGCTGTGGATCCACATTCTCTCTCGAGAGAAGAAAATAATTGCCTGCATAATTTACCACCACTTGATAGAGAAAACGTTCCCCAGAATGGTACGCAGATGCGGAATGAGTTGACACGATATTTCTTGACACCAGAGGGCGAAGTCCCATGGCAATATGAACACGTAAGATACGCTGGACCGCATTTCGCATAGAAATATCCATGTACACACAGCGACAAAATTAACGGACAACCCGAAGCTCGGTGAACATGGTCGATTCTGAAACCGGTATAACTCGGTGAAAAAATGTAGGAAAACATCGTCAAAAAAGCATTTCGAATAGTGAAACTCAATCTTCGGGTTCGTTTTTGGAAATTCCATCTACAATGATTTTTCGCTGAGTTATGCCGGTGTGACTGAAGGACTGCGTAGAGCACGGACAAGTACCCATTTCAGACTGCACTACGGGGGTGAGAAGAAATGTGCAAAGTTATTGACCCCAGCAGAATTCTAGCTTCGGGTCTTCTCTTCCAAGTTATACCGGTTCAGAAATCGACAATTTTCGGCGATCGTCGGGTGTTCCGTTAATTTTGTCGCTGTGTTATAATGTTAATGGCAATTACCGTCGACCTCTTTTTTTTTTAATTTTTAAGCAATTCCCAATATTCCAATTTCTGCTTATTTCAACATTTCAATCTGTATATGGGCCATTCCATCGAATCCTATATTTTTGCTTCGAAATTTCCAAATCGGTTCCAAAAATACACATGAATAATAAAATGAAAAACACGGTTTTCGATCGAAAATTTGTAGAATTTTTCGAATATCATGATGATTTTGGTCTCTTGTCATTTTTTGCGTGAAATTGAAAAAATATCACTCCAAATGTCGATTTTACCACCGTTTGTTGAAGATTGGATTTTTTTCTAGAAAATGAAGAAACCCGGGAAAAAATTATTTTTGTATGATTGGATGAAATTTATTCAGGTTTGATAGAATTTCATCGAATTTCATACATGCAAAATATATACTTAGATATTTTGTTTTGAATGCCATCAGCATTAGCCATGAAATTCAGTGTTGTAGTACCAGAAATTAATCCACTGAATCACATTTTCATGTAAACCTTTATTGCGAATACGTATCGTAGGCATATATCCATTGTAAGTTTTTATTGTAAAAAATCGTAGTAAAATAATGAAAACACACGTGGTGATTTGAGCTCGTTGTACATATTTCGCTTGAAAATAAATGGTTATCCGTTTTCTTCTTAATTGAAGCAATACCAGCGAGAATAAGATATTAATTACTGATCAAACAGTTCAAAACTAAATTAAAAAAAAGTATATTTCTTCGAAATAGGGGAATGCCTTGCAAAAAATACTGTATAGCTGAGAGCTAACAAGGTCAATCGAAAAAGTGGTAACTTTCTGCAATTACAGCTATATTAGAACTTTTTAGGGCTATAATTTGTATTTGATACACATGCTGTAATAATCTCAGATGTACACACCGTATTCGTCCAAATACAAGTCAATACCGTATTTTTGGAGCCTCAATCGGAACTTTTAATATTTATTTCCATAAGCCAATCCCACGTATAAGTTGAGTATGGTGTTTCAGGGTAATATCGATCACCGAAAACCTCGACTTATATTCGAACCAATACGGTACGTACACAAAACGAAACAAAAATTATTTTTGATATAACTAAATAAAAAAATTGGTATTTGTTATACATTGTGAAAATGAGTTATAAAAAAGGGAATAGATAGGTGTTATTACTGGCTTCTCGCGAATAATATATCTACGATAAGCCCTTTTGTAACAGCTTTATTCCCTTCACTCATTCGGCTCAATTCTGAAGCGACCATATCGCCGAATACTTCATCAGAAGTCCTCACTGCCTGCTTTGGCACAGGTTCAGCTTCCAACTTGCCTTTTATACTGTTTGAAAGTGAAATCATACATGCCTCCAAGGGATCAAGTTTCTTTTGGCGTGCATCTTTATTATAACAACTTTTTGGAGTAGCCCAGCTGTAAGTTTGGTTGAGAAGTTTACCCGGAGGGGATGATAGTGATGCGGATGCACTTTTGATAACACTCATATTCCGTTGAGAGGTGACGTGTCTATTTCTTGTGGGAATAGTATCAGCATCGTTCGAGTTGAAATCACAAGCTAAGTCTGAATCCAAAGCTGAATAAACAGAATCGGCAGGGGATTGTGGCGCTGGACTGCAAGAACTGGTCACACTTGGAGACGATGCATGAGCATAGTTAGGAGAAGATTGAGGCACACGAATACTTGGTGTCCGTATGGGTGGACTAGGAGTGACTGGTGGTGTGTATATTATATTCACAAGGAGAGTAGGGACCTTCGATGTCACGGATCGGGTTCCCGTTTCACGTGGTGAAAGTTTAAGACCTCCGAATTAACGTGGTTTTTGATTTTTGATCTAATACGCCTTGGTTGCTGAGATATCGCGATTTGAAATTTAGAGATTTTCGGGCGGAGTGGGGCTCGCGCGTCTACTCCGTTGAGCGTGCACACTGGAACCAAGAGCTGGCGTGGCTGGGGCGGTAAGACGACGGACTAGAACGCTGAAGGTTCGCGGTTCGCGTCCCCGCACATTTTTTTTTTTTTTTTTTTCAATTTATTTTCCATATATCTTTTCAATCTCTCATAAGACTTTGCATGCGCAAGCCAGTAGTGTTTATAGGTCCTTTTTGTTTCATAGAAAAATCAGAGTACATATTCCGGGTATTTATGTGTTATAGAAAATCCTGCAGGTGGGTCAGGGCATGCAATATCCCAGGTATTCATGTGTTACGGGAAATTCTACAGGTGGGTCGGGGTATGCAATATTCCAGGTATTCATGTGTTATGGGAAACCCTGCAGGTGGGCCAGGTCATGCAAGATTCCAGGTATTCATGTGTTATAGAAAATCCTGCAGGTGGGTCAGGGCATGCAATATCCCAGGTATTCATGTGTTACGGGAAATTCTACAGGTGGGTCGGGGTATGCAATATTCCAGGTATTCATGTGTTATGGGAAATGTCTTATGAGAGATTGAAAAGATATATGGAAAATAAATTGAAAAAAAAAAAAAAAAAAAAAATGTGCGGGGACGCGAACCGCGAACCTTCAGCGTTCTAGTCCGTCGTCTTACCGCCCCAGCCACGCCAGCTCTTGGTTCCAGTGTGCACGCTCAACGGAGTAGACGCGCGAGCCCCACTCCGCCCGAAAATCTCTAAATTTCAAATCGCGATATCTCAGCAACCAAGGCGTATTAGATCAAAAATCAAAAACCACGTTAATTCGGAGGTCTTAAACTTTCACCACGTGAAACGGGAACCCGATCCGTGACATCGAAGGTCCCTACTCTCCTTGTCAGTTCGGTACTAGCTGTGGATGTCAAAGTGTCTATTCTTTCAGCAGCAGGTCTGGATCCTATAGTGGGATCAGTGGTAGTCGTTAGGAGAAGATTGTTACGTAGGTGTTATAAATGTTACCACAGGCTGAGTTAGATTCGCAGATGGAGAAGTTTGGACCTGGGTGATACCGTTTGTCACAAGGGACTGACTAATTGTTGAAGAGGGTGTAGAAACTGCTGTCGATGGCAGCCAAACGGGTGTACTTGTTTCGGATGTCTGTGTACATAGTGTTGATAATATGTCGTCAGTAGGACTATTTAGTGTCGTGGCCGGAGGTACAGGGTCCCAAGATGTAAGGAATGGTGAGTTCAGAACTGATTGCGGTAAGGTAAAGAGTTGGTCTTGGCATTCTGAAGTCATCGTGCAGCTCATCGATGGATTCAATGGTAGCGCACTGTGGTACTGTGTCTCCCATGTGGCACTTGTACTAAATTGAGACAGCAAATGACCTGGCATTCTCTTTGCAGTCGGTGCATCGCGTTTTGCTGATTTCGCATTAGTAAAACTCCTGAAAATGCGATTACTATAGTATCTATAGTATCTTATTGACTAACTATGGAAAGCCGTATCATTCGGTATGCTATTAATAGTGGGCGTCATCAAACTCATTGAATATTTTGATTTTTACTAGTTCATATACTATCACTTTGAGAAAACGGAATATCGGTTCGAGTAGGTGCAATTATACTGTCAGTGCTGTAAATCTGTCTGAAACCATGCTCTTTTTTTCGGGGTATAGAATCAAAATCCAACGATTCTTACTTTCTCTTTATCAGGTGAGGACGCATGAAATCCATGCTTGCATAGAGGGCAAAACCTTTTCTGCAGGACAATCCTTGCCCGCTCCTGCTCTCAGATTCTCTCTTATTTTTCTCCCGCCTATAATTATCCTTTAGCCTGACCCATCTCTCCATGCATTTGCCGACTGAAAAATCAATTAAACGGCAGACTTTGATGAATTGGTAAGGGCAAACAAGCTATTTTTGCAAGATACTGAACGTATTTAGATGAACATATTTATAACAGATGTGATGTTACCTGGATGACCAGCATCTCTTGAGATAATTTCCCAGCATCTCTCTTTGACAGCAGTGTTATGATACTCTGCTAATTTAATATTGTATAAGGCAGGATATCTTTGGACAGCTTCCACTAGTTTTCCATCATCAATAGGGACATCAATGTCATTGTCTATATCCTCGTCGATGTCTCCCATGTCGCTCTAAAAACAGAAATGAAATGCTAAAACGATTTAATTATACAGAAACATTCACATCATTCAGCGTTCAATACAAGGTATTCCATGCTAACCTATATCAAGACCGCTTTTCATGTAGTTGGAATTTCGCGCATATTATGGGGGCATTCAGAAATTTCTCACTAGGCGGCGCTAGGGTAAAGAACGGTCCCCTACCTCCATGGGGCATTTCATTTCCATGACCATTTCTCATTCGTTTCACAATTTTTCATACAATACTCCGACCTAAAAACAGGACTCTCTCTCTCACATCTATGAAAAAATTTTACGCCAACCGTTCATTAATGATTATTATTAGTATTACTATTCACACCCGTCTCACCATTGTTTTTTTTTCAAAATCTCAAAAATCTATTTTCTCATTCCGATCATTGTGACACTTGGACCATGATCAGCCGATTTTCACGTTACGCAAATTCTTTGAAAAATAACCAAAATTTTTGTTGTCAGTTCTCAGAAAATTAAGAGTTGACTACAGAATTTTTGACAATTTTCATAACGTCGAAGGATGGCGTTTCGTTTGTTCAAAATGTTAAAAGTGCCAAAAAAAATCGGGCCACCGTGGTCCCAGTGTCAGAATAATCGGAATGTAACATTAGATTTCTGAGAGTTTTTTGAGAATCGAAAAAAAAAATCTTGAGATGGGTTCCAATAATGATAAAAAATAAATTGGCGAAATAAATTTGAAAAAATGTAGAAGTACTCTTCTCAGATCAGAGAATCGTATGAAAAATTGTGAAACGAATCTGAAATGGTGGAAAAGGCAAATCATTGGTCGAGTTGACATAGACTGGCCCATAGATATAGGGGACCGTTCTATATCCTAGCGCCGCCTAGTGAGAAATTTCTGAGACGCCCGTTGTAGGATACCGGGCAGCGCCAAGGTAGAGTTAATTTCCCAATACACATACAACAGTAGGAAAAAAATTTCGGTGCAGAATCCCAATTGCATTTTTTATCCTCCACAGTTCTGAAGTTTACGATTTAATTAAATAATTCTTCAACTTCCATTTTTTTTTTGTGTCGTGAAAGTCGAAAAAATCAATTTGTATGAAAAAACCACATGGTTCGTCTATAGTCCGGGAGGCAGCGTGTACAAATTACAAAGTCATAGTAAGCTGGCTGACTTTCATATCGAAAGTTGATCTCCTACAACTAATCAGTGAACCGACCGTCAGCTGCTCAAGTAGCAGTGGGTGCGGGCGTGGGCACGCTGCGAAAGTGGTAAAAAAAATTGAAGTAATACTAGGCTGGCGGAAACTTTTTTCTTATAAATAGTTGACATTCTAGTGAGTTGAAAAAAAATCGTCAGCTACATCGTGGAGGGGGGATTATACGTCAGCTACGCGCATGAACTTGTAAAAAAAAAAACGTAAAATAAAGTGATAAGTACGCGGGATGAAATTTTACTAGGTGATTGTTTACATAATTAGAAGTACGAAAACAACTGGTTGATTGCAATGAACAATATTTATTGTAACCAACCAGTTGAATTCAATTTTTTTTTTTCATTATTTTAGTTCAAGAATAGTATTGATACATCTATGGGTGGATAAAAGTCGTGGTCATACAATTTTCGTGAGTTATTTTTAGATTTTAAAAAATGGTCCTTTTTTTCGATCCAAAAAATCATAACTCAGAAACGGTTGGTCCTAAAAATGTGAAAAAAATTCAGAAAACAGTTTCAGAGCAAGGACAACAACAGAAAGAATCATGAAGCAAATAAAAAAAAATGTTGAGGTCTGGAGGCTAGGTGAATTCATGTGAACACCCCCATTTGTGATTACAAAAAAACCAAAAACATGTTTTACACATGGATGAGTCTTGGCTTCCGGGTTGGAGCCGCGTTGATGAACGGTGTGTTGCCGACGTTTCGTAAACATTGCAGTTTACTTCATCAGGGCGAGAGGTAACCTGATACTGGTTACCTCCAGACAGGGTGTCCCTATTTATCCGGAGCTGGAGTCATCGGAGCGTGACGTTCCAGTTGGGTGGAGTTGACCAATCAGGTGCTTTTAATTGATTGGCCAATCAATTAAAAAACCGGGAGGATGGCGTCCCAAATTGGGTGGGTCTGATATCCTTTATCCCTATTGATGTTGTTGGGATTTTTCCGAATTTCAAGTGCTTCTCTGTATTTTCGAGGGAAGTACTGTTTCGAGTTTGCCAGAGATGTGGTCTGGTCAAACAGGATTTCATGACCCGTTTCCATTTTGTGTTCCGCCAGAGCTGAGATGGTGTGGTGTTTTAGCTTGACGCATCTTTCATGTTCTTTAAGGCGAGTGCTGATCTTCCTCCCGGTTTCTCCGATATAGACTTTTCCACAGGAACAAGGGATCCTGTATACCCCTGATGAGCTGAGTGGAGGGCGATTGTCTTTTGGAGAGGTTAGGATTTGTCCGATTTTTTGAGGTGGTTTGAAAATCGGTTTGATGTTGTTCTTTCTCAGAATTCTCCCTATGGAGTCAGTTACTCCTTGAACGTAGGGGAGCATGGCACATTTTCTTGTATTTTCAGTTGTTGTGTCCGTCTCGGGGTTAGCGGGGTTTCGGAGTTTTCTGATGGTACGCTTGATTTGATGAAGAGGGTAGCCGTTGGACTGGAGAGTTTTGTGTAAGTGATTCAGTTCTTGGTTGAGGCTGCTGGGGTCTGAGACTACGAGAGCCCTGTGTGCGAGAGAGCTGATGACGGATTCTTTTTGTGAGGGGTGGTGATGTGACGCTGCATGTAGGTACCTATTGGTGTGAGTAGGCTTGCGATATACCCCGTGGCCTAGATGTCCATTGGGTTTTTTGGTGACCAGTACATCCAGGAATGGAAGTTGGTTGTTCTGTTCCGTTTCCATGGTGAAGCGTATGTTGGGGTGTTGGCTATTTAAGAAGGCGAGGAAAGCTGGGAGGGTTTCTTTACCATGACGCCAAATGACGAAGGTGTCATCGACATATCTGAGCCAAAGTTCTGGTTTATGTTGGGCTTTTGAGAGGACTTGCTTCTCGAAGTGTTCCATGAAAATGTCCGCGATGATGGGGGATATCGGGGATCCCATAGCGGCCCCGGTGACTTGTTCATAGTACTCTCCTTGGTAAAGAAAGTAGGTGGAAGTGAGGCAGTGTTCGATTAGGGGAAGTAGGTGTTCGGGTATCTTCTTGGAGAATTTTATGATTTCTAAGGTGTCCTGGATGGGAACCTTCGTAAACAATGATTCGACATCAAAACTGACTAGTATGTCATCCGGGTGTAATCGGAGCTGCTGGATTTTCTCAACGAAGTCTTTTGAGTTCAGGATGCGTGAGCCAGAGTTCTGTAGGAGTGGTTTGAGTTCGGATGCTAGGTAACGTGAGAGGCGGTATGTGGGTGAGTTTATTGCGCTGACTATTGGTCTTAGGGGTATGTTGGTTTTGTGGATTTTTGGTAGACCGTATAATCTCGGGGGGTGTGATTCTTTAGGTGTGATTGCTTTTTTGGTGGAGTCAGTGAGGTTGCTTTTCTTTATGAGTGTGGTGGTGTGCTTTTCTAATTTTGATGTGGGATCTTTACGGATTTTGCGATAGGTGGCGTCATCTAGGAGTGCATGGATTTTGGTGTGGTAATCAGTTCTGTTGAGGACTACTGTGGCATTCCCTTTGTCTGCTGGTAGTACAATTATGTCCGGGTTATCGTTTAGTTCTCGTAGGGCTAAGCGTTCGGGTCTGGTGAGGTTGGATTTGGGGACTTTGGCGTTCCGTAGGATGTTTGTTGTTTGTCTCCGGATGTTGTTCGCTGCTTCTGTTGGGAGACCGAAGATGGCGTCTTCGATTTGGGAAATAATTTCTTCTTTGGGGATTCTGGATGGAGCGATCGCGAAGTTTGGACCTTTGGATAGAGCCGATATAGCTTCGTGGGACAGGGTGGCGTTACTTAGGTTCTTGACAGTGTCTTTAGGTGGTGTAGGGGTTTTGGACTGTGGGTCGAGTTTCTCGAATTTCTTTATTAGTTGTTCCGAACTTTGCTGGTGGATGCGTTCAGCTTGTTCCGCTGAGATGCGAGCGACTGCGACATCCACTCTGCGACCAGACATCTGGGAAACAGTCGATCCCATCTGAGCGGAACAAGCTGAACGCATCCACCAGCAAAGTTCGGAACAACTAATAAAGAAATTCGAGAAACTCGACCCACAGTCCAAAACTGTTCCGCTGAGATGCGATCGACCCAGAATCTACCCGCGGAAGCCTCAAAGACCATGTTTTACACATATCATTCTTCACAAGCTTAGCATTGAATTAACACTGTTACGGTTAAAATTAGACAATATGATAGTTTAATAATTACGTTAACGAAAGCTATCAGTCAGCTGGACCTTGGAAGATACCATGCAATGCTCGAATAATTTCCACCTATACTGCGTCAGCTGACGGCCTTTCCACCGATACACTCGCAGCTGACTGTTGTTTTCGTACTTCTAATTATGTAAACAATCACCTAGTAGAATTTCATCCAGCGTACTATCTCTTTATTTTACGTTGTTTTTTTTTTTTACAAGATCATGCGAGTAGCTGACGCACAATCCTCCATCCACGATGCAGTTGATGATTTTCTTTCAACTCACTAGAATATCAACTATTTATAAGAAAAAAGTTTCCACCGGCCTACTATTACTCCATTTTTTTTATTTATTTTTTTACCACTTTCGCAGCCCCCCACGCCCGCACCCACAGCTACTTGAGCAGCTGATGGTCGGTTCACTGATTAGTCATACCAAAACTATCGCGAAAGATAACAATCGATCGGCGTAGAATCACTAGCTAAAATGTAACGCTGCCTACCGGAGTAATAGTCACAGCAATCATGCAACGCGTCAACAATGTTTCAGGTTAGAAACTCATGTTTCAGGTTAGAAACTCGGGACACTAAGTGAAAGAAGATTCAATGTTCTATTTAGTCTTACAATAATATTGAAGAGAAGTTCCGAAATGCTCTTACCTTGATTTTCCGAAATGAATAGGCGCTCTTTTTTTCACGAAGAACCTAGATCCACAGACGCACTGCACGTTACCTTCGAAAAAGGCGGGAGATCGTTGGCAACAGCGCTATGCTCTCGGTCTTCCGTACCGACCGGCGTAGCGTCCAACGTACCAACGCGCGAACCGTACCGAGTCACGTCAGTGTATAGGAGCGCGTCCGATTGGTCGGCGCTATGTGTGCGAGCGCTTACGTCGCGTAGCGATACGTATGTGTTACGACTCCGACTCCGTACTGCGAAGAAGTTTGTGCGCCAGGCTTGAGGGGAAGCGGGCAACTATACAGCGTGCATCGATAGAGAGTCTACGTAATGGTATATGCAGCGTATAGCCATCTATGTGAGTTCAGCAGTAATTAGGTCAAAAGAGGTGTCTGCTGGACAGAAAAACCCCATTGTAAGTTAATTACGCACACACTTGTGTAAGGATTACTTTGCTGTATCAGTAATTATTGAGCTTTGTGAATTCCACCATTTCGAGTGCATGTTGATACGAATTATGTCTGGTACCTAAAGTTTTGTCTGTTAAAATCGTCAATAAAACCGAGAAGGCGTCATGCCGGGTCGAGGAAATCGTCAGGTTATAAACATCGGACGTCTGGCTGACGCTATATCCCAATTAGTTGTGGATATCGCAGAAGTAGACTTTTCTTCGTACGACAAAAAATCTTCATTTGTGGCCGTAAGTAGTGTAACGGAGGCACCCGTTAGATTGTGAGGGTGCCAGTTACCTGTCACTTTGACGTTTATTTTGGACTTAGTATGCTGGTGAAACAGCTGATCAGTTATTATGAAGAAATGAGCGTAAGGAAGATTATTGTAAAAACAGTCTTGTTTCTGACTTTAAACTGAAAACACGTTTTTGAATAAAACCCCCTTTTTGTCCCTGAATCTTTTCTTTCGCCTCGTATCAGTGATTTCGGGAGATCCTTTATTTTATCAGTAACCGGGTTGAGCCCTTTGTTACATTTGGTGGAGGAGCTGGGATCCTCTCACGTATTTCCCCAAAGTTTGAGATTTTTCCCGAAAGACTTTTCACTGGTATCGCGAGTGAGAGAGAAAACTGACATGAACGACACTACTCAAAGAGATTTCGAAGGAACTATGCCACGCACACGACTTCAACGAGCCTCACTAAGCGAAGGAGAGACCGAGACCGACCGGGAACCGTTGGCTAAGAGGGCGAGTTTGGATCCCGTCGAGCAGGCAACCTCTCCACCTAGGCCACAACCACAACAGACACCTCCGCAGCGACCATCATTTTCCGGGGACCCGAGTTCGCCTCAGGTAACCCTGCAAACCGATTTTCACCCAGCCCAATTGTTCCAGCTCTTTCAAGAGCACATGACGGAACAGAGTCGTCTGGACCAGGAAGAGAGGAAGAGGGAACGCGAAGAACAGCAGGAACGCGAGCGGGCAGAACGAGAACGAGAACGAGAAGAGGTACTCCGACGGTTCGAGACCTTGGAAACGCGAGATCGAGTTGCACGGGAAGGGATGCTTCGACGATTTGAGACCCTAGAATCCCGACTCCTGGAGGTCCAAGGCGTTCGGACCCCACCCCCACGACCGCTCGAGGGATCACCTCTTGCCAATCGACCACCAATTCAGCCCCAATCTACCCCGAATCAGGTCACAGAAGAACCGATAAGGTCTGTGCCAGTTTTCCGGGCTAATGACCCACTTATTGCTTCGGTAGAATTTGACCCGGGGACACCGTTGCCCCGCGTGCCGTTGACCCCGAGGCGTCGTCAGAGCGATCGTACTAGAGAACTAGTACGGGACGCAGAATTTAGTAGAGCTCAAAACTGGATGTGTGGTGACACTCCCCAAGCAAGGTTTGGAGTCCCAAAGTCACCACACACACAGAACAACATTTCCAAGAAGGTTGCCAGCCAATTAGCTCCGGTAACCTCCGCCGTGCCCTGCTCGCTTGATAACAGACCGTTTCTGTACAACAGCGTACCCACAGGTTCGAATCGCGACTTGGGAGGGGTTTTTTCGAATCACCCTGAACGAAATGTTCCTAATGTATTTAATTCCCAACCGGTCCCCTTGAGACCACAGATCGCCGTTAATAGTTTGACAAACGATGACGGGCTCGCTACCTTTCCATCGGGAAATTTGTTTCCCAACGGCCCGGTTGGCCCACAGAATCAATTTTCTTACGGAAACGCTCTCCCTATGAGAAATTCGCCTGAAAATTCAGGGATCCCACCTGTAATACCTCAACAAGGTAGCTGGCCTGTCTTCGCTCCGGCGGCGCGAACGGACCCGCTGCCCCGAGTAAATTCTATGCTAATGAAACCAGGTGTCTACGATGGCACCTCTTCTTGGGCTCAATATGAGAGACAGTTCTTGATGATCGCGGCGCTGAACAACTGGGATCAGGCGTTCAAGACAGCGGCTCTCACCGGATCTCTCCGAGGAACAGCTTTGAGCGCGTTGGCCTCACTGAGCGATTCTGACGCGAAAGATTTTGATAAGCTTTGCGCGGTTTTAAAACTTCAATTTGGTGATGAGCACATGGCAAAACTCTACTTTACCCAATTTAACAATAGGAGGCAAGGCCGTGACGAAGATCTTGCCACCCTGGCCAACGATCTTGAACGTCTGATCCGACTAGCTCTCCCCGATTGCGCACCTCACACTCGCGATCAGTTAGCATGTGTTCGATTTCTTGACGCCATTTCTAGCTCCAGCTTGAGACAAACGCTTAAGCTAGCGGCGCCCTCTTCTTTACGCCAAGCCGTTATAAGGGGGTTAGAAATCAAAGCGATCACCGAGTCTGAACTCGGTTCAGGAAAGATTCGGCAGCTCGTGACAGCGGAATCCTCTAGAGACAGGCGTTCACCTCAAAAAAGACAGCATTCTCCTAAGAAAGTCGACCCTCCCGCAGGTTCTTCACGATCGGATGGTCGTCAGGGAGCGAAGCCTGTCCTAGAGTGCTGGTTTTGCAAACGTCGAGGTCACGACATTAAATACTGTTTTACTTTAAAGAAAATCATGAGAGAGAGAGAAGGATTTAACCCAAGTCAGAACCGTCAGAATACTAATTTTTCTTGGCGCCAACGCCCTGCTCCACACTCCGGTCGAGACAATTATCAACAGAGCCAGCACTCTGACGACCGGCGAGCAGCTGAAGCTTCGCGAGAGCCTGCGACCTCCGCCCCTTCAGGACCCCGGGAACGTCCAAATCCTAATTCTTCGTCTGGGCCCAATCATTTTGTAATTCGCGGCTTGCGACGGTCGGGCCTCTACGCGAAAGGAACCGTCAACGGAACCGCGTGTTTGTGGGTAATCGACACCGGGGCGGAAGTCACCGTGATTCGTCCAGGATTGCTTCCCAATTTTCCAGTCGAAACTTCCTTGTCGAGTCTGCGTACCGCCACGGGCGACACGACTCCCATTGTGGGGAAGGCTTCCGTGGAGGTGGTGGTCTCGGGATGCCTTAGGACTGAACATGACGATTTGATAGCTGAGATCGAGGACGATGGGATCCTAGGGATGGATTTTCTCTCGTCTCACAATTGCCAGATAGCTACGGGCGAAGGCACGTTTCAGTCGGGCACGAATAAAATTTTTCTACAAACAGATCGTAGCGTTGAGGTCGTGAATCTTTCGACCGGTGCTCCTTCCCTTTACATTCGAGGGATTGAGTTGGTTCCTCCCTTTCTTCAGGATTTGAGCACTCGGTCTTCAGAGCAGTTAAATTCCGGGCAGCTCGAACCTCTCTATTCTCTTTTAACGAATTTCCAAGAGACCTTCGCTAGGAGTCCTACAGACATAGGACGTTGTACTGTGGCCGAACACAGGATCAACGTAGAAGGACACTCGCCAATCAGACAGGCCGCCGGACGACTTCCTCTTCACGGACGGGAAGAAGTAGAAAAACTCGTCGAGAACATGAAGTCCAGTGACGTCATCGAGACGTCAACCAGTCCTTGGGCTGCTCCTATCGTCCTGGTAAATAAGAAAGACGGGAGCAAGAGATTCTGCATCGACTACCGGAGGCTCAATGACATAACGAAAAAAGACTCCTATCCTCTCCCACGGATCGAAGACACGCTCGATAGGATAGCTGGGGCCCAATGGTTCTCGACGATCGATCTTCATAGTGGGTATTGGCAAGTCGGTATGGCTCTAGAGGATAAGGAAAAAACCGCCTTCGTCACTGGTCTAGGAGGACTCTGGCAGTTCAAAGTAATGCCCTTCGGGTTGTGTAACGCCCCGGCGACTTTTGAAAGACTAATGGAAGCAGTTCTGGATGAGTTAATTGGAAAGATCTGCTTAGTTTACATTGATGACATCATCGTTTTCGGAAAAACTTTCGAAGAGGAATTATCCAACCTAAAAGTGGTATTTCAACGGTTAAAAAAGGCCGGATTAAAAATGAGCCCAAAGAAGTGCCATTTATTCCAGCGAGAAGTGAAGTTTCTTGGACACATAGTGTCCGCGGACGGGGTTCGTACCGACCCTGAGAAAATTCGAGCGATCCGAGACTGGCCGCACTTAACTTCAAAAGCTGACGTTCAAAGTTTCGTAGGTTTATGCACTTATTACCGGAGGTTTGTTCAGGGCTTCGCTTCCATAGCGAAACCCTTGCATGTGCTCACGGGAGAGAAAGTACCTTTTGTCTGGTCCCCAGAATGTCAGGATGCTTTTTCTCAGCTCAAGATTCGCCTTACTACTCCCCCTATCCTGGCTTTCCCTTTGCCAGACGTTCCTTTTATCTTAGATACTGACGCATCTTTATCGGGTATAGGTGGGGTTTTGTCTCAGGTACAAACTGAACTCGAACGAGTAATTTGTTTCTACAGCAGGGTCTTGAGTAAATCCGAACGGAATTATTGTGTAACACGACGAGAGTTGTTAGCGATCGTCAGGGCCATTGCTCATTTTCATCATTATCTTTATGGTCGAAAATTTCTCATTCGAACCGACCATGCTTCACTTAGATGGCTGTTGTCTTTCAAGGCCCCTGAGGGACAGGTTGCGCGCTGGTTGGAAGTTTTAGGGACCTACGATTTTGAAATCCAACACCGGGCAGGAACATCACATGGAAATGCTGACGCTCTTTCGAGAAGACCTTGTGAAGGCAAAGATTGCAGACAATGCGATCGTCTAGAACTCCAGCGAGACCCTCCAGTATACATTCGAGCCATCTCTCTCCAAGGGAATCTCGAAGAGTGGAGACAAGGTCAGCGGGAAGATGGAGACCTTCAAAGGTTGCGGTCTTGGAAAATCTCACAAACGCGACCGGACTGGCAAGAAGTCTCTCCCTACAGCCCATACCTGAAAGTTTATTGGGCTCAGTGGGACTCGATACACCTTCGAGACGACCTACTTTACCGCCGATGGGAAAGCCCCGACGCAAAGACGATCAGATGGCAATTACTGGTACCCAGGAGCAAAGTTCCCGAAGTTCTAGCCGAGTTTCATGACTCTCCAGCGGGTGGACATTTTGCAGTCAATAAAACCCTCGGAAGAATCCAGGAACGCTACTTTTGGGCCCGTTGCAGGACCGATACAGAGGACTGGTGCTTTCGTTGTGACGTCTGCATGGCCAAGAGAGGTCCTAGAGGGAGAGGGAAAAGTCCCTTGCAGATTTACAACGTTGGAGCACCTTTAGAGAGGGTTGCGATGGATTTGTTAGGCCCTCTCCCTGTTTCTGAATCAGGGAACCGTTGGGCGTTAGTCATGGCTGATTATTTCACCAAGTGGCCCGAAATCGTGGCCTTACCGGATCCAAAAGCTTCAACGGTAGCTCTCGCGTTTGTTCAAGAATTTGTTTGCCGTCACGGGTCCCCATTAGAACTTCACACCGACCAAGGGAGGAATTTTGAGTCGGACTTAGTGAAGGAGATTTCTTTGATTTTGGGAACTAGGAAATCACGGACCACGGCTTTGCATCCCCAGTCTGATGGGATGGTGGAGCGTATGAATCGAACTCTCTTAGGGTATTTGTCACATTTTGTGTCCCACAACCAACGAGATTGGGACACGTGGATCCCACTCTTTCTCCTTTCCTACCGCTCTGCTATCCACGAGACTACGGGGCGAACCCCTGCTATGATGATGCTAGCCCACGATCTTCGCTTGCCTTTTGATCTTGAGAAAGGCCCAATTCCCCTCTCAGAGTCTTATCAGACCGACTTTGCTTGTTCCTTACAAAGTCGTTTAGATGAAATACATGATTTTGCTCGTGACAGTGATTTCCTAGTTTAGCTTTAGCTTCGGACAAATTGAAGGCTCGATACGACGCCCGAGCTCGAGACTTGAAGTTCGAGGTTGGCGATGGCGTTTGGCTCTTCCAGCCGCGTCGCGAGAAGGGCCGCTGTCCGAAATTACAAACGCAATGGGAAGGACCTTACGTGGTGGTGACCCGAATTAATGACGTGGTCTACCGTATCCAGCGCTCTGTCAGAGCCAAGGCCAAGGTTGTCCATTTGGATCGTTTGGCTCCTTATCAAGGTCGGGAAGAAGTACCCAAAGTACCCTTGAACCGCGATCAGGCTCAGGTTCGACAGTTGGAACTTTCAGATTCTTTGGTTTCGTCTCCGCCTCCACGTTCAGAGCAAGGTTCGTGTCTTCCAAGGGAAGAGACGTCGGAAACTTTCATTAGCTCGTCAACTTGGAGTCCTGAACTTCCTCTGGGCGTCATTAGAAGGAACGGGCGACCTCTTACAATAGTTGTCGAGGGAAACATTGGTTGTGGGAAAACAACCTTCTCTAAGAGGTTTTTGGATGATAAAAATATTCTCGTTCTATTAGAGCCTCTAGAAGAATATCGAAACGTAGCCGGCATTAACTTACTGGGCAAAATGTACGCGGACCCCGTTCGATTTAGTTACGCTTTCCAGCACCATGTGTTATTGACCATGAGGGACCGTCATCTTCAGAGAACGTACCTTCCTACAAAACTAATGGAACGGTCGATTTATAGCGGGAATTGTTTCGTAGAAGCCCGACGACGGTTAGGGGGATTTGAGAAGGAAGAGGCTCATCTTTTAATGGAGAACTGTAAGATTTTTGCCGAGAGCTCTTCCGATTTTGAGGTGGACCTAATAGTCTACTTGAGGTTATCTCCTGCCGTGTCGTTTAACCGCATTCAGTCTCGCGCGCGGAGCGAAGAAGCTGACATAACCCTGGAATATTTGACGGCTTTACATCAGGTTCACGATGATTGGCTAGTCACTCACACATTCTCGTCAACCCCTGCCCCTGTTTTAATCCTGAACGCGGAAGAATCGGCCGACGATGTTTACAAGCAGTTTTGTGAGGTTATGCGGGGGTAACCTGTCGCTTGGGGATTATGTGACGCTAGTCTGAAGTTAGTCGGCCTTTCTGCTCCGTGATCGATTTTGAATTCTGTTATTTCTGCGCGTGTCGCTCTCGATTCATTCCTTATCCCGGCGAGACTCTGACCGCGGGAGTGAATAAAATCACACATAATTTGAATTATCTGTTTATTCAAAGAACATATAACCAATGGGAATTTCTTTATGAAGGTCGTTGATGGAGGAGCTGTTCATTCTGCCGGCTGCCTCCCTGGTGGCCCGGACTGGATTCGCTTCTCCGCCACCGCCTTCATCGCCCGTTTTATTTTTTCACATTTGAGGCACTCAGAGATGAGTTCTCGCGGGTTGAAAAGACTCTCCCGACAGAACATACACAGAGGACCTGGTCCACGGAGTACTCGGTGTCTTAGATAGACACCTTCGAATTCCTGTGTCGGTACCCTGTTGACATAGCCCTTCGCTTTAGACCCGTCTGATTTGAAAGAGGATTTTGGAAATTGGGAAAATACCTCTGTATGAAACAGCGCACGCATGTGGTCCCTTGTTGGTCTCGTAGACACACGACTTCTCCCGACGCACAGGCTGTCTTGCTCCACTCCTCCTCTAGCCAACCCTTCAGCAAGCACCGGGGTAAATCTTGGATATCCAAAAAGTTGAAGGACCTCGCTAGGTCGACAACGTTAAGAACTTCCTCACAGGAAAGGTTTTCTTCGGACATCGTGTGCACGTCTGGTCTTCTCGTGGGTTTTCTGGTTTGTGTTGTTTGCAACCGCGTCTTTAGCGACGGATAATAAACATTGGTGAGTTTGTTTCTGACGAATCAATGTCCTCGATTCTGCGAAGCGGTTTCTATGATCAGTTTTTTTTGATTTTTTTCCGCCTGTCATTTGCGTTCGCACTTCGTGGGGCGCGCTGGGTTGACTCGATTACACTCAGATAGGATGTTTTCTGTTTTAATTACTCTGTTCTTTTTGTAAAGATGTTTTACAGGTCTTGTTGCGAGTAAGAGAACTCCCTTGAGGAACCTTGGAACCTACTCTGCAACACTTTTCCGGAGATTGGACTCTTACCATCTACTAAAGCTATGATCGGACCAATAATTTTCAGACGACTTTGTTTTCTCCTTTTTGCACCCGGTCTCGTGACTCATCCTTGTCTTTCGATTTAAGGTACTTTGGTTTGTTTGACCCCTCCTGAGTGCAGTTTCCCGCCCTTTCCGTTCCCGACATTTTCCCAAGAGCGGGTGCCGCTGGTTTGAGGCGGAACGATTTCGCGACGCAGGAACTGACCCTCCGGTTGCGGTTCTGTTTTTCAACTGTACCACTGACTTTTTGGAAGAGACATTGGATCAGGAGACTCGGGATCTTCAACGAAAAGATTCAGGATCTTCAACGAAGACGCCGTTGTGGCGAGGAAGATTATTGTACACTTTTAAATGGGATTTTGTTTGAGTTTGCTATCCACTTTCTGGTTTTCTGAGGTTTCCCGGAAAGTAGTCTTTAGGCGAATGCCGGATAGTTCTTGGAAGAACCCCAGTTTTGTTGAGCCTCAGCTCAAGTAGTTTTTGTGCATTGATTCGCTATTTTTTTTTTTGTCAATCGTTCTTCCAAGAGTCGGGACGACTCTTCTTCAGCGGGGGGGGCAGTGTAACGGAGGCACCCGTTAGATTGTGAGGGTGCCAGTTACCTGTCACTTTGACGTTTATTTTGGACTTAGTATGCTGGTGAAACAGCTGATCAGTTATTATGAAGAAATGAGCGTAAGGAAGATTATTGTAAAAACCCTGGTTAAAAAATTCGATAGAATGCAATACGAATACATCAACTCTATATAAGATTGTATTATGTTGATTCCTAACGTATCGGGTCTATCCAACGACCAATTTGATGTCCGATACATGTTCTATTGAAATTAATGGCTTCCAATACGAATTATTTTTGAGGGAATTTCGTCATAAGAATCGTTTCGTTTTGGATAATTTTACATCGGAGTGACCTGAAATAATGCGAAAAATATCAAACATTTCATATAATTTTGAATATGTGTCTGAGGCGTCAGTATGTTGGTTGTGAACGTTCGTTTTTCCAGTATATGAAGCTTATCATTTCTGATCTGCTGTAGAGCAGGATATGATCTTTTCCGGAAAATGTGCAACGAAATCTATCCGAATGAGGGATATTCATGGCATTTGAAGTTATTGCATAAGTATCGTTTAAGTTCATCGAATTATCAATCAATTTCTATAGTGAAAAAATATAGAAAATATTTGGCTCCATTTTGAGCATCAAAAATGTATCAGATGTTATCCGTTCTCATATGATCTATGGAAATTTATGGTACGTTATAACTTCGAATCCATCGTGTTGAATCTGTAAGAAAATGTTTCTATTCATTTTGATGGGCACAAATGATATATGAACATATGGCATTCGCAGAAGAGATCAACGGAATTTTTCTTCATGGTTTTCAATCGTTCCGTAGACAGTAAGTTATATTTCTTGAATGATCTCCGATCCAGATGCACCGTATTGGAAATTATATGTGAATTTATCACACTAGCGGAAACAATAAGCTCAGTTCGCTCACGGGAACTCTATCGTTCTGAATGTGAAATCAACGCCGAGCCAATCACACCTTGTGCAGACGCGCCGCCTTCACAATCGTATCTGAACCTATCAGTATTCAACAACCGTCGGCTCGATCCGCTCACGGGAACTCTATCGTTCTGAATGTGAAATCAACGCCGAGCCAATCACACCTTGTGCAGACGCGCCGCCTTCACAATCGTATCTGAACCTATCAGTATTCAACAACCGTCGGCTCGATCCGCTCGCGGGAACTCTATCGTTCTGAATGTGAAATCAACGCCGAGCCAATCACACCTTGTGCAGACGCGCTGCCTTCACAATCGTATCTGAACCTATCAGTATTCAACAACCGTCGGCTCGATCCACTCCCGGGAACTCTATCGTTCTGAATGTGAAATCAACGCCGAGCCAATCACACCTTGTGCAGACGCGCTGCCTTCACAATCGTATCTGAACCTATCAGTATTCAACAACCGTCGGCTCGATCCACTCGCGGGAACTCTATCGTTCTGAATGTGAAATCAACGCCGAGCCAATCACACCTTGTGCAGACGCGCTGCCTTCACAATCGTATCTGAACCTATCAGTATTCAACAACCGTCGGCTCGATCCACTCCCGGGAACTCTATCGTTCTGAATGTGAAATCAACGCCGAGCCAATCACACCTTGTGCAGACGCGCTGCCTTCACAATCGTATCTGAACCTATCAGTATTCAACAACCGTCGGCTCGATCCACTCGCGGGAACTCTATCGTTCTGAATGTGAAATCAACGCCGAGCCAATCACACCTTGTGCAGACGCGCTGCCTTCACAATCGTATCTGAACCTATCAGTATTCAACAACCGTCGGCTCGATCCACTCCCGGGAACTCTATCGTTCTGAATGTGAAATCAACGCCGAGCCAATCACACCTTGTGCAGACGCGCTGCCTTCACAATCGTATCTGAACCTATCAGTATTCAACAACCGTCGGCTCGATCCACTCGCGGGAACTCTATCGTTCTGAATGTGAAATCAACGCCGAGCCAATCACACCTTGTGCAGACGCGCTGCCTTCACAATCGTATCTCAACCTATCAGTATTCAACAACCGTCGGCTCGATCCACTCGCGGGAACTCTATCGTTCTGAATGTGAAATCAACGCCGAGCCAATCACACCTTGTGCAGACGCGCTGCCTTCACAATCGTATCTGAACCTATCAGTATTCAACAACCGTCGGCTCGATCCACTCGCGGGAACTCTATCGTTCTGAATGTGAAGTCATGACGCCAAGCCAATCCCATCTCGTGCAGACGCGCTGCCTTCACAATCGTGTCTGAACCTAAATTTCAGTTTGATGTAATGGTTAGTGTGCGTGAGGTATACGTCGTAGTAAGGGTTATTAAGAAACAACAAACACCAAATCGTATGCTTATTTCGAGTCAAAAACCACATAACAATCATTATTTATCAAGTCCGTAGTAAATATTGAATCAGCCACAATTTTTGTTGAAGTAATATGTTGATTTAAATTGTGAGATTCGAATTATTAGACAAAACACTGTAACATATATGTATCTTTTGTCTTTGTTTGAAAAAACACACGAACACGATAGCTAATTCCGTACGTTTATGTGTCAATTAATAAATCAGAGTATTTATTAAATTATAATAAATCAGAGTATTTATTACATAAAATACAACAGGTTATGGGACCAGTGTACGCCTACGTATTCGTGTAAAGTATTCGTGTAAAGAGAAAAACTACAGTGAGTAGATTCTGACAAGAAGCGTGACGTCCTCTCAGCATTTTTCAAGATGGATTTGACGAAGCACGTGAAGCCCTTGGTTGGTGAGACAGATTGGCCAATGTGGAAAAGAAAAATGCGCGACTTGCTGGATTACCACGAGGGAGCTTTGGATGTCATTGACAAGAAACTAGAAAAACCAGAGCCCTTGTCGGTCGACGCAACTGATGCACAAATCAAAAAGCATAAGTTGAAAAGTGATTTGTATCGTAAAGCAAACAGTTATGCTAAGTCTATGATTTCAAGCTCAGTAACAGATGCAGTTTATCAAAAAATCATGGATAAAGAGTCAGCACTAGAGGCGTGGGAGGCTTTGAAGCAGCATTTTGAAGCCACGTCAAAGGATCAGTTGTTCAGGATCTGCGTAGAGTTCTTCGCCTTCAGTTGGGTTCACGGAGATGACGTGAGTACTCATGTCGCAAAATTGAAGAGTCTGTGGATTGAGTTGAACAATGGGCTCAGGGTGAAAAATGAGAACGTCCTTCCCGATCTGATTCTAGTGTGCAAAACGTTACAAATTTTGCCTAGTGAATTCGAAAATTTTCAATCAAGTTGGATGTTATTATCCAAGGATGAAGACAAAAATTTCGATGAGCTAACGACTCAGCTTTGCATGTATGAGAGGAACTTCAAGAAAAATACAGATAGTAAGAAGCTAAACGAAGAGGCGTTAGTGGCCAATTCAGGTAAATCTTTTTCAAGAGGTGCACAGAGATCGAAGAAAGAAGATACCTGTAATTATTGTAAAAAGAAGGGGCATTGGGTCACTACGTGCAAGAAATGGATTGCTGATGGACGACCGAAGAAGACAGAAAAAAGAGAGGTTACTCCTCAGAGCAATGCCCTTGATACTCATGTAGCCCTTGTTTCTACTAGTGAAGAAAGCATTAGTGAAGATTTTTACAAAGAAGAAGTGTTTGTAGCTGAGACAAATTCGACTGGATGGTGGATCGACAACGGAGCCACGAAGCACGTGACAAATTGTCCGGATTTATTCATCGAATTCACGGAGTTTCAGAGACCATGCGTCATCAAAGCAGCTGGGAAAGAAGCTCTCAAGGCTGTTGGGAAAGGAACCATTCAAATTTTGTCGTTCACGGAAGAAGAAACCTTGAAGATGACATTAAATGATGTTTGGTTCGTCCCGAAAATTTCGAGGAATTTATTTTCTGTTTTGGCAGCGCAAGACCGAAACAAAAACAGCAAGTTCAACTCCACTGTGACACAGTGCTGGCTTGAGGTTGATGGAAAAACAGTGCTGTGTGGAAGTCGTGAAGTGTCAGGAACTCTGTACAAGGCGGCTATCGAACCAGTCATTCCAGAAAAAGTGGAGAGAGTAAATGTCGCAGAGGCAGAAAGCTCTACGTTGCAGTTGTACCATGAGAGGTGGGGACATCAGGACAAACGGCATGTAAAAGAGATGCTACAGAGAGAACTGGGCATCACAGTCAAACTGGAGAGAGAAATTTGTGAACCTTGCATCTTTGGGAAAGCACATCGTCTTCCTTTTGGCACCAGAAAAAAGGCGACGAAACCTGGGGAGCTGATTACAACTGACGTAGTAGGACCTTTTCACGAGTCATTCAGTAAGAAGCGATTTCTAGTCATATTCAAGGACAGTTTTACGAAATTTCGCTATGCTTTTATAATCAAAGAAAAGTCTGATGTCAGTGGTGTACTCAAACAATTTCTAGCTCATTCGAAAACATTAGGTCACACGATACAGGAGATGTTGAGCGACAATGGAGGAGAGTTTGACTGTGGTAATGTTAAAGGAATTCTTGCAGAAGAAGGAATTACACAGAGACTGACAGCGCATTATACACCAGAGCAGAATGGCGGCAGTGAGCGTGAAAATCGCACTATCGTTGAGATGGCAAGAACCTTCAAATATTCAAACCCAGAGGTTGTTTTTCCACACGCTATATGGGCAGAATTGGTATCATCGGCAGCATACACTCTTAACAGAACGGGAAAGTCTTCCAAAGAAGGTGTAAGTCCGTACGAGTTGTGGATTGGGAAGAAGCCAAGAATAAAGCACTTACGTATCATCGGATCTACTTGCTATGTTCATATTCCAGCACAGAAGAGGAAGAAGATGGACAAGAAAGCAGAAAAAGGATTCCTTGTAGGGTACGATGGAGATGAACGCTACAGAATTTATGTTCAAGAAGAGCATAAAGTGATCTTATCACGGGACGTTCAATTTCAAGAAAAGCTAGCAGAATGTGAAGAAGTCGAATTACCAATTGAAAAGCTAGCAGAATGTGAAGAAGTCGAAGAAGAAGTCGAATTACCAATTAGAGATGTAAAACAAGAGTTAATGGATCAGACCGAAGAAGAGTTTGAAACGGAACATGAGTCAGAATTTGAAGAAGAAGAAAACTCAAAAGTGCAGCAACAAAATGAACGAATTTTGAGAGATAGATCAAGTATCAAGAAGCCAAAACGACTTGAATATTTGGCTCTAGCAGTTGAGGAGTTTGTTAATATCTCTGAAGATCCTGAAACTTTTGGAGAAGCACTGAAAAGAGAAGACAAAATTCAGTGGAAAAGAGCCATGGATCAAGAAATAGCCTCGTTAACCGAAAATCAGACCTGGATTTTGTCAGATCTTCCTCCAGGTGAGAAGGCGATTCCGTGCAAATGGGTTTTCCGACTGAAGAAGAATCCTGATGGTACAATTGATAAATACAAAGCTAGATTGGTTGTCAAAGGATTTAGTCAACGTTACGGCATTGACTATAGCGAAACTTTTAGTCCAGTAGCAAAATTAGGAACAATACGTTCAATTTTAAGCATTGCAACCAGTGAGAAAATGCATCTAAAATTGTTCGACGTATCAACAGCTTTTTTATATGGGAAACTTGAAGAGACAGTATTCATGAAACAACCCGAAGGTTACGAAGACGGATCTAACAAAGTTTGTGAACTCAAGAGGAGCCTTTATGGACTGAAGCAAGCTCCACGATGTTGGAACAAGCGACTCGGGGATTACCTTCAAAAACTTGATTTTAGGGTGTGTGATGCTGATCCATGTCTCTACGTCAGAGAGAAGGACGGGAAAAAGCTGATTTTAGTGATCTATGTAGATGACGGCCTAGTTGCAGCTACAGAACCAGAAGAATTAGAAGTTTTTATTGAAGAGTTGAAATCAGAGTTCAAGATTGTCTCAAAAGAAGCACTCTTTTTTTTGGGTCTTGAAATTCAACAAGATGAAAACACAACAAAGATTCATCAGAAAATGCATGCAAGAAAAATTCTAGAACGATTTGATTTTTCGAATTGCAGACCAGTTTCAACTCCAATGCTCAAAGGCTCTGAGACTTTGATAACAGGGAAAGATGACCAGAAAACTCAAAACTTTCCATACCGACAAGCAGTTGGAGCCCTAATGTATCTGATGCTTGGTACAAGACCTGATTTGGCATATAGTGTGGGTTTCATATCAAGATCACTTGAAAATCCATCGCCTGAAGACATTGTACGAGTCAAGAGAGTTTTTCGGTACATAGCAGGAACGCTGGACTTGGGGATAGTTTACCAAAGAAATACCGAAAAAGGTATTTTAGAAGTGTACAGTGACGCAGACTTTGGAGGATGTCTGAAGTCAGGACGATCAACTTCTGGAGTCGTCGTAAAGTACGCAGGAGGAGCAATCTCTTGGTTAAGCCAAAGGCAAGCAGCGGTGGCAACCTCAACTACTGAAGCTGAGATCATCGCAGCTAACGAAGCAGCTAAAGAAGCAATTTGGTTGAGCAGACTTTTCAAAGGAATTTTCGAACTTAGACAAGTTCCAATTATTCAAGTCGATAATTCTGCAGCAGTGGGACTGGCACAGAATCCAGTATTTCATCGCAGAACAAAACACATTTCGATCAAGCATTTCTTTATCAGAGAAAAAGTAACAAAAGGAAAACTTGGGATTCAACAAATCTCAACAGAGCACCAAACAGCAGACGTCATGACGAAACCTTTACCGAGAACACGCTTGAAGATTCTATGTGTAAAAATGGGACTTATTTAAGAAGTTTGAAATTTAATCAACTAGGGAAAGTGTTGAAGTAATATGTTGATTTAAATTGTGAGATTCGAATTATTAGACAAAACACTGTAACATATATGTATCTTTTGTCTTTGTTTGAAAAAACACACGAACACGATAGCTAATTCCGTACGTTTATGTGTCAATTAATAAATCAGAGTATTTATTAAATTATAATAAATCAGAGTATTTATTACATAAAATACAACAATTTTTACAAACAATATTTATCAATATCCGTAGCAATATTGTTGGACAAGCAGTGACAAAAGTGCAGTGCAGAACAAAAATGCTAAAATGATTTTTTTTAAAGTAATCTTTTCCATCAGGTAACTAAAGTTCTTCTATTCGTAGAATATAAAACAGATTATAACATATAGTGCAGAAATCGTGTTGGAAACATATATTCTTTGTTCAGATACATAGAATTATTTTTCTCTGAAATGAACAAATATGTTTTATTCTTTAATTACGTTATGGGCGTTATGGTTATACATTGGCCAGATCATGAACATTCGAATGTATTCGGTGATGTGCACACAAATGAAGCATGTTTCACGTCCATAAAAATAACTTTGCGCTTAATGTTAGCTATTGGAACAACGTCGCACCTGTTCAACTTTCCTGTGACCTTTTTGATGTGAAATCTCTCACTTGCCGGTAGTACACAGGCCAGAACTAATTCACAGATTCTAATATAGCACTCTTCGCCAACCAAAACAAAGTTTAGAATCTCGACAACTGCGTTAGATGTTAGTTGAACCACAGTATCTTTGGTTTTCTTCGGTCTATCGTATAGAGCACTACGAAATACGGTATCCCTATAGATGCATCGACTGAATACTTTTCCTTTATGGAAATTGAGATCGTTAGTGGTGCTGGGCATGAGATAGGTTCCGTTATTCTCCAATTCCGACATTTCTCCGATTAGTAACACACCACCTCGTGTCTTGACGTGATTTGTCGACAATCTTCGCCTATTGAAAAGAGTCTCACAGTAAATCGAGCATACTCCGGTGCCTGACGTATTGGCTAGTTGAGACTTAAAAGCAATCATTTGCAGTGTTTTATTCGCAATTTGGTTGCTTGTTCCCTTGGGTCCACTCACTGGTTGTTTCAGATGAAAGATCCCGCTTTCAAATGGAAAAGTCGACGCTGCCCATAAGGGACCACTTTGCCGTACACTTTGAACAACATGGACCAGGCTGTGCAAGTTGAATGTCATTGAAGCTTTTCCATAGAATATTTCGCACTCCCCAACGAACCGTATCATGTCGATCGTACACTGCCTAAGAACGTCTTCAGAAATTTCGGTCCCAAGGAGAGAGTATGCCGTCCGAATCAGCAGTGTCAAGGAGAGCAATCGTTCGTCATCCAATATTCCAACCAAACAAGGGTAGCTATAAAATAACAACCATGATCGCCACTCTGCTGCCTTCCAGCGGGCTCGATCTTTCAGCAATGATCTTGGTAGACGGTGAATTTCTTGAGGAGGCTTGATGTTTAATAGCCGATTATCAACAATACGTCGTTTCGATGCTGGTAATACACACGATTTTCCAGGCTGTGTCAGTATTTCCCATATCTGGCGGACACCGCCCCAAAATATACCGTGTAGGTCGTCTAACGGGTAGCCCCAAATACAATCGAATAATCTCAGTTCTGTGAGTGCTGATCTGCCTTTGACTCCTCTGATTACCTTCGACCCAGATCTTTCAGCTTCACTAACATCTCGTAGGTAATCGTTGTGATTGCGCAGAGGGGGGTCATCTTGCGTTAAAGGATACCGCATAGATCTTTCGGCGTATTCTCCTCGAGCATAGCACCAGCTACATCCAAAATACCCATTAAACTGGAGCCTATTTTGCAGTATCGGGCGGGCGACCGAATCTACTGCCGCGCACAATGGTACTAAACTGAAAGAAGTTTTAATTCCTGTACTATCTGTTATAGTGAGGCTGAATGCCTGTATTTGCGCGATGAATATAGACATGTACAGATTCATAAATTCCGGAGTTGGTTCTGACTCAGATATCCACAACGCAGCTAGTATCAAGCGTTTGGAGCGCATCTTAGGGGGAAGATCGTTTAATAGAAGCTGCAACGGCCACAGACTTTTTTTAGAACTTTTAAATAGCGGAGTACCATCGGTGTTAAAATTGTAGGTCAAAACGGTTTTTCTGGAATCACGCGTTTGTCGAGCCACGTTCTTGTACAATTCCCCATCGTGTATATCATATATAACATTTTCACGCCTATTCAACCGATTTTTGACTGCAGTAAGATTATCCATCAAAGCAGATAGGACGTTTGAATCTTTCAGCATCAGTTCAATTTGATAAGCAATATCAATTGATATGAAATAGTTCATAGAGTTCAGAGAAATTTCAAATTCCGTACGACAAGAATCGCATACACCACCCTGTAGGACGTTTCCGATACTACTCTTGGATGCGGGGCCAAAGAGTACTTGATAGCAGTTCTTACAGTAGAAAATGTACGATATTTTGTCCGGTGGGGGATCAAATTTCTTTGATATTGTGTATTTACTGATGTTCAAATCTACGAACTTCGGTCCGGCCAATGCCTTAGTCAACTGTACTACTCCCTGCCTTGCCTCATCGGTGAGATGATAACGCAATGCCAAGCCCTGTATCATCAGCAGAACATTTGACACAGTAAGGCCTGCAGCTTCAAACATTACAGTATTGTCCGTGAAATCTTGTGAATCCTTAGCTGCAGGTATACTTTCCATTTCGTCGTCGTTATCATCCTCGTCATTGTCGGTATTTTCATGATCAATGGGTTGAGCAGCTTCTCTGCCAGTGAATTCATCCTCGCTGTTTGAATCCAAATCACCATCAAACTCGCCACGAAAAACTGCGTTACCATCACTCTCACTACCAGAGTAACTAGTAATCGATTCGTTATCCCAATACTCGATCCGGTTTTCAATTTTTTCCGATGATCCAGCAGCTGCAGATGAATCATTATCTACGGCTGGCATTCCCTCAGTGTCACCGCTGTTTTGATTGGAACATGTTTCCAGTTGACTCGAATCTGAAAACAATACTTGTTAATTGTATGTCCAATTAAATTTTATATGAACAAAAAATATCGTAATCATATATACGCAAATTCATCAGTGAGCCTACAAACCTCACTATGTCTGATTTGATCTGTGATTTTTTCATGTATAGTTGTCATAGTTGCTCTGCAACATTTTTCTGATCTTTTGCACCACCCCTTTTTCAGTTATGATTTGTTTGAACTGCAAAATTAGGACTATTTTGTGAAATCTAAAAAAAATCACAAAAATTCATTGCTTTCAAAAATCTGGACCAAATGTTCCTTTCAAGTTTTGCCATTTTTTCCCTATTTTATATTACTAAAAGGTTGGATTGAAATTAAAAAAAATGCAAGAACTCCTTTCATTGCATCGTCAATGCAACAACATTGCTAAAAAAGGAGGAAAACTTTCAATAAAGTAAAAAAAAACATTCAAAAGTATTTGAGGAAATAGAAAAAAAAATAGAAGGAATAGGTCGCCGACATTTTTTTGAGCGAAGGGTAGTTTGACTACGTAATCCATCAAGTTTTTCTGCAATTTTCAGATTCCACAAAATTATCTTAATTTCATATTTAAAACAAAATCATGACTTCAAATGGGTTTGTAGAAAAAAATCTCTAAACATTCGGATGGAATGTTTCGGAGCTTGCACAACAAAATGAAAAATCACGAATCAAATCGGAGATGATCAAATTACGTGGACAACCTCATTACTGATCTGTGTATTCGGCTTAGTATATTAGCTCGAGCTAATATACTAAACCGAATACACAGACATTGAAAGGGACTTGTGTGAGAATTAATTTGGTAATTTCCAACGCGTAAATAAACGACACGTACAGCGCAATGATGATAACCCCAAACTATATGAGCTGGGCCTAGCTGAGTGATCGTCAATGTGGTGAAACCACCTTCGAGTTGATTGAATTTTTTGAATACTTGCACTCCCTCTGCAGGGTGCAGGGTGCATTATAGGGTGAATTCTTATCGAATCGTTTATCTGAAGTTGGCTATAGAATCGTGAAACAAGCTTTCAGAGATTTCTGAAACAATTAAAGTGTCCAAACGTTCATTTTTCGATTCTAGCCAACTTCAGATCAACGAGTCGTTAGGAATTCATCCGGTATAAAGGTACTGAGATATTACGTTAAATAATCACTCCGTAGCTTCATATTTACGATCGCTGTCGGAATCAATGATTCGACTTTTCTCCAATATTCTTATCGAAGTTCTAAATTAAATTATTCTATAGGCATATTGGTGATATTAGCTATATCTCTGAAAATGATTCAAATTCAGATCGTATTGGCTATATATTATGGTATTACCGATATGTTGATTAAGACGAGTTCGCCATCGTTGATCTGTTTGAGGACTCGTACAAGTTTTGTTGTATCCTGGTTCAAGAAAGGCTTTGTACCTTCTTTTTTTCCCACGTAGTGGAGTCAACTCGTCATGTCTTTCCATTTTTAGTTATGCGGACTCTTAACAGTAAAATTTGATGTAATAATTAACCAGCTCTATTGCCAGACGCATTAATATTGAAACTTACCGCTGACAATATTTCCCGGTGATCGTAATACAATAAGTCGGAAAATATATACTTCTTAAAAAGCTTTATTATACAATTAGCAATCGGCCATTGTTTATCGCTAAACCTCTGTTGGTGACCAGCATTTGTTTACACGACGTGAAACTCATGGGCGCGTTAAACCGATCGACTGTACGAACGTTCCAGCGGAAAGTACGGTTTTCAAACTTATACTTTACCAATCACACGTGGGGTATCAAAGTGAAAATCCGTTTATTTTTAAACCACTGATGTGATTGGTTATTTTTGAGCGCGACTCCGGGAACGTGAACTCGGCTAGATCGGCGGTTGGTCCAAACGCTGGGTCTACCGGATTCGTGAATCCTCGGGTCCGCTCGTGCGCGTCGTTATGACGTCATGTTCCTTTACACTCGTCTCTCGCCAAGAGTGTTGAAGGGCCAGGCCAGGCCTGGTTAGAGGATCTATCTGTTGCGTCCATAATTAGAAATTGTTCAACAAGTACTTGTTTGATCGCCTGATCATGTTCGCCTACGTGAAATATAGAGACGGTCAGAGAGATATCGTCGAAACAACAAAAATAAAAAATTTTCAAAGTGATAATATCAGTTACACTAAAAAATATAAAATTTTGTGGGAGGGAGAGTGGTACGATGGCATCATAATTACTGTAGGAGGTAAGTCTCGATATTTTCTTAATCTGCTCATAGTCTTTAGCATTCGTGATTATAACATCTTCTGAGCACATGCGTGTCATTTTCATTACAAGAGGTAATTCTCATTGGAATAGGCTCGCGTCCGCAGTGAAAGCGGACGATGTCGAATACCTATACTCAAAAAGCGTCTGTTGGTAGCGTCGAGAATTTACCCCATCGTGTTAAATCTAAAATGGCAGTCGCGTACGCGGAGATTCAAAGCTACGCGTACGTTCTAGGCTCACGAACGGGCCTGCCATCCTTCGCTATTCTAGTGTTCGTTTCGCGTACCGCCGTTCCTAATTGTACAGCGCTTCGACAGACATTTGTGAACAGTGAACTGAGAAATCAATGTCAGTAAACTATGCATAATAACTTACATTTATTTCTACAATAACTAACATTTATTTCTCAGTTTACATGTTATGTATAATGTCTGTCAAAGCGCTGAACAAACCGCGGTTCGCGAAACAAACAGTAGAAACGAAGGTTGGCAATAGCCTGTTAGTGTCGTCAGACATATGTGCAGCTCGTACCCTCTGCGTACTCGTCTTCGACTGTGGACGCGCCATTTGGAATACGCTCGCGTCCACAGTGAAACCGGACGATCTCGAATCTTAACACAGACTTTTCGTTGCGGCGTCGGTATCACCGACACACTCACACGCGTACGTGATTGCGCGGGGATTTTCTGGGGGGTGGGGGTCGACCAATCACGTACGCGTGTAAGTGTGTCGGTGATACCGAACGCCGAACACCGAAAAGTCTGTTGGATCGCGGGTCGGTAGCGTCGAGGCGTACGACGCATCTCAGCTCGTTGGTGTGGGTTTTCGAGAGTGGCCCGTTTCACCGCGGATGCGAGGCCAGTAATTTGAGAAAATAGTATAATTTTAATAGGTTTTCTCGTAGTATTCTTTCATTGATATACATGGCTGCAACATTTCTCTGTGATTGACGATACAACTCTTTTTTTTATCGAGCAAACAAGAAGGGTTATAGAGACCACAAAGGCTGAGATGAAGCCCATATTGTGTTAGAGGACTATTTGCCACTTGGTAGAATCGGAGATCCTAAAAGGAAGAAGAAGAAGAAGACTACTCGTCATCTAGTGGCCGGATTCACACTATCGAAAAAAGAAAACAAATCCTTGAGGTTATTATAGAGGTTATCTATATTCAACTTTTTTTAGCCATATATTGTAGTCATCTTATCATTGTTTCTCTCGCATCTAATCAATATTTTACGAACAATTTTTAGCATTTCATTTGATCTCTGTATGTTTATTACCAAAAAGATGAATATATATAATGGTTAAAAAAGTTTGAAGTAGATCATAACCTTAACGGGGTTTGCTTTCTTTTTTTTGATAGTGCAAAACCGGCCACCAGATGCCGAATAGTGGTGTAATACAATAGAGAGTTGTGTCGTCAATAACATATTGCTTATTGAAAAAAATATGTTGATAGAAGTTAATTATCCATCTGGGAATAGATTTTGGTTTTTCTGTTGCGACGTGGTGCCAGGCATTAAAGTGTGAGCAGCCTAGTGCTACCAATCAGGAACCGAGGGCAGGGTTGCTAGTTGGTTAACACCTGGCACTACATCGTTACATTATTGAATTACCTATCTCTAACGTTTGAAATAATATGTACAGATACTGAAGCAGACGTGGAGGAGAAAATTGCAAATAAACGGCTAACAGTACCACTTATGGAACTTTGTGACTCCGTATCCGAAAGTGACAATGCCGCAAATAATGAAAAGCTTATTTCAGAGGTAAATATGATGGAAGTAATTCTTATTGTCTACTACTTCCAGCCTGCAGTTATAGATGTATTATAATAGAATTAGCAAGCAAACCAAACTTGATTATATATCCCTGACCAACATCCTTGCAGAATGATAAGCTCAAGACGAAGGAATTGTTGGAGGCAAAGGTTGAGCGAGCCACGTTGAAACTTCAAACAGATTCTGTGAGTATCGACCATCATAATTCAATATCCAGCCGGTTACTTACAATCCAACATGAGGAACGAGTCGATGATACATATGAACCGTGAGCTTTTTTGAAAGAACTAAGACGGAGGCTCACGGTATTGGTGGAGTTATATAACAAGCTTTTAACTTTACGTAGTCCGGTCTGAGGTGCAGATGAGGTAGAAAGAATGGAAAAGTTTATAAATGCAATGGACCCGACCAGTGACCCAATTAGAAACTCCCAGTAGCATAGTTGACCTCTAAAATTTTCATCGCAGCAAGCACATTAAGAGTTGATTTCTGAGGAATCAATATTTTGACCAATTGTCATAGCGAATCAGGAGTACCCGTTGATCGGTTTCAATCATCTTGGTCTCAAATCTTTCAGAAAATCCTTCGTTATCAGGTGAAAAATGGTCTCAAATCGTTGATAAAAGATGCCTCTATCAAATGAACGTAGAACTTTTTGATATTGCAAGAATTGGCAAAGTTTTTCGGTTTTCACAATTTTTGGTTGCATATTTTTTCTTTTCTACGCTGATTTTCTTTTTATCTCCACCAAAAATTGACGTATCAAAAAATTCTATGTTCTCCTGATAAAGAAGTGTTTTCTGAAAAATTTGAGAACAAGATGATTGATTTAGGTCCACCGGTACTCCAGATTCCCTATGACTGGTCAAAATATTGAGATTTCTCAGAAATCAACTTTTACTCCTTTTGCTGCGAAGAATATTTTAGAGGTCAACTATGCTACTGAGAGTTTCTAATTGGGTCACTGGTGGGGTCCAATGCATTCCAATGCAAAGGATTGTCATCTAACGCCACCGATACCGTGAGCGTCCGCCTTAGTTCTTTCAGAAGACAGAAAGGCTCGCGGTTCATATGTATCATCGTTCATGTCGACTCGTTCCTGGCTAATGGCTGCCCGTTGAGACAGCGTTTCCCTATTCAGCCCAGTGAGAAAGAGTTCACAGTCAAACCGCCGAGATAGAATTTCTTCACTTGATTTTTTGCAGTTCCTGCATATTTCTTATGGTTCATTGCTTGACTGAATAGTAATTGACTTTCATCCTAAATCTTGTTTTAAAATCTTCATGAGTGCATTCGGTAGAGTAGCTTCAAATAATGAACGCATATTTTTGTTTTCCATTTGAACTAAGGATGATTAAATTTCAGTGTTTTACTATAGATTTGCCATCTTACAAGTAGCATAATGGGTTGCCAAAACTTTGTTATTTTTAATTGTTTTCGTGAACCGTTGAAGATCATAATTGAAAAATAGAAAGGATACGGCACAATTGTAAATTTATTAGTTATAAAATTGAATGATGCTATCTGAAGTTAGCACGTATTTCAAATTATTTATAGAACTCCAATAATGGTAGCCATCAAGTGGATGAGTCATGCTCCAAAGTACTACGCTCTGGAATAAAACGACAAGTTCATGCCTCCAAAGCTCCAGCAATCGTGGAGGATAGGATTTTGAAGGAAAAACTGACAGTTTCCAAGAAAGCCACCTCCACGCCCAACTCAATTTCAAGTTCTGTAAGTCTTTATTACATACCCGTCAGTGTAAGTATAATACTGAAGCATAAGGCTGTGACGAATAATCAGATAATTTCTTCGTCGTTCCTTGCAGTCAAAAGTTGGTACCCTGGAACGTTCTAAGTCTACAGTAGTCACAAAGACTCGTAAGCAAACTGCAGCGAGAGATAAAGATGTACAAAGTACCAAAACTGTCCAAAGTCCTATAGTCGGAGACGAAAGTGTACGAAGTACAACTACCAAGAGCACAGCTGCAGTCAAAGATAGAGATTTGAAATGCACAAAAACAGAAAGAAAAGAAAGCCCTGCCGTTAGAGGCAAAAATATACCGAGTACAATTGTCAAGAGTACTGCATTTAAAGATAAAGACATTAACAGTATAAAAACTGCCAAAAACCCTGCAGTTAGAAACGAAGATGTACAGAGTACAACTGCCAAGAGCACTGCAGTGAAAGATAAGAACATCAACAGTATAAAAACTGCCAAAAACCCTGCAGTTAGAAACGAAGATGTACCGAGTACAACTGCCAAGAGCACTGCAGTGAAAGATAAGAACATTGAAAGTATAAAAACTGCCAGTAGCCCTGCAGTTAGAGACAAAGATGTACCGAGTACAACTGCCAAGAGCACTGCAGTGAAAGATAAGAACATTGAAAGTATAAAAACTGCCAGTAGCCCTGCAGTTAGAGACAAAGATGTACCGAGTACAACTGCCAAGAGCACTGCAGTGAAAGATAAGAAGATTGAAAGTATAAAAACTGTCAGTAGCCCTGCAGTTAGAGACAAAGATGTACCGAGTACAACTGCCAAGAGCACTGCAGTGAAAGATAAGAAGATTGAAAGTATAAAAACTGTCAGTAGCCCTGCAGTTAGAGACAAAGATCTACCGAGTACAACTGCC